>OZ010796.1:379273502-379791227 GCA_963932465.1 Maratus speciosus
GAGTTTCTGGAAATGTTGCTTTATTAAATTATTTACCATGATTTAATTTGGATGTATGGATTTATTTATAGCATCTGCTGATGTAAGTTATGAATTATCTGAAACTATAACAAATAACTGAACATAAAAAAAAAAAATTATAAATAAATAAAAAAACAGATTAATTTAAGATTATTTTTTTTTTTAAGAATACAATACAGCTTTTTTTTTTTTTTTTTTTTTTCAGATTTTATCCCTTCCAGTGTTCTTTTTGTTTGAAATTTTTAATATAATGATGTCAGAATTTTAACGAGTGTGTGGAAATGCTGGTTTATTAATTGCTTATCCTGACTAAATTTAGATGTATGAATTTGCTTATAAGATGCATGGAGGCAATTTATTTATGATATGAAAATGTAATGAATGGCCATTTAAAGAAAAAAAAGTAAAAATTACAATTTTTTTATAAACATTTTTTTTTTTTTTTTTTTTTTTTTTTTTTTGTATGTGTGCTCTTTTTGTTTGAAATTTTGAAGGTAATGCTACCAGATTTTCAGTAAATGAATATATATATGGATTTGATTATAGTATGTACACTGAAGTAAGTTACTTATGAGTTAAAAAATTAATACATTAAAAAATAAGAAAGAAAATAAAAGATTAATTCGTGTTGCACATTTTTTTAAAGAAAAAAGGAAAAATACCTATGGGTTATTTTTTTTTCTTTCTTTTCGGTTGAAGTTTTTAATGTAATGGTAGCAGAATATCAGTGACTCTCGATTTTTCTTTTAACACGGTGAATGAAAGGGGGGGGGGGAAATTAAGGGGTCAAAATCCCTCCAAGAACAGTTAAAAGCTGAGATGCTAAGAAAATACATTGTGTTAAAATGAAAAAATAATGAGTAAAAGGAAAAGAAAAGGAAGAGGAATATTTTAGTATGCAACTGTTTCAAGTTTTCTAAAAGAAGCTCCTTCTGCATTCTAAATGAATGAAGGTGAGAATGGAAAAACAATAACAGCAAAGTACAGGGTTTTCAACAAGCAAGTTACCCACGTCAGTGGTCTCCGGAATGAGTTTTACTGTTCTCAATCTGACATAACTTAAACTACAGATACTTCAAATAGTGTGATTGTAAATATAGTTAAATAAAGGGCCGCCTTGGTCCGTGCCACGTTTTTCTAAATAAGTTTTAATTAATATCTCGGCTAATTACTGACAAATTTTTAGAAAATCATTATCAACAATCCTTGAACGAGATCTGCGTCGACAGGTACCTCGAGCGTCCTTCAACTACCCGCTGAACACCCGCAAAGTAAAGTATGTGTGTTAAGGAAAAATGCGGTTTTCTCAAGACTATTGGAACTACGATAATCGCTAATAGTTTTCCTGCAAGGTTTAAATAAAATCATAACCCTTAATTTTTTCATAATTTTTGAGTCAGTAGATTAGGAAATGGGAGGACATATTTTTGCAGCTCATATTCGACGTTATTTAAGAAAATATAATACATAAAATTAAAACAAATATATTTTTCAGTTCGTAGTTACGAGATCTTTTGAACGATACCCCACACAATATACAGTATTTTTTAAGTACTTAATTAGGCCCTTAAATTTTTTCTAAAAATATTTGTGTGTCAATAGCCTTTATAGCTCCCCCAAGTTGGAATGTTCCAGGTGTTCCACAGTTATATATATATATATATATATATATATATATATATGTATGTATATGTATATATTTCCAAGCATTTTTAAATTATTTTTAAATATTGTGCATAGTTTAATATTTACATTAATAAACGTCATTTATGCCACCATAAATGAAATAAACCATTCCAGGGTACAAAGTTATCGTTTTGTTTGGGTTTGATAACATGTGATGTTTCAAAATTGAGAAAGCATAGGTTCATTTTTTATCGTAAAATACTCCATTTGATATGAGTTACATCGATTTACTCATTTTTAAGTACTTCATTTTTTTTCAGTGTATTATGTAACAAAAATCTATAATTTGAATTTAAGTATTCTACATCTTTGCATTAATGAATTATTATTTTTTTTATTTTTATTGTATGCACTTTCCACTTCGTGTTTAAAATTAATACAGCTTAATTTGTACATTGTTTCATAAATTTCAGATTCAGTTCAATCTCGCAGATTTTATTATTACTCTCTGTCTTTTTATTATTAGTATTATTAATATACTTAAGATTAAATGAAAATATGTTTACTTATGTTTTCAATGTATATGATAACTGATTGTTATTTCAAAAACCTTTTCTAATACAGATAGGTTAATACTTTTGATATGCCATAACAATGCACGTACTTTGTAATATTTAATTTTAAAAGTTATTCCTTTATTCTACCTTTTCATGAACTGAATGTAGCATTTTATGGTTAAAAATAGCATTACTATATTTTTCCAAATTTTAGAATGTGTGCTGAAGCATTTGAAGCATTCTAACATGTACAAATAAATAATAAATGCTACAAAGTTTATTGTAAATTTTTAAAGATTAGAAATTAAGTTAGCTTTAGCTAAAATTTCAATGTTTAATTTTCTATGCTTGTAGTTAAATTTGGATTACTTTAAAAAAATATCTACGTAATTTGGGATAAAATATTTAAATTTCCAAAGCAAATCTTAATTTTATATAAATATCAAATAATATAAAATGTTAAAACTTTACTCAAATGAAAGGTCTGTGAAATGTATAATAAAAAATATTAAATATATTAAGTGAACCCCTATATTTACATATTTTTAATACAATTATATGAATAATAATAATAATAATAATATCAGCACGATATGTTATTATATATTAATATTAATTACATACTATTTATACTATTTTTTAAATGTTCCAGTAAACTTGGTAAATATTTAATACATTTGAACAAATGTTAGTTTAAAAAAAAGTAAATAAATTACAGTTTGCTATTTTAAACATTAATCACTTGCTTGTGCCTAAAACAATACTTAAAAATAAAAACTGAAAAATAAAATAATAAAATGTGTGTTATTTAACCCTTTCACTTTGATGTTAAAATATCATACAACTTAAAAGGTATTTCGCATTATAAGAAATGTTTGTATGAATACATTATTGAGTACAAAGATAAAGGATACTAGTAAATCCATTAGTCTCAGGGAACGCGCATACAACGGACACAGTTTAACTTATGTTAATTTACTGTCTTTTCATTCTATCTATTTACTACTTTATATTGTTTTACACAAAAGAATTTTTACCATCTTGAATCATTTTATATTCTAAAAACATCTAATATTGCTTTTTCAAACTTGCTTTTATGGTGTTTTTTAGATACGTAAGACTTTTTTCAATCATACTAAGATGTAATATTTTTTTGTTAATTAAAATTAATTTAATTGCGATTTCTTTACATCACGAGTTTTATTTTTAAAAAGGGATTCTTTTTGTTCATGTGTTTTAACGTAAACAAATTAAGTCATGACAGAAGTCAGAAATACGTTTTAGCAGGGTAAAAAAGTCTTTAGGACTTTTAATTACACACTAATTATTTTACTTGAAAAAAGTTGAATAGGTTTTTAATACTCCATAAGACCATTAAAAGTTTATTTTCGTGAATCTTTAATTGTCAAAATGACTTTGTGTCCTGTGCTTAAAGACCATAAGAATAGTAGCTATTTTTCTGATGATTTTTCTTCGTTATCAGAGTTTGAAATCATTAATCCTGTTACAATAAAATTTTAATTACATATTAATGACATATTTCAGTTCTAGCCAAAGAGTAAATTTTTAATGTTATCAAAGACAGGGGCTATTTTTAAAATTCGTTTTATGTTTAAAGCCCATTGCGCAAATGATATTTATTCATACATTAATAATTTATGATAAAAATACTTGTTCCACCTCATGGAGACGTTTTAAAATAAGTGTTATAAATATTTTATGTATGCCTGTTAGAAATGGCTTTAATGTTATTAAAGTGTATTCATCACAGGTAATATTAATTTTAAGCATGAAGTCACTGATTATAGAAAAAGAAAAATCTCAAATTTCAGATAAAATATACACAAAAATGGAACATCAATTTCGTTTACATGTGATTAGAAATTATAATAAATAAAATTATATTTTATAACTAAAAATTACTATTATAAACACTGCATTTTCGACATGGTTTTGAATAATAGAAAACTTTTACATTAAAAATGGATAACATTCTTGTTATATTTCCTGAATTTAGGCATATGCATTTATGACCTCTGAATAGTATTTAATATGCCTTTTTGCATACTTTATTGCAGTTGCCTTTTACGTGTATGAGATACGGTATATGTATGTCGCTTTATCTTCAAGTCAGGTGTCCATAGGGATTCTCCAGCTTAGTAAGCAGGCATAGCTATACAGGAGTCGACGCCAGCATAGCTTAGCGCAGGAGGCGACAGTTTTTGATCGACATTGAGTAATGACCTCGTGTCGATATTCTTTCCCGCTTCTTTTTCTTTCTCCATTTTTATATTTATTCTCTCTTTGTACATTGTATGTTGTCATGGAGACCAAAGCTGGAGAAAAAAATTCCATCCGGAGGCAGTCGTTGGTGTTTTTATTTTTTCTGTGCTAGATGGTGCCTTCATTTCCTTTACTTCCAACTTCAGTAATAAATCTATAAGTCCGGTTCAAATTATTGGCTGAACTTTGCCAATCCAGCTTGAAACCATCTTCAGAATTTTTCTTTTTAATTATGGCCTACGTACCCGTGCTTTTATGACCTTTTATTAACCTGCGTTTTCATTATCACTACGTACATTATTGTCATTTTTGAAATATAGATCATTTCAGTTAAGATTTTTTACATCACGAAAGCAGGCATTTAGTCATCGTAGCAAAAGATTCGAAGTAGTTTTTGCCAGAGAAACTTTCTCTTATCACATGTTTATTTCACTTTAAATGCTACTCCATTCTTTCATCGAACATGCTAAATACAAAATGTGTTTCAGATGTTTTTGATGATCAAATAAATCAGAGGAATAGATAAATACCATTGTGTCTAGATGTCACATCCTAGTCTATGATAAATAGAGAAAACGAATTGCCTCGTCCAAATGTCCGTGCAAACGAGAGCTAAATTTGTGGGATAATATACATGGCCTCCTGTGACTTATGTTTTTTGATGTATAATATCGTCCCTCTCTTTTAAGAAAGAGCGAATTCACTTATGCCTTAGTCTCGCCATGCATATGGTGAGGAAGGTGATCGGGTATGACCTGAGGTATTTGAGGGGGTAGGGTTGAAGTCATCTTGTGCTCCTTTTTCCATTTCATCCGTCGATTCTGGAACCAGATTTTGATCTGTCTTTCGCTGAGGCAGAGGGCATGTGCGATTTCAATCCGTCTGCGTCGAGTGAGGTACCGGTTAAAATGGAATTCTTTCTCCAACTCCAGTGTCTGGTACCGAGTATACGAGGTTCTTTGGCGTTTGGTTTCACCCATTGAATTTACACCATCTGAAAATCAAATAGAAAATTTGTAGGCATAATGATTAAGAAAAACAAATAATTAAACAAAGGTTTTGAAAAATCTGGTTGTCATATATGTAAATATTTTATATATATTATTAGTATAGATCTAATTACCAAAATACAAAGAAATATATTACAATCAGTTGTAAGCATAAATATATTTTTAAATAAAATTTCTAGTCATTTTTAAATATTATTTGTGCTAACTAGAAAGAAAGAAAAAAGAGTTAAAAATGATGTTTTTTTAAATATTCAGATAAAGACTCTTCCTTTGATTATATTATAATTGAAATTTTAAATGCATTTTTTTTTTTTTTTTTACTTATATTACTAAAGTCATTCATACATTGTTTGAAATATTCTTAGTTGTAATTTTCTAAAAACTCAATTATAATTGCATATTTTTTATGTATTCACATAAAAGATTTTTTATTGATTCTAATTGAAAACTTCAAAAACATTTATTATTAAAAAAATAAAATTACTAATAGTTTTTACATGATGTTTGAAATATTATTTTCTGAATTGTAACTGTAAAATTCAATTATAATAGGCATTTATATAAAGCATAATACAATCTTTTATTTTATTATAATTAAAAAGTTATGGCAGATTATTAGGAAAAATACAGAATATGATGTACAAATCTTATTTGGAAAGATATTTTTAATTTTAATTATAAAGCATATTTTAATATAAAGCAAAATAAATAAAATAATGTAGTTACCATTTTATAATCTATCATAATGCTTTTGTACTTGTTTAATAAATGGAACTTAGAATAAATATACTTACCTACTTTTAAATGGGCATTGTCTTATACAAACAAATAAAGGATGAGTTATAATACAAATGTATGGTTACGTCACTATTCAGGGCATTATTTATCACGATAAAAGTACGTTCCACTTCAACCTATATAAATTATACTCAAAACACTCATAATCTTTTGAGTGTTTTAAAATGACTTCCAATGCAAAAATTTTAATAATAGTTGATGACCCGGTGCGTTTTATTTTCTCTTTTTTGCTTTAAAATGTCAAGAAATTTAATATCCTTATACATCATTATTTACATTATCGCTTTAAAAATAAATGCACGGTATCATAATATTGTTATTATTTTTAGTAACATGTGTTTTAATATTTAATGCAAAGAACTGTGAGAATATGTGTATGTACGATATTTCCGTTTTCTTTTTTCGCTATTAACTTTAAATATGTAAACTATTTTTACAATCTTTAAGCTCCTTGAATCCTTTTGAAAAAAATGATACAGTTAATATTGAGGCTTCATCTAAAGTAACCATTCCTTATTATTATTTATGTTAATAAAGTATAATAATAATAATAATAATAATAATAATAATAATAATTTTTATGCATCTTGGAATTAATAGAAAATTCAAATGAAATGGGCGAATAGAATTGTTTTATTCCATTCACTTTAAATCCGTGATTTATGATAAATATATGCTAAAATGATACAGAAATAAATTTCAAATGCTATTTTTGATTGACTATTTTTAGTAAATATAATTAAAGGGAATCTTTTACTTATCTATTTTGTTTAAAAATAAATAAATAATTATTTAAAAAACAAGTGAGACAAATTTCAGTGAAACAATTATTAGCGCTCAAACTTTTCAGATCATGTTTAAATTTTGTTTAATATAATCCCCATATAATTTATGAAAACACCTGCATTCAACTGATTAAAAATGCATAAAACAAAAATGTCGCAAGACTTTTAAGGAAATGGAACCTAAAAAAAAGCAGCACGCGGCAGTATAATTGATAAAAGGCAAAAAGGTTAAAACCTGTTAAAAGCCAATAATGATTTAAAGCACGTTATATTAAGAAGGATGAAGGAAAAAATAATAAAAACATGAAACCAGAGATGAATAAAACAACCGCAAACATTTTTTTATATGTACGTTTTACCTTGGTATTGATTAGGAAGTTTTATACCGGTGTGCGTATTTATTTGCGTGAAAATAAGAATTTTTGCTCTTATATGCGCCTTCCTCCTGTCAGTAAAGCTGACACCTTTTAAAAGTCGAATCCCCGGCCCACACACCCCTCTTTTAATTCTTGAACTCTGTGAAAAACATTTAATGATTTAATCAATATTCCATCGATCTAAGTTACAGGGAAAGTGGTGGCAGCATTTGGCTGAAGAAATAAAAAA
Source organism: Maratus speciosus (assembly GCA_963932465.1). NCBI lineage: Eukaryota > Metazoa > Arthropoda > Arachnida > Araneae > Salticidae > Maratus > Maratus speciosus. The sequence continues at coordinate 379,281,189 of OZ010796.1, forward strand.
TTACTTTACCCTCTGTTATTTTTTTTCTTTTCTTGAATGAGAAAATATTAGAAAATGCTGATATTGGCGGGAGGGGGGGGTACACTAAGTCGTTAACATACATTATAAGTAACGAGATTTTAATATTTTGGTTATTAATCTCGTAATACATGCAGGTATTCATTATTCAGATAAAAAACTTTACAAAAATATACAATATGGATGAGTGTTCTTATGAGTATGGTCTTCGTATTATGTCTAAACGAATATGAATTGGTAATTAGTTTTAGATTGTCAAAGAATGCTTTTAAAGCATTTTTTTTCCGTTTCATCGTTGCTTCTGAACATGGCATGAAAAGCAGCTTTTTTAAAAGTGTCAGCATATATGTTGATATATCAGATTAGAATACTGGGATATGGGAGAGCCGGAGATTATTTCAGTCACCTTATTTGCATCACTAATGAAAAACAATCTTAAAAAAATGAAAGTTTTTTTTAAAGCTATTCTCAACTGCTTTGCTCAACAAGCGCGAAACGTTTTGACACATTTAGAAATTCATTTTTTAACGGAAAGATATAAAATTGGAAAGCCTGGCCATGGAAGCGATTTGGAATCGAACTGTGTTTCCATTTTTTGATAAATAAATTACATATTGAGTTATAAGCGATTTTGATCACGTGACAAACACGTTTTTTGCCCTTTCTTGAGTAATTATTCTATTTTCGCGCGGACATTCGGTTCAAAACGCCCACTTTGACACTATTTTCTGAAAGATCTATTGCGTTTGCAAAAAAAAAAAAAAAAAAACCGAAAAAAACACCTCGATTGCATAGTTTCTGAACAACAATACCTGTTAATTTCATTGATTTCCGAACAAAAATAAATTAAAACTTATGTCATATAGTTGCCCTCTTGGATTTCAGAACAGCCTTAAGTAAGTGAACAGCTGTAAATAAATGAAAATCATTCCATCTACTTAAATTAAGAATTTTGAAAGCGCTGTGTTTGAAAAAATTTAATTACTTTAACATTTATGTCTTATGTTAATAATATTACGTTGTAAACAAATCATTATATAAGTAAAATATTCATTCGACCCAATGCTCACCCCAAAATACTCAATTGTAGCTTAAAATGGTTGGGCCAAACGGAATGATTGTTGGCTAATTGTTAACTGAAGTTGGCCCACAATAAGAAATTTTTGCCTTGCTTTACCATTTGCCAACAAAGTCCCAACAGTGGTGGAACCGATAGCTGCTCAGAACACCGCAAAGACAAGCTCCAAATTAGACGTGTCCCTATACCTGCTTTATTCTAAACCTACCATTTCCAACCCGGCCATTTCCCAAAAGTTTCCAAAAACCGCCAATGATGGCCGACAAACTATGCTACACGAGTATGCTTAAGCATCAATATTATGCATACCAAATAAGATAACATAGAATTTGAAAATGAAAAATTAAATCACACATGAACTTTGCATTTTCTTCATTTATTAAACATTAGATGAAACATTATTAACATTAGATGAAATATTAACAGATTGTCTGATATATGATTATTTAATTTTGGTGTCAAGCATTAATCACTGGTGTCTTTTATTTGATGCATAATATATATTTTGAAATTATCTTAATTTGGAATTTTTTGAAAATCTAAAAAATGAGGCTATTATTAATAAGGTCTCTTATTTTACCCTATCATCTACGTTTTAAATTAAAGAAAATGTAGATGAATACCTTAAATCTCTTCTCTCACTCTTTCTCTTTCGCGCGCGCTCTCTCTTTAAGTTGTTCTTTTCAAATCCATCGGATTACGATTTGTAATGTTTCTTTATCTCTTAGGATGTTTCATTTACAAATACTTTCGACACTATCTCTCGACAAATACTTGGATCATAAAATAACTACATTGGAGAATTATATACGATCTGATTTTGTGTTTATTTCTATTCGAGATCGTAAAACAACTTTGCTCATTCGATAATATCTTCTGTACCATGTCAAACTATCCAATATGAAAACAGTGTTGCTGGCGGGCTACTTTTTTAAAATTCAGATTTCTTGATTGGCACCACTTTCTTGAAATGGTAAAATTCCCCTTGTTTTCGCCTTAATTAATATCTCATTAAATAATGAGAATTTTACTATTTCAATAAAGTGGTGCCAATCAAAAAATCTGAATTTAAAAGAAGTAACCCACTGGCAACACTGTTTTCATATTAGATAGTTTGACATGGTACCGATAATATCATCAAGTTTAAATACCCACGGGATAAAAAAAAAAATTACCTTAATGCTAAACATACCAGGAATTATACTCAAATTTTATAAAAATATTTCACACCAGAATTTTATTTAAAACTATTTAACTTTTTTGTTTAATTTATTTCTGTGATTTATATATTATATATTTTATGAAGAAATTTTCGGTTGAGATCGAAATATTTTCATTTGGTAGTGTTCAAATGACCGGTTGTTAGTATATTTAGTGTTAATTATGTAGAGAAGATATTTGACTTAAGTAATCTAATTTATTGGAATTCTTTTTGCACGGTGACAAGAGACAGAATAACAAAAATAATAACAGTAATAATCAGATAAAACTGAATTTTCAGCAGAATAACAATTATTTAAAAAGTATAGCCACTCAAATTGTTCTGCAGAAGAGAAACATATTATCGATTAAAGAGAGATAAGAAAATCTTTACATTTCTGGGATATAATCGTGGAGGAACTTTCTTATCAAACAACTCTATTTTTCTAAAATAAACAAAAGGATGATTTTTTATATTAAGTTTAACAGTATTTATAGACAATTTAAAAATTTAAATAATGAAATAAATGAAATTAACGTTCACTTATAATAGGTAAAAGCTGGATATCATTGCCACATTCAAAAATTACATTTGAAGTTGCGAAATCCCTTTGCATAATATATTTTACATATACTTATGCGCACGCTTGCACAACACTTTTTAAAATTTTAGCCTTTCTCAGTCATATTAAATTTTATTTTTTCTGTATAAGAATGCTTTGAAATATGCTTCGATATATCATTTTATTTTTTTTTTTTTCAAATATTTTTATAACAAAAGCCATTCGTAAGCCTGTGCCATTGAACAACACTTTCCTTTACAAAATCGTATTGAATTTCGTTTTAGCTACCGAAGTTTTGGAGACGTCATTGGAATTGTATGACTTGCTAGAATTTGTTTTTAGTCGGCAGATTTCTCTTCCGTATACATTTCGAGTACTTTTAAATGACGCTCTCTTAAAACCAAAACATCAGTTTGAAAGCTTTCAGAAGAAAGAAAACTGGAATTTCTTTCTGACATCAATCTACAAATGTAGCGTTTTGAAAGGTTATGATTAAGTGTTTAGCGAAATGCTTGGCGTTTAGTTTTGGAGCCTTTAATGTTTTGTTGCTGGTTCAGAATTCGATATTTACTTATGAGGAATAGTGAATTGGGATAACTGTTATAATTTGCATACAAAAATGAAATTTGAATACATCGTAACGAGTGAATATCCTTCGAATGTTGTTTATCATATAGACATCATGGTCATGAAAATATGACGCAAACTTGAGCGGATAAATATATTCACTTATAGAGAAAAAACGCTTACTGAATTTTAACGATTATATTTTAGATGCATGTATTGAATTTAAAGTACTTTAGGGATAAAAGTTTGAATAATTACATTTGTTGTACGAAACACGGAAATGTAAACTGGTGTTATAAAAACTCTTTTTAGAATATCTGTTTAAATTGTTAAGTATAAATAAATCTTCCGATTAATTCTAATATTCTAATATAATGCGAAAATTAATAGAAATCATTCTACTTTTGTTAAGTATATTTTTTATATTGTTTATATAAACTATATAAAATCAGTTTGAAAAATTTCTCAAGAAGGAAAACTGTAATATCATTCTGAGATGAATCTATACTAACGTAGTATATTTTGAAACCCTGTGATTAAGGCTGCGTTTAGACCAAATTTTTAAAAATGACTTGAAAAAGTCATAAATTAGTTTTTGCTTTTTTTATTCCAAAGGATCTGTGGTAATCAACGAAAGAAAATGTGAGATGATAAACATGTCAGGGAGGCTCCTGCTTGGAACGCTCCTCTCTTGCAGTGCTACAGAAGACTCACCACATCAAACAAACCAACGAAAGAGCCGCTGTGGTTGAATGTAGTCTGATCGCACATTAAGTGTTTAGTCAAATGTTTCACATTTAGCTTTGGAACTTTTAATGCTGTGTCACTGCTTTAGAATTTAATTAGAAAATCGCAACAAATAAATATCCTTGGAATGTTGCTTTCATCGCTTTATACAGGCATCGTGGTCTTAAAAAATATTTTTCCACCCTCAACAGCTCTAAATTTTCTGAGACATTTTCAGACTCATTTTTAAAAGTAAAAACATGAAACTTGCTGAGGTGATTTTTAAAGAGGTGTATAAGAGGCCGTGTGATTTCATTTTTCTCTCAATTAATTAGAATTTGCTTTTTAAACAATTATTTTCTCAATATGACCATTTTTTTTCATTCCCAGATCTCCCGCTTCGGAAAATTCGGTTCAAATCGTCAACTTCGACAGCAATTTTTTACAATATTTTCTGCATTTATCAAAAAATTGAGAAGCACGACACATTATGTAGTTTCTAGATAAGCGAATTTCCAATTTTGAAACGTTTGAGAGCAAAATTGAATTTAAAAATGAATCAGAAAATAAGCAGTTTTGATTTAAATACACCCTTAACAATCTGATGCAAACTTGAGCGGGGAAATATAGTCACATATAGAAAAAAAAATTCTCACTGATTTTTAAACGATTATATTTTGCATGCAGGGGTTATACAGTACCTGAGTGAAAGTTTGTAAAAATATAAATTAAGTTGTCACCACTTCGTAACAATTGCTTTAATATATTTATTTTATAAATAAATATTATTAGAGATGAAATAATTTATTGAATTCGATCTCGAAATAGTTAAGCAGTAAAATGTATCTAAAACATGTATGAATTAATCCTTGTATATTAATATATAAAAAGAAAAATAATAGAAAGTTTATTTTTATACGGCCTATGTTACTATATGAAAGAAAATTCACGGCCCATTAACGCGTTATGTAATGCAATGATTTTTTTTACCTATTATTGTTCCTCAATACGTTTAATTTGGAGTCGCATGTTCTTTATTTAGTCAAAGATTATTATTTTATAAATTTCCTATAACTGAAATAAAATGGAATACTTGAATAATCTCTTCTATTATCAATGCAATAAGATAAAAATAAATAAATAAATACGATTATTTTTACGCAACCAACTGTATTATTATTATTATTTTATATATTCATATTATGCGTTATGTTTTAAAACTCCAAGACAACATTTCCTTTTTTACCTGATTCAAGATAAAATGAAAAATGTCAGAGAATCAAAACAATAACCAAGTAAACACAACTTTATTTTCAACTATTCAATGCAAATATATTTTTTATTAAATATAAATGAATATAATCTGTAATACTGAATACATTTAATAATTTTTAAAGAATGCCTCTCATTGTTGAGCAAGTAAACGTTTAAATTGAAATAAAGGAAATGAAAAAGATTATTTTTTTCTTTTAAAGAGTGTTTATTAAACCGTTTATCTAATGCCCCAAAGTATCATGCATGGTAACTATTTAAATTTTCATCTAGGCGGGAAAAATAAAACTTGTTAACTTGTTTATGCTATTTGATTAAAATATCTATATTTCAAACAGGTTGAGACAAAATTAATTCCGATTCATTATAGGGATAAAGCTGTTTTCATTTATTGGATTTACTTGGTGCAGTTTTCATTTAGCTTTATCTGTCACTCTGTTGTAATTAAATAATATGTTGAAGTAGCATATTATGTGCAGATAATTTTATTAAAATTCACTTTAATTGAAAAAAAATTAAAGGAAAGTTTGAATCTAATATTAGTGGATTTTAAAGAAACATTCAATGTTATTTTAAGGTATTTTTCCCCCATTTATTGCCCTTTCTACTCAGAGGACATTTTATATAACACTTATCAACAAATAACTGATAATGATGCAATCTTCTGTGATTCCCAGGAGTAAAAAAACGAAAAAAAAAAAAAAAAAAAACATTTTTCAAACATTAATCGAAAACTTTCTAGTATCAAACTCGACCGCAAGAGAAAATAATAATTAAAAGATAAAGAAAAGCAATGTTAAAAAATTGCGTTCTTTTACTAAATAAACTCAGTGAAAAAAATATATTATCACAACAAGCATTTCAATAACATTCCAGTGGTAAAACCTCAGCGTATTTTTTTCCGTAGAACCCTTTTCAAAGCGTTGAAATTAACACATTAGGTTGGCAACCATGGCAGCTGAATCGCTTGCAGTAATGTTCCTGGAAGGCCGGATTGATCGATGAGTTAGAAACGACGAGCGCCCCACTCACTTCATTACTAAAAGAACACTTGCCTTTCCACGGTCTCGAAATGAAGTACTAAGCAATCCAGATTCAAGCTCTAGAGAATGTATTCGCATTCCCAAATTTGAACGCTTTTTAACTTCAGCGATGTTTGAAAGAATGAAATATGTTGCATTTTCGTTTATAAAATTCATCCACTTATTAATTAAAGTAAGCGTCAAAACTATTCATTGTATTGTACTACGGTATTCGAATGTTATTATTTTGATAACTGATGCAATAAAAATGATTAAATGATTAAGTAACCGGTTAACTTCTGCAGTTACGTGAAAAAAAAATTAGAGAAATTGAAAATGACTACAAAAATATTTAAATGGTTTATAGTAATGAAAAATAACAAATAGCAATGAGTATAGTTAGTTAGGGGGAGGGGTAGAGAGCGGTCGATTTATGCACACGAGAGCTAAACAAACTGGGATCCTTTAAGTCAAATCCAAATCTACTAAAACATCCAAGCTTGAACCAGAATTCGAACTCGACACTTGAAATAAAATGTAAGTGCTTTAGTTTTGAGGGAAAATGTTATAAATACATATAAAAGAAAATTCAACATCATCACATTACAAAGTTCGTAAGTGTAAAAGTAAGCACCCGTACAAACACCGTATTAACAAAGAATTAAACTGCATTATTATTGCGCTTCTATTAATTACTGAGGCTGAATTGGATATAGAAAAATTTCATTAGAAAAAAAATATATATAACATTTTAAAGTAAATGTTATTTTTTTCTTTTTCTTATCGAAAATCTCCAAACACATGCAACTTAAAGTTTTAAAAAGCATAGGATTTTTTTTTTTCAGATTTTCAAATCCCAAACATTAATTTCATATATTTTTTTTTAATTAAACTTTGTAAGTAACACATTTAATATTATTTAAATGAAAATAATTACGAATGAAAATAAATTTAATGACAATTTTCTTTTTCTTTTTTTTTATTTAAGAATCGGGGTGATCGCCAAATTTAAAGAAATTTATCAGTAAAGTCAATTTCAAAGAGCTTTCTGGCAGCTAAAGGAATGTATTACGAAATTTACTTTATGTTTTACTTTATTCTATGCTATAAAATATTTTAGAATCTAATAAATAACAGGGATAAACGTGTTATCTTTTATATTCGAAATCATTTAAACGGTTGACAGCTTTGGTATATGAAATTTTAATAATAGAAAGACAGATGTCGCCTCACCCCTTTTATACTTAATAAGCCTCCAATATTTAATTTTAAGTATTTCAAATTTCAGTGAAAGATTGTTTTGCATGTTTGTTTTGAGGTATCGATTCAAATTTTTGACAGTCAGTATCAGATGTTTTACACATTTACAGTTTTTGTGTCTTGTTTGAAGATTCGCTGACAACATAAACATTTTTTACAAGTTTGACAACTTCATTATATGAAATTTTAATAATAGGAAGACAGATATCTCCCAACCCGTTTTATACATAATAAGCTTCCTAAACTTAATTAAGTATTTCCAATTTAAATCAAAGATTGTTTTGAATGTTTGATTTGAGGTATCGATTCAAATATTTGACAGTCAGCATCACATATTTTACACATTTACAGTTTTTATGTCTTGCTTGAATATTATCTGACAACCTACACAATTTTTAAAAGGATATTTTTTTTTTTATTAAAATGTGTTGTTAAAAAATTGCGATCTTTTTTTATTTATATTTTTAAGACGAGGTGATTTAACATTTGATAAAAGAAGTTATTTTTCACTTATTCGCCATAATAAAATTATATTGGAATTAATCTCAATTCGAAATGCGATGCTCTTTGTTACTACAAAAAATCTTTTATTAAAGGAAAGTGGATATTGTGTGATTGAAAGGAAGTCAGAAACAAACATGTACAAGTAAACAACACACAATCACTCACATAAATAGACTACAAATTTTAACTCACATTTAAAATATATCAATTTACATTAAAATACAAATATACAACGTGATAAAAACCACAAATTAATTTTATATGTAGCTAGCAGACAACTGTCTCGGAGTTTCTATATTTCCATCATCAGTACAACGTTAAAAAACATTAAATTGCATGCTAATAAAAATTAGTGCTAACGATTTTATTTGTGCTTTTTATCACGACATCTATTTGTGTTTTAATATATTGGCATTAAGTTCTATCGATTTATTTTTATTATAAAAGTATATTCCCTGTCATAATTTTATTTTCGCAATGCTTCGTTTAAATTTAATAAACATACTAGTTATTCAAAATTTTTTATCGAAGAAAATGCATTATCGTATTATCGATGAAAATGCCTATCATGCTATCTTTGATCCAAGACTCGTGTGAATGAAAATTATAATTCACTTAATTTAGTTAATTAGTTTAATATTCATACAGAACATTATTAATTTGATATACAATATCTAATAATGCTAAATCTTAAATGTCATTTAAAATATATTAAATTGTATTTCCAGTCATAAATTAATTTTCGCTATGCACGGCTTAAATTTATTAAACATATACATTATTCTATGTCAAATTTCGTATTAGCAAAATAGAAAGGATTACTAGATTCGAAAACGTATGTGATTCAATTAACTTTTCAATTTAGATAGTTTAGTGTTTTTACAGAGTACTACTACTTTGAAATACAATATATAATAAAGGCTAAATCTTAAATGACATTTAAAATATATTAAATTGTATATCCAGTGATAAACTAATTTTCGTTATGCACGGTTTAAATTTATTAAACATACACATTATTCTACGTAAAATTTCGTATTAGCAAAATAAACAGACGTTATACTGTCTAGAATCTAAGATGCAGGTGATTCGCTTAATTTTTAAATTTAGATAATTTAATATTAATACAGAGTATCACTATTTTTACATCTATAATATGTAATGAACGCTTTTCCTTGTATACTTCTAATATTGGTGTTTCTTAGACAGTATCAGGAGAGGTGGATGAATAATTATTTCCAGTCCCATTTACTTGTAAATTTAATGAAAGTAAGAGAGGAGGTCACACCTTTTATTATGTTATTTATATTGGAAAGGTGATGAATTAGAGAAACGGGGTAGTGCTTTATGTCTCTCGAGGGAGTGATTATCAAAGGGGGGTGAACGCATAAAAAAGTAAAAAGAATGCAGTTTAAATGTATTGCATTTTACTGAATCTGGGGAAATTATCAAATCTATGTCACTGATTTTCAAACTTCTTTCCGTTCGTTTGGAAAGGAAAATTTTGAAGTCATTTTTATATTTGAAAAGACAGGAATGTTACTCGCGAGATGTGAAATTTTGAAAATGTGTTTCTTGCGCATTCTGCATTTTGAAAGCATGTTTTATTTTTTGTTATATTATTCGCTATGTAATTAACAGAAAAATAACTAATGCGTTGATTGAAATAGGTTGTTGGATTTTAAAATATATTACTTTATAATAGATATTTTGAAAATATTGAAAATGATTGTACACACAAAGAAATTATTAAAACAACAAGGAAATTGTTAATACAAGTTCTATGTTTTACACATTCTTCTCAATTTTATTCGCAAAAAAAAAAAAAAAAGAAACTAAACATTTATTGATATTAGTTTATAAGTGTTTTGGGAATTTTGTTTCAGTATCAGTGTAATGTGAATTTAAGTACACAAATATCTATACTATCTAAATTCCCCAACTTAAAATGGATTAAACTTGAAGGCATTTGTAGTAAGTCATTGCATCAAAAATTAAGTTAGCAAACACAAGTATTGCGTTTAGTTTATTAATAAAATACTTTGAATTATTGCTTTATACTCTAGATACTAGGGAAATATTGAGATATAATGGTAGCTAGATTAGTGTATTTTTCAAATTTAATATACAATGCAAACAATTATTGATAATTCAAACAACTGCTGCTCATGAAATTTTTTCATGGTCTATTTTCATTAAAATAAAATACTAAAACAATTCTATACATTTATAGGGACTACTGATGAGTATTATATTATTTAAACTATTATTGAAAATGATACTACAGAGAATTTTGCTTATTTATTAACAGATAACTTTGTTTCTTTTCTCTGTTTAAAATGGACTAAATTAAACGGCATTTTGCATTTTACTTAACTTTATTGGGTAAATCATTTAATACACAACGATTTATTAGCAGTTTATTAAAAATTAATAAATATATTTTGAGTTTTGGAACATTAATAAAATTTCAGAAAAAGCATAACTTAAAAAAACGCGCCTTAAACTATTTTTGCATGTATTCTTGAAATCAAATTTTTTTGCTATTTTTCATTTATATAATTTTTGCAACTGCCGAAAACAATATACATGAAACATTTTCTAACTTGCAGTTAGTTATAAGTTAATATTTTATTATAAAGTAAGTAAATTTAATTTTTTATCATTATTTATACAAAATTATAATTCACGTCCATAACTTATGCATGCAAAAGACTGTTAGGATTTATCATGATTTGTTATTGGTAGTTTTCAATTATATATTTATTGTAAATTGATAATTTGAATTTAATAATCTTTAATATATTTTTTAAATACCAAAAAAAAAGTGTATGAGTAGTCAAAAGTCTTCTTAAACCATGCACTTTAATGCCAAAATAGTTTAAATAGTTAATGTTTTCGTAAACCATATACTTTAATCCATAATGTGGGATTAGTTATAAAAATTAACATAAATACAGGTAGAGATTGCAAAGATTAATTTTTTTATACCAATGGTATATTAATGAAATGAAAATCTCAGTAGCATATTAATGAGTCACATAAAATGCAGAAGAATATGAAAGAAGAAATAAAAAATTCGACAAATAGAGAGAGAATACATTTATTCACATAAAAATATATTATGCTTAATGAATATAAATATGTATATGTATTTTCACACTTACTTTTTCCTGTTCGTAATAACATATTTTTATCATCCGTGATTAATGATTGTTTCGTAAATATTTTACTTACCTATTCATACTGTAATTACCCATCAAAATGTTATAAAACAGAAATGGTACCTGCATATTTCTCTGTAATATAGTGAGATAAATACATTTCTGTTCAGTTTATACACATAAATATATGCACATAAATTTCTGTTTTATGTAGCATAAGAGTGTGTTAAAACTTTTTGACATTACTATTTTTAATCAACCGAAAGAAGAAAGTATTACTTCTTAAGATTTACATAATATTCAAATAAAGAGATACATTTTCTGAAATTCCTTTTGAAAAAACTTTACAATATTATCCCACTATATTGCAGAATTAACATTAGTACTTACTTTTTATTCCTTTACTGTCATTTCCGAACATTTGTCGCAGTTTAAAATAGCCTAGATGTCAGTCTTACCTTATTCATTTTTAGCCAAAAACGCATCCCATATTTTAGGACAAATTTAAAATTAGAGCCTAGTTTTAAATTTTAACTATTATTTTAATTATTTAATTATTTTAGATATTTATTAAACTGTGGGAGTTGAAATGGGGCTGCGGCTAAGCGATCCGGCCTGTCAGAGCTCTTGTGACCATATTTAGAAATAAGAGCTAAGCTGGGAAGCAGAAAGAACCCAAAACCCAGTTAAATACCTCTCTACTTTCCAGCTTGCGTCTTTTAGTGTCATACCTTATGAATTTCTACATCCCACTGGTCTTGTAATTCTCTCTACTATTCGTCGAATTTCTATCATATTCTCCCATTCTGTTTACTTGATAGCTGCTTATGAATGTGAGTCATGTCTTCTGTTAGCCTGCAAAGGTTAATTTACGAATTGATAATAACTGGCTAAAACTGATTTTCTTATATATTTCATGTGTTATTAACTAAAACAGAGCTATATATTAAACAGAATGCAATATTTGTATTAAAAAATAGCTTAAAGCTATATTGTAGAAATAATTTTATTATGAGAAAGCCATAAATTCAAATTTAAAACTAAATTTAGGAGTACAAATCTTAACGAAAGTTCATAATCAGAAAAAAAAAAAGAGCTGATGTCAGTGCTAAAGAAATGTGCTGAATTATTATAAATAAAAGCACATTACTAATGATACATTAAATTCGAAATATTGAATAAATATATTCGAATTGTTTTAGACTGAAAATATCCACAACAGTGTTAAAATTATTCACAATAAAACTAACGAACAAAATTCAGCGCCTCCTTTAGTTGGCTAAAATTATTCCATTTTAAAATAATCTTCACTGAACCTTACACATTTTATTATAAAAATAAATTTCATGAGTATATTTATTTATTAAATTGCTTTTAAAATATTTAAACGAAAAAAATTGTTAATTTAATGGGGTAAAAACTGAACACACTGAAGACTGCTAACTCATTTGGAAAAAATAACCAATATTAAAATTAATCAGTTTTCTGAATAACCTTGGTGTTTTTACTAAACTTAAAATTGATTTTCTTTTAATTGCTATTTTTAAATTATTATTAATCAACATTATTCATTTGTCTAACATAAACATCAAAATGTACCCCTGAAGTTAATATTCTGCCTCTGAATTGTGTTTGTTCAAATTTCTTTTTCGGTCCCAAGGATCATAAAATATTTGGTTCTTCGGCCGAACTACAGATTAAAATAAACCGCAAGAATAATACTTAATCACATATATACTGTCGATATTCACAAATACTAATTAAGTTAAAATTCTCCTAAAATATAGATTTGAATAGTCGCCATTCATCGGGTTGCAGAAAAAATTACTGCTGCCAAAGCCCCATAAAAAAGAACAAAAAAAAAAAAAAAAAAAAAAAAAAAACCTCACTATTCTCTTAAACCAACAGGCTTTTTTCTTTAGATAAACAGGTTTTCTCCGTAAAAACATAATAATTACTGTGTTTGACTATTTAGCTTGAAAAAAAGTGCCATTACCCTTAAGAGTTACCGCAGTAACTCGCGGTAAAATACCTGTGAATGTACATATTATTTTACGGTACATTTAAGGACTGTTTTATAATTTTTTTACACTGCATTTTAAATTAAAAATTTTTATCCGATGAAATATTTCAAGATCGAAAAAGCGAGCATATATATATATGTGTGTGTGTGTGTGACCATTAAAAAAAATTACAAATTACCATCAAACATAAAAAGTAAATAAATAAATAAAATGAGCAGGAAAAGAAAAATGGATATTTGTAGAACTTAGACAGAATCTTCGGGTCAAAAATGCCTAAAGTTCCGCAAATAAAGTGTGCGGTTTCATCTTCATCTTAGCCAAAAAAAGCTAAAGAATATTAATTTTGGACTACCAACACACAAATATATATATATATTCTTAAAGTACTGTTACATCTTTATGTACGTGAATGTGTGTGGACTATTTTGAAAACAATACGATGGAAAATAATTATCTTTGGATAATTTTCAGCATAAAAACAGAAAACACGATAATTTACATTTCAATTAAAATCGCATTGAAAATCTCTGTATGATATAATATTAACCCTTAAATGCCGGGTGTTGCTTTTCGGCAACATGCCCAATTTAGGCTCTAAAATACTATTAGAATAATATTGAAGCTATAATGTCTAATGTTGCATATAAAATACATTCTCAAAATATTATTAAATCGTTTTCAATATGTAGATGACAACACTTGTGCTGTTTAAGAATAAAGATAGTTTTATTTTTTCAATTGTTGCTATTTGTTCTTTTTGTTTTGTTTGGAAGCTGTCGAAATACCCTATTTTGTTCTGCAGTGAGTAAGTAAAATTTATTTCTTATTGTAGTTCCCAAAATTCTTGTGTGTTTAACGTTATAGAATTTTATCAAGGAAAATTATTTTTTCAATTAAACACCAGTATTGCCGATTAGTAACAAAATGTTTTTTAGCCTTAAACTATACTTAAAACAAAATGTGATTTTTTTAAGTATTTTTCCCATGATTTATTTAAAAAAGGAAAGCCGAAAAACATTATTACAATGATTTTTGAAGAATCAGGCATTTAAGGGTTAATGTTGAGTGAGGCTCGGAGAGCTTAGGCTTAGAGCCCATGTGTTGGGAGATTGAGATTGATCTCCGGTATAGTTTAGTTAATGTGTATAGAGTTAGATAACGTAGTTTTAACAGTACACAACCAGCTTTACTGTATTTAATTTAATGTTGAACCGGATCACCTACATCCGAGTTTTAAGTGTAAATAGTGTGTAAATAAACTGTTAATTTAGTTAATTGAAAGCGTTGGTTTTCATTTAAACAATCCTCTCAGTTTATAGAATTTCATATTATAGAATTTTATCAAGGAAAATTATTTTTTCAATTAAAGACCAGTATTGCCGATTAGTAACAAACTGTTTTTTAGTCGTAAACCATACTTAAAACAAAATATGATTTTATAAAGTATTTTTCCCATGATTTATTTAAAAAATGAAAGCCGAAAAACCTTATTACAATGATTTTTGAAAAATGAGGCATTTAAGGGTGTATTCGAAAAAATATTTTTCCACCCTCAACAGCTCGAAATTTTCTGAGACATTTTCAGACTCATTTTTAAAAGTAAAAACATGAAACTTGCTGGGGTGATTTTTGAAGAGTTGTATAAGGTGCCGTGTGATTTCATTTTTATCTCAATTAATTAGAATTTGATTTTTAAGCAATTATTTTCTCAGTATGACCATCTTTTTCATCCCCAGATCTCCAGCTTCCGGAAATTTCGGTTCAAAATGCCAATTTTGACAGCATTTTTTACAATATTTTCTGCATTTATCAAAAAATCGAGAAGCACGGCACATTATGTAGTTTCTAAATAAGAGAATTTCTTTGTTTGATGCGTTTGAGAGCAAAAATGAATTTAAAAATGAATCAAAAAATAAGCAGTTTGGATCAGAATACACCCTTAAGGGTTAAACAATTAAATTAGTGGCAAGGTTGAAGTGTATATTATTGTACTTCTAAAAAATTAGATTTTTAATAAATGGTGCTTCTGCATTTTTGAACAAATATTTCATGTCTTTTAATTTGAATTTATGATTGTTAATGTTTTAGGACAATATTCAATTCGAATAATGGAGAAAACTACACTGTTTTTGATACTTCATCAATTTATTTGCTGATATATCACCCGCCTTTTATCATAGCTTAAATTTATTGATTTATATTGAATATGTGGTTAAAAGTGGCTAAAAATCTAGAGAATACATTTATACCCTGCTGATGTTTCACTTAGTCAAGTTTGAGATCATAGACATGCTTTTTTCCCCCTTTTTTTATGTTTCAAAGTTACGTCATTATCTTAACTCTTTACTGCACTGTGCATAATATGTGATATATGACAATAAATGCTATAATATTTACCCATGTGTATACAATATGAGACTTGTTTCACATCTACAGCAATCAGATGTATTAAATAAACCGGTATAGTCTACTTGGTGGCATTATTATACCAAACAATTTATTATGCTTTACAAAAACATAGTAGTATGAATCAGGAGTTAATGGTAAGAATATTTTTTTCTTGTTAATAAATACTTAAATACTTATAATAATTAAAATATTATCTGCTAAATATATGATCTTTTTTTTTAATTTGAGTATGCTCTATTTCATAGTTATATTGTTATAAATACATAAACTATAAAACATTTCACTGTACTTATGCCATGATAGATAAATTCAAAATTTTGACTGAGCGTAATATTTTTTTTAAATATTATTTTCTTTTTTAGCGCGCCGTGGCTATTATCAAATAGTAAAAAAAAAAAAAAAAAAGAAAGAAAAAAAAAGAAAATATGTAGTAAAATGTTAATATATCCATAATCATTTAAGCCATATTTATATATATATATTTGTTTAAAACAAAACGCATTTCTAATGACTTTTTTAATGGAATAACCTATTATCTATATTAATGTTTTTTCTTTACCGTTTACTTTTATTCCTTTAATTCAAAATCTCTTCCAAAACAAAGTACTCCAGCAAACAGTTTTTTACTTCCATCATATATTTCAAGACCGCTTTCTAACGGTACATCATGCATTTCGTAAAACTTATTATTCTCTCTCTATTTTTGTTTATAGTGATACATTTCCGGCAAAAATGATTGATGTAGGTAAATTTTAGTGGGATGATGTTTTTGTATTTTCCGCAACTACATCATCAGTCTTGCATATTTTTACCTCTCTCCATTCAATTTTCTCGGAAAGAAGACCAAAAAGAACCCCCCGCCAATTTTTAATTAACTTACCCCAACTTATCAGGCGCAACGATAAAAACATCAAAGAATAGTAATCTTACGTCTCACATTTCATGTATTTCTGATAGGTTGTAGAAAGCAAAGTAACATCCGTTGTTTTAACGGTGAAAAATGATGTTTTATAACGTATAAATGAATAAATCAAGGGAAACAGGAAAGTGAACCATGGAAATAATTCTTATTTGAATTTAGAAATTGAAGACTCCGAGACTTTGTGCGCCACGTTTGTTGCTGGTGCTTTTGGAACTGAAGTGTGACTGCTGTTTCAAACGCGTGACTGATCTCAGATGTGTTTAGAACAAAATCTTTGTATTCTCGCTTGTGGATGATTTCTTTTGTTACTCACGAGATCCACGATGCATGCCCATCTAAAAGCTGATTCCGACAGAGCTGATTGTTTTGAAAATTAATTTTTAATGACCTGCAACCTTCTCTGAAAGTGACGCATTAAGCTGTTAATGTACCTAAAAGAAAAGTAACTGAAAGAATAACGACTGTGTTTGTTTAAAAAAATAGAGTTTATTTTAGAAGAAAATAGACAGTTGAAAAGAATTTCACTGGGTTGTTGGTGAAACCGTTTATTAGAATTTAATTATATAATTAAATCATGCTATCGGCTTTAATAAACATACTTTTTTTTTTCTTTCCGTAAGTAATAAATAGGTACGACAAAAATATAACTGGATTTTTTTTTAATGTATCAACAGAATATATACAAACATTGTAGTATTATACGAGTTATGAAAATCAATTTTGTTCAACGAAATTATCATAACTATGCACCATTATAAAGGTGAATTCATGATAAAGCACAAAATAATGTGTTAATAATATCTTAAATGTCTTAAATTATATTAAACATCTAAGAGGTAAAATCTATTATAGTACCGTCATTAATTTCATAGAGTTTTACAAAACAGTATTGAAATACAAAAATCAGGGAAATATTTGTTGATTTCTATTTTAACATTTGGTGAATTTTTGGATTCAAAAGAGGAAAATTCAAATTTGAGAAGCAAAAATTAACTTTTTTCAAACTGAATTATTATTTAAGTCTTACTGAACAAAGAAAAGAATTTAATTAATATTTAGAAGCATTCGAATTATTAAATTAACAAGTAAAAATTAGGTTATCGAACACATTTTAAGGATTGAGGGAGTGTCAGTAAGTTTCGGAGATTCATTAATGCATTGTCAAGCTTATTACCATAACAACACTGCTTCTGTGAATATCATGGACGATCATAATTCTTCCTACGTTGCTTAAATCAACTTAATCCGACATGGTCCATCACGCGAAGATCAAAATTCTTTGTTCCCCTTATATGGGTTAATAATTCATTCGTTATTCGCATTTCAGGCTCATTGAATTTAGCTTTCTACAGCTAATACTTTCAGATAAAATAAAATAGATGCAACTTCTTAAATGATTTCAAATATTATATTTTAACTTGCTATTTATAACTTTAAATTGTTATTCTTAAACTAAATTCTTATTCATACTCATATTAAACTGCGTGTCGAATTGATTTATGATTTGTAATAGTACTGAAGAAATCTTTTATGTAAAATTTAATTTATGATAAAGAATACCTAATGATTATATAATGGTAATGAATTGCCTCTTAATGCTAAAACCTTATGTTCTGTTATTTTCATGAGAAAATGTATCATGCACATGGTAAGAGATCCAAATAAATGTATTGCAGAAACTTTCAGCTCTTTTCCATTCTGGTTTAATTTTGATTTACTTTTCCATACATGATCATCAGAAAACAATAATGTAACCTCTATCAGAAGGAAATGATTATACAGTGGTCAGTGTTTAATCCTTTCCGGCACGGAATAATTCTGTTTGTAAGATGATGAAATGATGGACTGACACGGGAATTTACAAACGAATTTATTAGAAAATAAAAAAAATTTCTTATTTTCCCGTACTTTATAAAAGAAAATTTTAATTAAATATTCTGGGTTCCAGTACTCTTAAAATTGGGTGTCCTTTTTTGTGGACACCGCCCGCTAAAAGGTTAATATGATCTGCGTTAATATTTATAATATCACATTCATGTCATATCAATGATGTAGCATAAGTTGTTAATAATTACATATTATCTCTAGAATCACAAAACACGCTTTGTTTCTTCCAGTGTAATTGCTATCAATTTATTTGCTTATTGATATCCGCTTGAGTCAAAGCTTTTCTGGAAAATTAATTTGAAACTCTGGTACTACTGGATTATTTTTTAGCATTCTATGCACTGAAAGAAATTTGAGAAAATGTTGTGCAAGTGTAAGTTTATGAAAAGAGGAGAAGGAGGAAAGGAAAATGAAAATGTTCGGGAATAAAAAAATGTGCTTTAGCCAGATAATAAAGAAAGAATGAAAGACATCCTGACTTCCAGTTAGTGATCTCTCGCAATGGATATCAATTGATAAAAGCATATAGCAGTAGCTGCAGCAAGCTAACGCTCCAGTTTAGTTATGGTGGTAAAAAAGGTGTAATAATTAAAAAAAAAGGGCATCATAAAAAGAAAATGAAGACAGTAACTTAGTGGTTAGCACCTCGAGCTGTCACGCAACAGGTGCACAGTGAAACTCTGTACTGGACAATATTCACCATCCATCCCTTCGGGATCGATAAAATGTGTTCCAATTCCAATCTGGCTTAGGAACTAAACACTAAGGGTTAGGTTGATAACCTGATCGGGGCATAGCACCCCAGGGCTTATGGTAAAAAAAAAAAAAAAAAAAAGAAAAAAAAAAAAAAAAACAGTGTTGGACTTTATAGGCCAAGATCCCTATGGATTGTAGCTGCACAGAGTTTACAGTGTGCACAAGCAAAGATTTAGAAATTTTACTCTTTAAAGTTCGTCACCAATTAAATACATTTGAAGTAACTTATTAATATTTCGGCATTATTATTATCTAACCACAATATTGGTAGATAAAATTTTATAATGAGACATTTTTTATTCTGTTATATAAGAATATTACACGGTGACAGCTACGCCGACAACCATTGAAGTTATTATTCTAGGAGATTAATGTATGACGTCAGAAATTTCTTTACTACTCTACATTGGTTTAGTTCTAAATATTGCTAATAGACATCGATGAATTATTTCAAAGTGTTAGAATGCTCCACCTAACACACAAACACACACACACACACACACACACACACACACACACACACAAAAAAAAAAAAAAAAAAAAAAAAAAAAAAAAAAAAAAAAAAAAAAAATGGGTCAGATGAAAAGCCAAAGAAACTGTCTGGGTTTTGATAGGCAAGGCTATTTTGAATAGTATTACACGTTGAGATAGTGCAGCACCATCTACATGCGATATTTGTAACTAAAAGAAGAATTCACAGTAAAAAAATTAGCCTGGATTCTAACAATACTTTTTGCAAGGATGCTTCTACAGCCTCTGTGTACTTGTTATTGAACATTACAAACAATCAGTTTAAATTAGGCAGGTCTCAACTATTCCTACATGAAGTGCTCTTTCCAAAATTCAGTTGGGTGCTCCCATGACATCTTTCCAGTCCCAATTTGTGTTCATTTTAAGAAAAAATGCATCAATGTTGGCTTTCGGAACCCTTTTTTAATAGCCGAGCCTAGGGCAGCTGGCCCGTTGCCCTGTTGTCCCTTGCTGTAATCAGGTCCTGCACGTAGGTAATTGTACTAGCTAGTGAACTAAACATTTAGCTGTTTCTATTGCATTCACAACAGGTAAATGTATTGGTTTTTTATGACAAAAAGTTGCTCTTATGTCTATGTGCAATAATATATATGTATATGTATATATATATATATATATATGTACCATGTGCCCCAAAAATGACGAGTTTAATTGAAAATTTATAAATTTCTTTTATTTTATTTCTATTATTTTTATATTAAATACATACTATTTAAATATCATTCTGTTTTCGCAACATTTGCTGTTTCTAGAAATATATTTCAGCAAACCTTGCATTTATATCGCTCGACATTTCTTAAAAATTCAATTTCTGTATAGACCCGTCATTTTTGGGACACACGCTATATATATATATATATATATATATATATAATATATATATATATTTTATCTTTAGCCTTAGTTTTACCATTCAGTATTTTCCCCCTTTAAATTAAAGATATTTTAAAAGAATAATCCACCGCTAGAATTTTTCTTTATTTACTCATTCTATTACAATCGTTGTTTATTTATTTATTTTTTAAATGAAAATAGTGCAAGTATAAAAGAGTTAATATTTGAAAATACACCAATAAAACAAGGAGACTTCATATTTGGAAATAATCTAATCGAAAATCGAAGAGAACAGTTTCACGCTACATTTATAGCCCATCGTCAATGGCTTCTAAAGAAAAGAACTATTTCAATGCATTTGAGTTATTTTACGAAATATTAACACATCGGTATTGGAGAAATAATGTCTAAAATTGTTCCGATAATTCGCAACACTTTAAACAGTACTGAATTCGGAGTTTTCAGTTACTAAGAAGAGGTTTTATGTGAACTCAATTATCATTGCAATGGAAAGTTGTAGACTAAAGTTTTCACCAAAATTCCACTTGTTTCGTAGATGACGCTTCCCATGCAGCACCCTTACAAAATTGGTTGTATTTGGATGTTTTATGCAGCTTTCAAATTCCGAAAGATGGTTACTACAATGCACATTACATTAATTGATGAATTAAACTAAATTTAAAGCGTGTATTTAACGGCTTTTCAAAAAAATCCCCCCCCCCTCCTTTTTTTTCAAGTTTGAAAAATATTACTTTCCATCGGGTAATAATAAGAGTTTTTCACTTTAGAAATAGACGAAAAAATCCGACACCAAAAATTATCTATAGGTACACTGCAAATAAATGCGTCTTAAATTCAAACACATATGTGACTGAAAAAGTAATTCAGACACTGAAGTGTCTGAATATGAAATTTCAGACATCATATGTGTCTGAAATTAAGACACTTAAGTGTCTTACTATGATCATAGTATAAATCACTGTAAACTGAAATGTCTGAAATTCAGACACATAAGTGTCTGAAAATGGAGTGTTCAATTTTCGGGCATTTTAAAATGTCTTAATTTTTAAGACACGTGTATGCGTCTGAATGTAAGCCATTTCAAACGTCTGAATCACATCCATCTTTGATCAACCTGCATGTTCGGCAATAGTCAGCGGTTTTTTCACTTTTTTTTTGGTAAGCTTTATACACTGTAAAAAATACCCGTTAAACTATGGAAATTGTACTGCCTATTCAGACACCCATTTACGTATTTTAATGTAAATTTTTCCCCATAAATTCCAGAAAAATTTCCATTTTTTTGCATATTTCTGTGTTTAAAAAGTTCCATTTAAAAGATAAAATATAACCTTTCAAGGACAAACCCATATAATTCAATCCCCACTTTCAAAAATCACGTATATTACACAGGATTTATTTATTTATATTCAAACCAGTTGCATATCCAAGAGGTGGGCTGATGCCCCCTCCGAAATTTATAGAAAATGTCAAACTTAATTACAGTTTAGCAAAAGGCATGTTTTAATCTTAGAAAGTGAGTTATTTCGCGGAAATCATGAAATTTTTCATTTCAGCTAAGTTTCCGTTGTACAGAGGTTTACTTCAGTTTTATTTACTGTTTATTGAGTTACATTTAGCCGTTTAATAGTAGTCCGTTTAAAAATATACGGTATGGTATAACCATGCTGAAAGTGAAATTTTGCCCAGTCTCATACGATTCTGTCTTAAAAAGTTTGATTGCATAATAGGTGCGTAACCTACTGTTATGAAAACCTGTTTAAAGAGGATCGCTTATAATGAGGTAGGTAATTTATTCATCAAAAAATAGAAGACTCATTTCGATCACATATTTTCTGAATAACATCACTTGCCAATTTCTTGCATTTAAGAACAAAAATGAACTAAAATTTTTACATTTCCAAAACATCAAACGTCTCAGAAGAATTTTTCTTTGGAGTCGAAATTAAACCTTGAACTTTTAAGAATGAGTAGTAGCGCCTCTGGTGTAGTCAAAGTAGTCTATCTGTAAATAAAGTTATTTCTTTGCAGGTTAAAAAAAAGTGTTTTTCTAATTTCGTGCAGCGTTCTAGAAGTCAACTAATTAAGCCCTGTAAAGTAGTTAATTCGTAAACTCTATAATCTCTACTTAAATTTAAAAAAAAATATTGTAGTCCACTTTTCTTTTAGAGTTCAAAGATAAGAGTTCAAATACCACTATGAAATAAACAACAGTTTCATATTTTAAATCAGTAAATTACTATGGATGTTCAACTTAGAACCCAGTTTACTTAAAATCTTTATTTTATGACGTGCCTCGCTTGGCTTCTGGCGAGGGGGTGGGGGGGGGGGGAGGTCCTCATTTGTACTCTAAAATTTCCTTTGGTAGAAAAAAAAAAGCTTAACTTAAAATACCACATATTCAAATTTCTAGAAAGAAAATGTGTAACAGGGTTGGAGGGTATGCGGAGATATATGCCGTATACCTTCATGATTTTTTAAAAATACACCGTATACCCTGTTTCTTAAATAAAACTACATCGAAAACTCGATACATGACGTTAATGACTTTAGCGTATACCCTCTGCCTCTAACGTGTACCCTCTGGTTTTTTTACGACTACACCACTGTGTGTAAAATGTTCAGAATTATACTAAATTGGGCAAAAACTTACTGCTACTTAAGGGGACCGGGAAAGCAAAATTCAACAAAAAATCAATTTTTACTTTTTTATATCATTAAATAGTTTAAACTTTTATCTTTCCAGCGATATGTCACGCATGTTTATATATAAAAAAAATAAGTGTTGAAATTATTCATTCTTTTTTAAGAGTACTTCTCAGCTTAATGGCCATTTAAATCTTTAATTGACTTTTCCTCAAAACTTGGATTTTTCATGTTTATATTCCCTTTTTTTCAATATCTATTAAACTTAAGATCTCAGATTTTTTTAATACTTATATTATGTTATATTGTATAGTTTAACACACGTATTTAATGATTTGTTGAGATTTATTTATTTTAGGCTGTGAAATCTTACCAAAAATGCTAATTTAAAAAAGACTTTCAATAAATATTTAATAATTAATTTTGAATTTCCCTTAGAAAGAAAATAGTCTGTTAAAATACGTAAATCATGTTATTCTAAGTACTCTAAAAAATCTAGACCTCTATCTTTCACCATTTCTGAGGGGAAAAGTACATAAATTTGATGAATTTAACATGGCGGAGATAGATTAGGACACTCGTCTCCTGAGCAACAGGTCCTTGGATCGAATCCCCCCTCGGGTAAGTGTTAAAAGTTTACAGTAGTTTGAATTGAATATATAAATCAGATGTAACATGTGGCTTTGGGAAGTGGCTGTTGAAATATGGGGATTACTCCTTGAAAAATTATATTTCATCTTTTAAATGGAAATTTTTAAATACAGAAATATGCAAAACAAATGGATTTTTCTCTGGAATTTACATCAGAAAATTTCCATTAAAATATGTAAATTATACTGGAAACTTGAGTGGCTACATTTTCCATATTTTTAAGGATATATATATATATTTGTACAGTGTATAATGCTTACGAAAGAAAAAAAAAGTGAAAAAATATCAAACAAAGGTCAAACTTAAATGCAATTCAGACTTTTGAAGTGCCTGAAATTCAGACGCATACACGTGTCTTAAAAATTAAGACACTTGAAAACGTCTGAAAATTGAATACTCTGTTTCAGACACTTAAATGTTTGAATTTAAGACATTTCAGTTTACTGTGTATATCATCGTTTACAGCGAATAAAGTAGATTGGCACTTTAATGTGACAAGAAATTGTGTTTTAACAAACAATTTAAAAACATCAAGAAATGAAAACCAGCGCTCTTTACAGCACTTATAATTTCTAACGTTAAGAGATTGCGAATAATAGTAACTAAATAGGAATCCAAATATGGTGATTAATGATCTACTTTTCTTTTAATATAATTTCACGCGATCCTAAAGCGTTAAGACTATATCTGGCGATAATATATTTTGTTACTATTAAAAAGTGATTTAAATTGTATGTTGCTATTTTGAAGAAATTTGTAAACATTAGTGAAAAATAGAAATAACTTAAAATGAGTTATATTTTTCTTCCTACCTATCAATATGAAGAGAAATAAGTTGATTAACTTAATCTGCGAGTTAATCTTAAAATGATATATTGTCATTAATAATTATCTATGCATTAAAAATAAATCACTTATTTTAAAAGACAACATCATTGCATTATGGAAGTGTTAAATGCTAATTAAAACCTTTTCCAAGTTACATTCATTTGCTACAACAAAGGACTATCAATAAGACATAAAATTATTTAACATGAAATTATTTTTGAACAGCTTTTTCTTTAACATGGACAATTTCATTTAACTTACAAAGCGAGTTTTGGAAAATGTATCCCTGCTACTTTTTTAATTCATTTGCCCCAAAAATATTTTTGAACCAAAAAAGATCTTATCAAGTGTATATTTTAGTTCGTGAAAACTATTTTTATGATTAAATTAAACCATTTTACTAAATCCGTGCAATTTATTTTTAGAAATGTGTTTAAAACAGTTTTTGAAAAATCAAAAGAGTCCATTAAAATTCTTAAAATTTTGATTAGAAATGCATATGCAAGCAATTGCCTCTAGGGAAAAAGATTGGTCTAAAAGATAAAATGGAGGTTTTAAAATGTGAATTCCAATGATTAGCCGTATGACCATCACCAGGGATCAATAATGTTTAAGGAGTATTTTTTATACTTTTAGCGTGCCTGTATAGCGTTTAATAGCCTGTATAGCACCCAAACCCCCTCCAAAAGAAAAAAAAAACAAACAAAAAAAAAACGCGTTGTCACCGTGCTAAAGCATACACAGTGCATAGTATCAAAATACACTTCCCAGCTCATAAAAAGAGATATAACAGCTGAAGGATAAAGAAACTTATTCTTTAAAGGAAAAAAAAGAAAAACACATCTTCAAATTTTGATTAAAAATGCATACATAAGCAATTGCCTTTGAGAAAAAAGATTGGAAATGAAGGTCTTAAAATGTAAATGCCAATGATTAGCCGTATGACCATCAACAGGAATCAATAAGGTTTAAGGAATATTTTTTTATATATAATTTTAGCGTACCTGTTGCCTTTATCACCCAAACTCCCACCTAAAAAAACACGTGATCTCCTTGCAAAAACTACATAGTGCACAGTATTCAAATATAATTTTTCTGCTCATAAAAAGTGATAAAAGAACTGAAAGATAAGAAAGCTTATTATTTAAAGAAAAAAAATACACTTATTCATAAATAAATTTGAAATTGTCTGAGAAAATTTTTTATTTGACTCATTCTTACAGTTAAATTAATATCAACGTCTGTTAGATTATTATTTTTAAGTAAACATTTTACAAAATGGAAAAATAAAATAGACAATATTTTGTCAAAATTTGCAATAATTTACTCATATTAATTTCACATTGAGGGAAGAGCCTGATTTCTTAACATTCGATTTCAGAACCATTTGTACAAGTACTTTTCTGTTATTTTTCAAATTTTTACCTCCATCGTATGCAAAAGAAACAAAATTTGCGTTTACCTTTATTTTTGCACAAACATTCAAAATAATCCGAAAGTTTTTGCCATCGTTTCTCTTTGCAAAAAAACAGCGATTGATTATTTCGGAAGGCATTTCAGAATTATTGGATTATTGATCTCCGAATCAATTACCCCCTCTCATTTAGGAAAAGAATTTTTTAATCTATATTTCGTTTATATAAATTTGTTCGCATTTCTTTGATAAAAAAAAAAAAAAAAAAAAAAAAAAAAAAAAAAAAAAAAAAAAAAATCTTTCGACAAAACTAAGATAGTTTGTCTTGAAAAAAATGTATGTTAAAAAATATTCCTAGTTTATTTACTTTATTTTCGAGCTCATTAATTATTACCTTATGTAATTTAGAATATCAGCCTACGTTATGTCAGCATAAAATTATAATTATTCCTTGCGTTCAGTGGCAAATTTTAATTTTATAATGAGAAAACAGTCTGAAATAAATATTTTATTATTTTTTTTTTATGTATTCGAAATGACAGTTTGTAATTACATTAGAATTTATGGAGACGATACTTTTTAGAAGATAAATATTATTGCTGAATATGGGAGTAGAATTCTGGCTTAAGCTTTTTAACTTTTTCCAACATATTAAAAAAATGTTTATGATTTCGGTTTGCCTATCTGCCGTTTGTCCGTGCTCTAGCTCGCGTAAATGTATTCAGATTGCCACATAATTTATATATCTTATTGAAGTTCACTATGCCATGTTTGATACTGAAAATGGAGTGCGTAGCCTTTTTTGTTCGTTTACAGAGACACTAAAAAAAAAAAAATCCTATTGCATTTTGGCTACGGGAAAAAGTAATCCGTAAAAATATGAGTTTACACTGGCAATCAACGAACAGTGTACATTAGTGTCTATTGATTGAAACTTCTGTATAAGTACATTTTCAATTCTGTTATGCGTTTTCTTTCCCTGAATGAAATTTATTTCAATATCAGGTTGTAATGAAAGTTTCCCGCCACAGCTAATACGGTCTGTGCAAACAGTTCGCGTTGACATGTTTGCTCATATTTTGTCAAATGGTTTTTGGCATTTGAAAGAAAGAGACTTGCTTTATAACACTGTGTTGTGAAATTTGTAAAAAAAATATCGTTATCATTATGTACAGGGTGTCTGAAATGGAACTATCACGCTACCAGATTAGAACCATCATTTACTTCCAGTTCTGTTGCAAAAAGTCAGCAACAGAATGTCACCGAATAAAGTGTACAGCTTTAGGTACTAGTGTTGTATCGTATGACACTGTGAAGGTTTGGCGGGATGATGGTTATATATAAAATTACAGTTAATTATATATAGTATAATTAGCATTATGTAATGGTAATTTGGCGGAAAACTTTCGTTACAACCTAATATGAGTTACTATTCGAGTGCATTTCCGTCTGTTGGTATTTTCTACTGTATTATGCGTTCTGTAACTAATATAAATTTTAGCACTCTATACACAAATCTGTAGATAATGTACAGGGTTGCGTAAAAAAAATCGGATTTGTTTCCGACTGTAGATGGTAATTGCTTAAATTAGGTTTTCAAATGTGTTATCCGTTTCCCAAATTATTTTATCAGACATCAACTTTCACCTTATTAAACGTTGAAGTTTCGTTACAGCTAGATGTTTTGGAAAGTGTTTCATAATGTTTGCTTAAGAATGGGTTTTTCTTTCTTTTTTTATTAAATTGCAACAGAACAAATGGAATAAACTTATTGGGTTTTAGGAAGCTCATTACTGCTATTTATTTTATAAAACAAATTCACCAATAAGTTTTGAAGACATGTTGTAATTTTATTATGTTTCCTTTTGTGTTTTGTGATGTAATAAAACGTTAAAGCCTTACAGATTTTTTTTTTAAATTTACTTTCCAAACTTGATCATTTAATATCTTTCTTTCTTCTTATCCTTTAAAACAAAATTTTGAAAAACAAATATTTCATTTTTAAAAATAAAATTTTTCTTTCAATACTCACTAAATGTTTGGTAAATTTTAATAGAATTTGAGTCTAATGCGATGAATAGAGTTTTCGAAGATGTTTACAGCGTATTATTGGTATTAAATACATTTTGAAATCAAATACCAACATTGATTCGTAATTTTTATTTTAATTTAGATGTATCTTTTAAAGACTAATAATAAATATTAAAGGTTAATTTAAAATTATATCTATATATATGTATAATTAATATAGAATAGTTCGTATTCATCTAATAAGCCATTCCGAATGAAACACTGTTGTAATAAATATGCTTCATGATAAAAGTCTTTGATAAATATGTCAAAACATAAAAACTCCAATGCTGGCATAAAGCAAGTGTTCATTAGAGTTTAGCGTGATATATTTATTTCGCTTCGTACAAGGCATATTAGCCTCCTAGTATTATCTTTTTTTCGTATAAACACGTGCCAATTCACAACTTACATCAACGCAAACATTTATTTTCCGCTACTCTATTTTTATCTTTAGATTCAGAGTGAAAAATTAGCTCTAAAGTGCTAAATGTTGTCTTGTCGCTCGTTGAAAAGATGCATTGTTTTGTACTGCATGCATTTTTCCAGGAATGTTTCTCTGTTTACAAAAAGGAAGCCGCGACTTTTCATTCCCACCCACATAACTATATGAAAATAATCTACAAACGAGATCGCAGCGTATTACATGAGTAAGTGTTGCCAGAAAGAGAGAACAAATGACGAACAACATCATGCTAGACATGAAAAACTGCATTGATTTACAAAAGACGGTAGCCTAACGAAGTTATCCATGGTTAGAGAAATAATTAGCTGCGATTTACGGGGGGTTTCGTATCTTTAGAACATCTGTCAAGGGTTTTTGTCTCTAAATCGGCGGTTTGACCAATTTATCTTTTTTCCTTCTGTGATTTAAAAAAAATAAAAAATAAATGTATGAAAGTAATTCATTTTTCTATTCATTATTTTTAGCTCTTAATCAATAAAATAATGTGTTTCATTTTCGGTGCAAGAAAAGTGCTGAAGTAATTAAAAGTAAACTATAGGTATTTGTATGTAGATATCAATACGTAATATGGAAATTGTTATTGGTTTGCAAAGACGGAAATCAATAGCTTGATAATTAACTGCGACTTAGGAAAAATGTAGGCTATGATCTCAAGGATCCCGTATCCATGGAATATCTGTCGGGAAATTCATGGATTTTTTTTTTTTTTTTAATCTAGAATGATGTTTCGACTAATTTATTTTCTTTGAAATATTTCAATATGACAGTAATTATTTTTTTCTACATTAAATAAGAAAAAAACAAGCCGGTGAAGCACTTAAATACTTAAAAGGGAACTGTAAGTATATATAAGTTCCATGCGTGCATATCAGTTTGCATGAATTATTAGAAAGAAATGTTCCTGTTTTTCTTTCTTTTCTTTCTTCCTTTTCATGTATTTGAAACGAAATATTTATGGTTGTGCAAAAATTTCATGTTCTTAGTTTCAATACATTAAAAAAAATATATTTTGTCTTATAATACAAACATAAGAAGCAATTAAAATATTTGCCTTTTATATTGTCTTTTTTACATAAAAATGGAAATTACATGTAACTTCCGACAGAAAATGTGTGTCTTGTGGAAGCCATATAATTCCCACGAAAATGCAGATTGTAACTTATCTAATTGAAAAATATTGCTTCAGAAAAGTTTTATTATTATCAATTAATTTATTATTGTTAATTATGTTATTATTATTATTATTACTTGAAATAAATTTGGAAGTTCTTTTTATATTTCTACTTTTCTTCTCTTTCCTTTTAGGGGTCATCTATTAATTTCGTCAAGCTTCAAGAGGTGGGGGGGGGGGGGGGGAGGGGAGCCTACAAAGTGTGACAAGGGGAGGTGGTGGGTTAACACGTACTGACGTCACATGTAAATAAAACATGACAAAATGAAAAAAACATGAAAATAATTACGTTGACATTAATTACAAGCAGTATAATAGAGTTCCTTAAAAAAATATGTATATTATTCCTGTAGTATTATAAGGTAGATTTTTCCTTAAAAAAAAAGAAAACAAAGCTTTTAAAAAAACACACACACACGATCTTAACAGTTATATAGTAACTTTATATTAATAAGATTGTGTAATTATTTTCAAAATTAAAATTAAGCCTAATTTTAAAGTTATTAGAGATGTGATGCCGAAACAAAGGGTAGGGTATCACTTGAGTGTGACAACCTGTGGTGCTGTAATTAATGGATGATCCCTTATTTTCATTCCAGATGAAATTCCACATTCGGAAGTAATTTTGAATTTGATGTAACTCTTATATCAGAAAATGTTATATGCTTTGTTAAAGGAAGAAATCACGGATGGAAGACTTTTAAAAATACTTGGTATATTTTCCCATTATCGAAGAAAAGCATCCCGATTTCCATAAATCTGCATCGGAAAGAACCCGTGTCGAACTCTCTTTTTTCATGAGTTTTGTTGTTGTTCCAACATGTTTGGAAGAAAAGGATTTTTAAGCTCTATACCTCTCAGAACAAGGATAAACAAAACATTTTTTCCGAGGTTTTTTAAAGGGTTCCACACTTAAATACTAAGAACGGAAATAAGATCACTCCCGTGTTTGCCTCTCTGTCACAGCCATTTTACTCGTGAACTATGGAACGTGGAAAGTTCAAATTGACTGAAGTAATAAAGGCTATTACTCCGCATGTTTATAGATTATTAACCATTCACAAATATATTTAGGAAAAAATGTAAAAGGGCTAATTAAGTTACTTGAAAAAAAATCTTTTCGTTTTATATCATGTGGGGTATCGTGTGAAAGGTTTCGTAACGTCCAACTCAAAAATGCATTTCTTTTAAT
Organism: Maratus speciosus; assembly: GCA_963932465.1. Classification (NCBI taxonomy): domain Eukaryota; kingdom Metazoa; phylum Arthropoda; class Arachnida; order Araneae; family Salticidae; genus Maratus; species Maratus speciosus. The sequence continues at coordinate 379,312,385 of OZ010796.1, forward strand.
TTTAAGTATTATATTTTTCAGAGATATCGTCGAAAATGTAATGCAAAAATATCCCCCCCCCCCCCGTCCTCTATTTCCGATTCGATTGAAACTAAAATTATGAAAAAAAATACGGATAGCAGAAGTTAATTTAAACCTTACAGGAAAACTATAGCGATTTCTCTAGGTCACATTGTTTTTGAGAAAATCTCATTTTTCCGTTACACACAAATTTGGATTTGTGGGCGTTCAGCAAAGAAATTGAGAAGCGCTGCAGATCGCCGCAGAAGTATAAAAAGATTGTTGATAATGATTTTCGAAAAAAATTGTCGGTAATTAGCCGAGATATTAACCCTTACAGACATGGGCGGTTTGGACATACATAAAGACTATGTGCCATCGGCTTAGCATAGATAACGACTTTTAATGATAAATTTGTGTAATGCAATGCCCAGTTACTAATTCATATAACTTATTGTATGGAACCCTTTGTACGCGAGTAATACTCGCACTTGACCGGTTATTTTTTTATAAATTCATACGTTTATAAAGTTTATTATAACTCTAGTTGAAATTTTTTCCATTACTTATTTATTTATTCATTTTTAAACATCAGTAAGTATATTATTAAGTGTATTAACAAACATATTAAGTTTAGTATATAAGTCCTATATTAGCATATTCGTCATTTATAGAATTTCCCAGAATTTATAGTTTTTTTTTTTTTTTTTTTTCCATACAAAATTATTTAAACCTAAAAAAGCACTAACAATGCCCTCTATTTAAAAAGAAATAAAAATACATACGAGTTATTCTGTCTAAAATCTTGATTTATCAGTTGTTAGTAGATAAGAATAAACTCAATGGGCATTCCAGCTGGGCAAGAATAAACCTGATCAATATTTAGTCATCATATATATTATTAATTTATTAAGGATTTATTACGGGGATACTTCACTTGCTCGAAAGCAATCCTATGGAGGCGTACTTTTAAAATATTTCTTTTGTATTTCACTATTTTTAAATATTATTCTTAATTGGATAGCTGAGGTTGATCTCTATAAAGGCCCTTTTTCAGTTTTTCGATTTTGGTTGCAGAGTTTTTTTTTTTTTTTTAATGAGGATACTTTAACTTTCGAAACCGGCTTCGTGTAATTTAATATAGTACATAATTTAATTGGATGAACGGATTGTTTTAGACTTTTCCACGCAAATTTAAATCCGTGTACTTTTTTTTTAATTAAAAATAAAATACAAGTTATTTAGTGACGAATCTTTAGTTGGAAAGAATAAACCCAAAGGAGATTCCAGTTAGGCAAGATGAAATCCTTATCAGTATTTTTATTAATTTTGTAAAATTATAATTCTCTATCTGAAGAAAATCCCGCGTTTGTTCATTTATTTTTATACATCAGTACTCCAGAAAGGGCCAGATTTAATATAATATATATAATTTAATTGCATTTAAATTCGATTTAATTTTAAATCATACATATTTTAATTGAATGAATTCATGCTTCAGGGTTTGTTTTTTTCTTATAACACTACATAAATTTAAATCCCTTAAAAAAATAAAATAAAAATAATAGACAAGTAATTCTGACTCGAATCTTGATTTATGAATTGTTAGTTGATGAGAATAAACTCAAGGGAGATTCCAGCTAGGCAAGAAGAAAGCCTGATCAACATCTTCGTCAGAAAAGCTAATGCAGATTCTCTGCAAAAGCCCCTCTTTTCTATACATATTATTGTTGAGTTAGTTGTTCGTAGTTTTCTTTTCTAGAAAATGGATTAATTTATCTTGCACAAGTGAAGTAAAGGCAAGCGGTTGCCTGGCATTTTGAAGTTTCGAATTCGTCGCGAAAACTTTGCCGAGGTCCCATTAATCAAGTGGAGTTCATTAATTGCCTTCAGATTCAGAATTGGTACGGTTTTTCTTCGGCGCCCGGCCTTTTCAGGTTCTTCAGAAGAGGGGGGGGGGGGGGAGCTTTTGCAGCATTGCAATGGAAATAAAGAAAATAGATTTACTTTACTACTTATTCCGTGAAGATAAAAGAGTGTGCGAATATTGGTGATGTTATTAGTTTCCTGTTCGCTGCCTCTAATATTTATCATTGTGGCTCACTTTTTCCTCACAATGGGTCAGGGTTTTAGTTAGCTTTTCTAAAGAAACGATTCATTCGAAAAATTAAGATTTCAGCCTCGACTGTGATAGTTTCATTTGTGTTTCAGTAGCTAAGAAACTGGGAATTTTTATTTGTTATTCATTTCAGAACAAACAAAATATATTTATGCGAATTCACACAATTGTCGTATTTAATGAAGTAAGGAAGCTCATTATTTATTTTATTACTAACGTTCCACACAAATAGCATGACTAATTAAGTTGCGTTAAATTAAGATTTTTACCCCACTATTACTAAAGAAATGTAAAAGACAAATCTATGTTGGGATTATGTATTAATTCATGCTTTACAGAATTAATTTTGGTAGGTCTGTGATACATGCGATTTCATTAATTTTCATTTCAATACATCTGTGGATGAAGTCATTGTTATATTTATTTATTTATTTATTTATTTATTTATTTTTAATCTTTGATCAGTATAATGTATCTCTTCAAGATTTAACGTTTGATTAAGCTTCTAGTTTGATGTCATATACGTTACTAGAGTGAATTGAGCAAATTTCATGTAGTTTTTTACCATATGATATCGTACTAAATAGCTTGGATAGTATTATAATCATAAATTAAAAAATTTTAACCATTTTTCTACATACGACTTGGTTATGCTAGGAATTTATTTAAAATGGAATAAGAAACCAATCAGATGAATAATCAAACACGATAAGATCTTTATGATTAGATAATGTGCATGGTGGGAGATTGATATTCATTTTAAATTATATTACAGTTCCAACAACAGCTAAGCTTCACCTAATGTACTTTTAAAAATCTGTTCTGTAACTTTATAGCTGAAACGAGTGGTATTAAGATATTGAGCTATATTTTAAAAGTTTTATTAAATATTCTTTACCTACTTTTAAAAGGTAATATAAGATGATAAAATTTTAATTCAATATCATTGACTTAATTACTAAAAATATTATTTTAAAATTATTTCACTGTTGAAAATAAAATATCGTTGGGAACGAAATCTTAATAAAGTACTCGAATAACGTATGTGAACAAACATCTTTTTTAAAATTTATACATTTGGCTTAATACGAAAATATTTTCAAAGTCCTGAAATTTTGACCGTAGGTTAAAAAGATTTAAAAGATGAATGCTGTTTTAAAAAATGATAATAACGGCATTTTATCTAATATGATTAACTTCAAAATAATACTAAGTTTTTAATAAATGATGTCAATGAAATTGAGTTTTCTCATAAAGAATAAATTATCTGCAAATTCAGTTTTGATGATGAAGGATCATAAACTTATAAAAGGTTCATAACGTCATAAAATAATTTAAATAAGGGATGTCACTTCCGCATATGGCGTGGGAATTTGAGCGTTATCTTTCTTTTGACACCTTTATTGCTGCTGTAATTCTCAAAAGGATAATATAGCACCTCTACAAGTAATCTGCAGCATGCTCGATATTGCTGTTTTGGTTTATCTATAGAGATCAATTGAAAGCTGGAGCTGCAGTGCCAATATTCTTGGAGTGGCTACTTTATTAACTTTTTCAGCATGTGAACCTCATGCTGGGCATCATTGCGTGACTTGTCTGTAACATATTGACTTTATGATTGCTTACTTTATCCCTACAAAGGATATAAAACGTGTTGCGATCAGTAGAAACCATTTTTTTAAAGTTATTATTTTGCATCAATAAATAAAGAAAAACAGCAAAAAAAAAAAAAAAAAAAGAAAAGAAAAGAAACACGGCAATTGTAAGCGTATTAATTATAATATTGTAACATAGCTCAAGTGATGTACAAAATGTTACAATCTTTATATATATTACAGTCTTTTCCCATAAAAATTCCAGAAAAATATAATGTAAAAATTGCTTTTTAGTTTTATAATAATCATAAAATTTATTTTTTAATGGCTCATTTTTTTAAATAAAAAGATTTGTTGAGGTCGCTAGATATCTTCAATTTAATGTGTTTTATATATTTTTTAAAACTTGAAAATTTATTAATCTTGCATATTTTGGTTAAGCGCATAATGTAGTATGATTTCATTTTTAAGGTTATAGCTATCAAATTCATCTTTAAATGTTTTGAAAAGCACTGACTGGAATCAATTGGTTGAACCTATTTTTACGAAACATCACTATGGGATTTAATCATACAGTGAGATATTTATGATTCATCAGAAAGTCAGTAAATTAAACCCTAACAATACGCTAGGCTGATAATAACATTAAAAGCTGAAATAGGGATAGAGAAGATTTATTCTACATGATGTTATTATGGTTAACCCTTTAAGACCTGAAGATTTTTTCTAGAAATTAAAAGTCTTGGTGGTTAACCCTAAATTAATAAGATCATATTGGATGGAAAAGAATATTTAAAAAAATTTCCGATGTCACGTCAAGAGAGGATTCACACAATTTTTTGGGTGCAGACTCGGCTTTAAGTCACACAAAAAGAGGAAATTGTTTTCTTTTTCCTTAGGATAATCTACACAAATGTGTAGGTGAGGTCTTAAAGGAATAATATATTTTTTAGTTTTATGAAAGGCTTAAATTTGCGATTTAACCGTTTTAAAATTTTTAATGGCATTAAAAAAATATATTTTTTTAACCTTACAGTTCGATTCGTAATAAAAATCATTTCTGAAAGAAGTATATCTAAATTAGAAATAAAATCTCTATATATAAAAGCCGTTCTTTGTGTGTATGTCCTTTATACAAATCTTCAATTTTTGACCGATTTGCACGAAACTTGCTGTACATACGCTTTAGAACGTGGAAAAGATCACTGTCTACTTTAAAAAATCATCAGACCATTATTTATCCCTTTTTACTACCAACTTCCATAATTTAACATTACAGAAATATCTCTTTTTACATTTCTAATTAAATCTTTTCTTTCCGGTTGCCACAACCTAAAAAACGGTGCAATAATAAAAAAAAAATTGATAACACGTGTACTTTCTTTTTATAAGATAATAAAAATTCAGGCTCAATCGTTATAATTTTGCATTTCCGAAATTGTTGTCATTCAATCAGAAAATGCACATTATTCATAAGTAAAATAAAAACTTTACCTAAACGTGTGTTCAAATGAGTAGTTTCTTCATTTAAATTTTTTTAAGTTAAAAAATCTATTTTAATACATGCGTTTAAATGTCAAGAAAACAATTTATGAAAAAAAAAAAAATCGTTTGGTAGATATGACGTCAATGTGTATTATAAACTGACATTACTCTCTAATGATATTTTATTCTGAGGGGGAACTCTTGATCTTCTGAAATTAATCCATATTATTATCATCCATTGAAGCCACGCGAAATAAAATGTCAGTAAATGTTAAATCATTTGCATGTATTTTTTGCTTTATTCCACGTATTGTCATGGAGATCGTAATATTTTGTTACACTCGCTAAGAAAACAAGCATTCTGATATTAGAAGCCGAAACATTTTACTACATTACGTCAAAATGACGTTTTTTATCCAGAAACTCGAATTTTGCGAGTCTTAAATTAAAACAAGTTGAGGCTTTTCACAAAAGTCAGGTAAAGCATTATTGCATTTTAATATTGCGTAATCGAGTCATATGTCAAGTATTCGCTGAAAGCAGGAACGATGCTGTACATTTTTAAGCAATAGTTCATGTCATAAAAGGTTTAAGTCACATTAGTTAAAGTACTCCAAAAACGTACAGCCTGATTATCGAAAATCAACCCATTCGCACTTAAGAAGATAAAAGTAGATCAGCATTTTTTTATTTTGTTTATTATTCAATAGCAAAATTAGAAGTTAGCAAAAAAAAAAAAAATTAATAGGTATTTAATTGAACTACTGAATTTTTCATATTTAAAATAAAACTTTAACGTAAGTACTTTGAATAGCCGTACAAACTTAATTTAAATATATTTTGGAGGTAAAACGTTTAATATAATTTTCAATAGTTTAATTTCAAATCTGTTAAATTCGTATTATATTTTTTTTTTATATAGGTTTACATTTCGTTTGCTGATTTAGTTATGGAATATTGCACGAAAAAACTCCCAAATGATGTATTATTTACATTGTTTTAAGAGCAATCTGGTTCATCTTTTGTAATTGGTTTGTAAAAATATTTAAAAAATATTCTTGCTTTAAAAATTACTATAAAATACATAAAAAATTAGTAAAATGAAAATCACTTTCAAACAAATAGCATTGAATGTACTTTTTGCTTTACATTAGACGTTGAAAAAATCGAATGTGTGATGTTTAGAGGTTAAAAAAATAGCAGTAAAAGCAAAATTTATGAGTTAGGTCATTTCCACCAAACATATGATGCCAGCGTTACTCATGGACATGGGGATCATTAATATTGCATTCAGACCAAATGAGTTCTTTTTTTGTAATTTTGGGTTGCAAATTTAAGAAGATCCCTGCTTGAAAATTAATTTAAAATTGATTAAATTCAGAAAATTGTATCTCATTTTTATGATTTTTAATGATCAGTATTGAAATCAGAACCAATTAAAAGCTGAAAATTGAGATACAATTTTCAAATAAATTTCATTTTAAAGTATTTTTTTCTATTTAGTGTAAGAAATGAAATTGTGCGTGTTTAGAAGTTAAGAAAAATCACAATAAAGCAGAATTTATGGGTTAGGTCGTTGATAACATCAGTACGATTTAGAAAATTTACGTTTCTCACTAACATAAATTTTACATTATAATGTATATATATGCTATACCAACAAGAATTTTACTAAATACTAAGCCAATTGGTTGATGTTTTTTCTTCGGCTTATCGGGAAAATAATATATTTTTCTGTTACACCAGCCAAGAAAACGAGCATTCTGATATTTAAAGCTGAGGTATTTTACTGTGGTTGCGATACAAACGTCGCGATTTCTGATCATTTTTATAATAATTTGTGTAAATGCACAAATATCGGTTATTATTGCTGTATTATTTCATTTAAATTTATTATACCCGGAAGGCCCCTCATAATTGACACGGGCAACGCCGGGTAGTTCTGCTAGTAGTCTATATTATTCACCCGATTTTATGTTTGAAAATTTTATAATACAAAGTTACTACTTCCCACAAAAAATTCTATATTTTAATAGATCGTGGACCCTTCCACAGTTGTGAATAAATTCAAAAAACCTGTGCATTCTCTCTTTGTTCTTGCGGTTTTCTCACTACTTTCCTTCAACTACGTATTAAATTATCCTTTAACATCTTTCTTTCTCTTAAGAACATTCTCAGATCTTCCATTCCCTAAAAGTGCCGCATTAATTCTCGAAAATGACATTCATTTAAATAAAGTAATTATTTCTGTAAATTCTGTAGACGCAAATGAACGTTTTCTAGCAAACAATCTATTTCTTCATAAGATTAAGATGTCTCCTTTAATTCAATGATGACAGGATGGAGTTTCCGATTTTCTTTTGGATTTTTTTTAGTTTGCTTATTACTTATAAAGAGTTTTTTTTTTCTTAGATACATTTTACTATCATATATCGTCTTTGGGGATTTCTCATACTATTATTATCATCACTACATGTACAGTCGTGGAAAAAAAAGTAAACACCCCCTACTGAAAGTTACTGGTACCGAACGATTGGAAATAAAGTCTATTTTTAAATGATGTATATAAAATTTGCTTAGGGGGGCATCTACATGTTAATAACTTTTTTTCAATAGCAGTACACAATTCTAACAGCATAAATGAACTCTACACCATTCAATTAGCCTAAAAACAAATTTTTATGCAATTCGTATGATAAGTTTCCGAGAAATTAATTATTTTATAGCCAGCGTATTTTAAGGGCTGTATCCAAATTGAAATTCGGTACTCGATTGTTAACCGACAGAGCCCCCATTTTGATCAAGGCACTTTAAGCAGTCAATGAAGCCTGCTAGATTACAGGACAGCAGAAGAAATTTTAAAATATTTAGTCACTTCTATGATAGACGGCCCCTTAAACCATCATTTTGACGGTTTTTTTTTTTTTTTTTTTTTTTTTTTTTTTTTTTTTTTTTAAGCATAATTTGAAAACTACTTAGAAGAAAAATGTGAAATTTTGGATTTCCATAAAGCAGGCCTTAATAAATCTAAATCCATCAAAAAAACTGTAGGTTGCAATTCATAATTTTTTCGAATATTAATTTCATAACTCATAATTCATATCATAAAATTATAAAAATTGCAAATTCAACGTATTTATATTTGGTTATATTAGTATTATTGCTACACAAAAAATTAGCACATTAGAAGCATAATTTCAGGAGATATAAATAAAAATATGAAAATGTAATTTAACATTAGAAACACTAAATCTTGAATGATTATAATTCAAAAACTTATCATTCAAATGACTTGAAATTTCGTGTCTAAGCATAGTTTAAACCGAAGATTTGAAATATCTCGTTAAAATTGGGTGTTGCCATTGAAAAAAAATGAATTTTGGTTTCATTTTAATATGTAGATGCCTCCTAAGCAAATTTTATATACATCATTCAAAAGTAGACATTATTTACGATCGTTCGGTGCCAGTAACTTTCGTCTACGATAATTTTTTGAAGAGTTAGTATGGGGTGTTTACTTTTTTTTCCCACGACTGTACATATTTTATTGAAGAAAGTTACTAATGTATAATTATATATTCTGTAAATCGTTTTCTTCTAATGAATGAAAGATACCTTGTATTAAAAACAACTATATAAATTATTAAATCATCGCTATATGGTTTCAGGTTGAATTGTATAACACGATTTTTCAGCAGGTGTCACATGTAGCTGAAAGCAACCACGTAATAATGCTAAACGCTAAGTGATTGCTTTCTAATTACAGATGTTTGTCTTCGCACCTGATGAATGACCGCTTTAATGTATCGATTCAAAACGACATCATCCTGCTTTACAAATTTATGTCAATATAATAGGTCAATAACTATATGGATAGAAAAAATTAAAAAAAAATTGTTCAAAATATCTTTTTCTTATTGTTATTGGCGTAGTTTCATGGAGCTCTTTTTTTTTTTTTTCCTTACTTCATTCTGTTATATCTAGATGTTTGTATTTTCTATAGTTAGCTTGCTTCAGCTTGCTTATTTTATATACAGTTTGTTTTTATGAATGTCTGCATGGTATAGATTTAAATGTCAGCCAATTTCCGCTATGGGAAACTCGGTTTATAATAAAATCCTCGATATAACGAATGAAATTTTTTCCTTTTCATTTTCCCACGTATAATGATAATCGGAACTATTCATAATTTATACCTGAATGCAACGAAAGAAAATTTAAGTTCGTAGAATGTTTTTATAGTGAGTTTCCACTAAACACAACAAATATTCAATCAATTTTTTGCGGAGAAGAATATTATTAGTGTTAAATTATCCCTTAAAAATTTATGCTTTGTATGTTGATTTACATATTGAAATAGTCTTAATATGAACTGCAGGAAAAAAGTAAATCAATTAGTTAAAGGAATTGTTAGTAGATAAAACTGAAGTCACATTACTTGAAAAAAAAAAGAAGAAAAAAAATGTGATAAGATTATGAATAATGTTTTTTAACTTTCAGCTTTTTACACAATTAATTGACAGAGGGCATCCTTTTTACTGTTTTTTATGAAAATTTTTGGGATGCAGTCATCAGTAATAAATGATAGATGACTGTAATGTTATTATTAAACAAAATTTAAATATAAATGAATATGAAGTTAATGTACAGCATGGTTTATGAAAAATAATGAAAATTAACAACTTTTACAGTTAATAATTTCGACACTACAACCTCTATAAATTTAATATTTAAATTGAAAAAATGCGTGTGATTTTAGGATTAAATGTATGCACAGGATTCAAAATACATTTGATAAGTCATTAAATAGCCCTTTAAATGTCATATAATTCTCAAAAGTAAAAATATTAATCACGCCAATTTCCCATTTGATCTTATAATCCATGATACTTCTAATTTTAATTTAAGTTCTTCTTTGAATATATAAATCAGAGAGTCAAAAACATTATATCAGAGCTCAAAAATATATTTGTCTTCAGGGGTTGATCCAGGCAAAATTTGAGGCCTATTCAGGGCCCCTTCACTAAAATCCATTATCCCCTTACAAATACAATGAACTACCATAAGCTGACTTTAAATGTTTCCACAGCACCATTAGTGAAGTAACAAGGCATCGCTGTTTTTTCTTCAGGTACATTTTTATAAGCAAAGTTGAAATTGGTGGAAAAGTCTACTTCCTAATGTCAGTTCATTTTTACCTTTTTCCCATTGTTCCAAATTTCCTTAATAAAATGTATAATTTAAGTAAACTGCAAATTTATAATTTTATTGAATGTAATATTCGAATATTAAGTGAAAAATATTTAGTTTTTTACATTTTTTGTATGCGAGGTACTGGCGGCAAGAAGAACGAGCGCGACTAATAACGTTCTGGAAAAAGACGTAACTATTCTCGGGTTAATAAAACAAGACCCTCCACAAAATTCCTCTTAATAAAATAGACCCCTCTCAAAATTCTATTCCATTAAAACATACTTTTCATTAACTATTTTTATTTTGTTAGGCTTAAAAATGTATATTTTGCAAACAAAACAATTTCACCAGAAAGGAAAACTTTAGTTTTGTTCAAATTTGAGTTACTGGATTTCATCTTTAGTTAGTTACAAAATGGTATTTTTCACAAAAAAACTTTTATTTTTCAGAAAATTGGCCCCAAGAGAAAAACAAAACCTTGCACGATGTCACCCATGCTCTTTTACATAGTACATCATTTTAAAATTCTTTTTATCAAATGCGAGAGTACAAACATTCGACTTTGACTTTAATTATTACTTTTAGAATTTAAATTTGACAAATCTCCAGCAGTGAGCTAATTTTGGAACACTTTGAATGCTTTTAAAATGGTCTGAGGAACATGCTGAACAACCTAATCAAAAAGAGATTAAGATCTGCAACAAAATCTAGGGGAAAAGATACAAAGATACCGTAAAATACATTAAAGATTATGTAATATTTTTAGATCGTCCCTGTGAAATCATATATTTTATTTCTATCTTCTAGTCAACTTTTCTAAAAGTAAGTAGAATTTTTCAGTTCGTACCCTTCTTTTAGATTTCTAAGAAAAGTCTTGCACACATAAAATATATATATATTTTTTAAATTAATACTTAATTCGTTTTTTGAAGATAAGATAGAGATTTAATAGCTAACCATTACAGTATAGTCAAGGTAGAACTTTCTAACATAGATATGAATTAATGTAAACTCGAAATAAATTCCTGGCTACACTACTATCCTATCTCCATATTTCGTTCTTCAGGCACTCATATGATAGTATCAATGTTTCATGGAATATGGTTTCAGAAATAGAAAAGTACATAATAATTTGTTTTTAGAAATTATCTTTTTTGTTTAATTAAACGTATTTTAACATTATAAGATTATATACATACGGAATTCAGGATAATCGAAGCTTTGATTAATTTTTGAAAAAAAAAAAAAGAACTATATTTCTAAGACTTATAAGTACATATAATTGTCCATAAATATTTTCAACGGATTTAGTTCGAAATTATTTTTTCTAAGAATAAAATCAATATGAAACATACTCCTTCATCCTCAAAGAATGAAATTCAAAAAATAATTAAATAATTACTTTACAGAAATAAAAATGTAGGAAAAATATATATTTTGGCCAAATATGTCATAATTTTGCAAATTTTTACCTATATGCTTATTTTTTGTTAATTTTGAACTCCACTGTTGACCTTAAAACAATTTTTCATGAAGAGTAGTTCTTTATCGAAGGTGCCTACGCACGAATTAAAAAATAAGAAAAAAGGAAATTAATTAAAAAACTTTCTAACAATCATTAATAAATCACTTGCTAAAATATTTTATCGCGAACATAGTTGCGTTGTCCGATATCGTGTCATCGATCCATAAAGCGATAAAACCATATCATACTCAATAAATTAACTGATTGAATCTATGAGTTTTTCCCTTCCCCCCACACAGTTAAACAAAATATGCTTTAAGAAAATTAAGACTTCAAAGTCTCAATGCAAGTGAAAGAAAAACCTGAACGAAGAAAGAAGAAAAAATATTGTCCTTGTGGCTTCAGCGTTCTAACTTGGTGACACTTTTGACAGCTGTTGATGATGATGAACAACTCTCATCTGTAGAATTGATCTGTAGGCAAAGATAATTCTCTAAAAAAAGGGAAAACCTTCAAACGGAAAGTTATCTTTGACTATTCTTCCGTTCTTTCATCAGAACTGGTTTCCTGTATTTTTGTTTCTGCGCTTTTTACCAGTTCCCGTTCACCAACTTAGCGAGCAAGGTATTGCAAATATCATCTTTTTTCCGAACTAGAATTTTGTTCTCCTTATTTTGACTATCGCATCTGCCTTGGAACCTCTCCAAATACTTTTAAAAAGTCAAAATACATTAGAGGTGCACCGTGTAACCCTTTCAAGACGTATCGCTTAATTTTCGAAAGATGCATGATTTATCGGAAAAAGAACTGATTATTGAAAAAAGGAAGAAATAGCAAAAAGTATTTTGCTTTGCCCAGCCTTTCATTTTTTATGCAATTTTTTATTAATCTTCAATGCATTTTCTATGCAACATATTTACACATATATGTCATTTAAGAAAAGAAACATCGCTCAGTGTCAGTTCCTTAGAATAAAACCTCATAATGTCCTTTTTCCAACAAGAAAATATATCACACTAAATCTCCCATTTGAGTGATGACATCCCTAATTCAATTCAGATTAACGTAGTTTCCAACTTTTCAACAAAAAATAATGAATAATGATAAAGAAAGCGTGTCGATTATGTAGTGTCTAATGATGCCTGTGATTTAAAAATAATAATCTTGACTAAGAATATTTTGAAATATTGGAATTAGATATAGTATAATCAGATATCAAAGTCTGGCCTCATAAAGTTTTCTCTTATATATTCCATAATAAATGCCGTTTTTGAATTTGTTGTCTTTAAAAATGAGTTAGATTTAGCTGTTCTACAGAGTTTTATTTTTTATGCTAATTAGGAAAAAATATTATTATTATTTGAGGTACTTTCTATATACCCCCATATTTCTTTTTCTTTCGGCATACGTAAAATTATGTTTTTCCTTTTTTTTATTTAAAATATTTTGGGGCTATATTTAATTTTTATGGTATAGAAAAAAAATTTGAAAAACTAAAATAAAACTAATTTAACTTTTATTTAATGTTTTGTGTACTAACTGTAAGAATAATTAAAAATTGGAATTTCGTATTTCCTTTTATTGTCGCATGAAACTACATTGAGATATGTATATACATTATGCTTCAATTGAAATAAATTATTAATGATGTTTTATTCAACTATTACCTACAAAAGTACACGCGTGTTATGTGAATTATATATTGAGTAAAATTAAATATTTTTATTTTTAAGGAAAATTTATCATATAGTCAACGAAATCGGGGTACTAAAACATAAAGAAAATGTCACCATTTCTGTAAAATACAAGATTAACATAATTGGATTTACAGTGTGACTACTCAGCGTGTTCTGAAGCGCGATCTAATTGCGCCAATGAAGCTAAATCTTGTCTGATGATTATGCAAGACGGAGGACAAAGAAATACGCGAAAAAAACAGCGCCAAATGTCCCCCTTGCGGTGAAATTTGGAATAATGTTTTCACTAATCCATCTTCCCCCTTCTTTTTAATCATCTTACAAAATTTGGCTCTATTCTCGCAATTAGATCGCGCTTCAGAACATGCTGAGTACTGTCAGTTTAATTATGGACACCTTGCACCTCTGCCAATTTTATACAAGTTGATTTTAAATATATACTATATTCTTCCATGTTATTAATTATCTCATTGCACTCCATAAAATAAAAATCGTTTACAAGTTGGGAAAATACAGGAGGTTTACCAGTATGATGATAAATATCCTTTATTAGTAATTAAAAGATAAAAATACTTGGCAGCATATCCATATATATGCTGCAAACATGCATGCTAGTACACTCTAAAGAAAAGAAAATCTTTAAAATTGACGGAAAAAAAACTGTCAATTTTGGCACCAGTGGAAAGCCGTTTAATTTACAGAAAATACCTGTAATTTTTTTCTGCAAAAATCACAGTGTTTTCTGTAAAAATTACAGGTTTGTTTGTTTTTTTAAGTGTATCTGTGAAATGATGTCTTTCAAATTCATTAAAACTAATTATTTTTTGGAACAAGCATTTATCATAACAAACTATTAGTGATTCCCATAAAAATAATAAAAATGTATTAGAAACTTTCCACTAAGACTTGAAATGAAGTCGCAAAATTGTTAATATTTTGATCTTTTCCAAATTGTGCATGAATGTAATTTGGGGAAACATTCCCTATTAGCAGTCTTCTTAGCGATCTCTTTATTGGCCAATACCAATATAGATAATACTGGTTAAATTGGAGTGAATGCCGCACCAATATTGCAGTCATTGGAAATACTTCAAATGAAATAACAATACTAGTTAAACATTGGCTTTACCTTGGAAACATTGGCAATGAAATTTTGAAATATTTCTTACTAATATTGGAACCAGATTGGCAAAATTGAGGAATATACTTCATACCAATGTTGCCCAGTGTTGTTTTGTTACCAGCTTTGCGTAAACAGCGGTCAAACCGTGAATATTTCACCTACAGATAAAAATATTTGCTAAATTAAAAATAATGCAGTTTGACAAATATGATTAAATTTCTGACGTTGTTTGATAACAGAAATGACCTTTATAGATGAACATGCAAATTAAAAATATTTCTGTACCATGCTGTATAATAGTACAAAAATATCTTCAGCACTACGTTGTTTGACCTCAAATCATGAATATTTTCCACTTTTCTATAAGATTGTAGGTCCATTGTCATTCTGGATATGACATTTCAAATTAATTTTAACAACAAAATTTTGAGGATTTTGAAATTAAGTTCTACAATGAAATATACGTTTAATATTCCAATAAATAGGCCATACTAATTTAAAAAGATGCAATAAGTCATTATTAAATTATATAAAGAAAAAATGAAGCATTACAAAAATTAATTACATTCACAACGTCTTATTCCATACTAAAATATTGTAAAAAAAATTCCATCTAATCTTTTGTACGTTGTACACCATAACTTTTTTTAGCCTTAATCAAATAAAGTTATATCATAAAAATTAAAACTTAATCATAATTCCATCCTTTTTATGGAAAGAATTACTATCATGAGTTATAAATTGGAAATCATGTACCAAAATATTAAAATTTAACTATTACAACTTACTCTATGGCAGGATAATTCCGGAAAATTTCAAATAATGTACCGCAAGAAATAGTTAATAATAAAATAAATAAAAAAAGACACTTTTTCTCTGTGAATCTAGCAGAGTTCACAAAAGGAAAAAATCTAGAAACGGAATTCTTTTTCTTTCTTGATTTCTGAGAACATTCAGAAAGATGAGGGGACGCCAACAGTCAATTAATCAATTCTAGAGATTCGTCTGATTTTTTATTCTTAAAGCTTCCAGGCCCCAAGATTAGTTTCAAATAAATAAAACTACTGAGAGACGTAATCCAAGCTGTTCAAAGGTTAGAAAAAAAAAAAAAAAAAAAAAGCAGTTGATTTCTCTATCTTGACCCAATGCTTGCTCAACAAAGTAATGACTGCAAATGTACAATGTTAGTATATTGTGTCATTATGACAGCATTATGTAGAGAGATTCACATACTAACAGTGTGCGTGCTTTTACGTGCGATACACCCCAATGACTTTACATGAAATTATTGTCGTGATAGTTGGACAGAATTCTGGAATGATGGCACATTGTCCTGTATACGCTTAAGTCTGTGGTTTGGGATTTTTCAGAGAATATAGAAGATGAAACCCACTGGACTGGAGAGAGGATGGAATTTACCTGAAGAATATTACAAAGGGTTATATTTTGGATATTTTGTTTAATTTTTGTTTTTTTAATATCTGATGTTTTTGGCTTTGTTGCTTTTGGCTTGTCAAACTCACTGAAGCCTCCTTCCTTAAAACACTTACACCAAATGATACGAATGAGGCTCGCGTGCCATCAGTCACAGTGAAATCTTCCCGAACATAAATACGACGTGTAAGGGTTCACTTCAGAGAATTTGCGTACATCTAGATACATAATGATAGCTTAGGTACAAGTTGCTCAGAAAGCATTACTTTAATCAAGACATCGTAAGTTACAAAACCACGCAAATAAATGCATTAAGCTAAACAGTACATTATTACAAATTTTGTGCAGGTTATGACAGCTTCTGGTGCTACAATAACTGTAACCAAAATTTGGTGAAATCTCGTTCCAACATCTGAAGATCCGATTGAAACATGATTCCAAATATCAGACCGAGATTTTTCCGTTACGCCTGCAGCTACCGCAGCGCCAAAAGTTGATTCAAACACGCGCGATTTTTTTAACAGTGTACTGCTTTGCGTAAAATAGTATAGTACTAATGATACACATCATCTTCTTTGTGCCAATTATTTTTACCAGGAGGAAATGCAGTCGATACTTATTATCACTACCCTCATTTGATCCTCATGAAATGGTGTTGTGATGGGTGGTCGCTGTTGCAGAAGGTTTTAAAGGAATTTCTATGTTCTTAAAAAATATTTTATAAAAAGTTCAAATGCATTAAAAGTAGATTTTGATAAAACGTGCACTTTTTTATAATTTCTTTTGTACAAAACTTTCATTTTTCAGCTAATGAGGAAACAGAGCATTCAGAGAAATCTAAATAATGAATAATATAGATTTGCGATGCAATTTTATGCTTTAAAGTGAAGGGTACTGCTTATGCATTTTCTGATGCAGATTTGAGGGAACATACGCAGAAAGTTTTATCGCGAATAGTTTTGAAACAAATCAAAATTTCTGTGAGCTTGGTAAATTATAAATTTAGCTGTGAAGACCTTAGAATTTCCTATTGGTAAATTCCAAATTTAGCCATAAAAACACCGGACACCAATAAGTATGATAAAAGACTACCTGATTTTTGACGCATAAGGAAACATCCCACAAACAGCGCATAAGAAAAAATGTTCTAAAACGGAGGAAAATATGGGGTATACTGTTCTTCTAGAGTAAGAAACGGCATTGCAATGATTTTTTAATTCTGTGGTAGCTAGAAAAAACGTAAAAAAATATTAAATTATACTTTACAGCTTATTATCAAGTGTTTTTCAACAAAGATTTCTGAATCTTTTAGATCTTCCTTGGGATTTTCTTAAATCTTCATTCTCAATGGGAAAACTGGAGACTGAGGAAAATGCGTTGCACTTTTTAAATCAGCGTTTCGTAAAAAACTAGAAATTCCGAAAATGATACAGAAAGAAAAACCATAAAGTTATAAAGTTATAAAGTTCATGACCTATAGTAATCAAACAATCGGGATTTTTTTTCATTTAACTTAATTTTCTCTTATATAGGGTGTATCAGGATTGATCGTTCAAATTTGGTGGGGAGGTAGAAAATAGCAAAAGAAGACAATCTCACATAGGAAAATATGGGCGCAAACGAACATATGATGTTACAGATGGCGCTGTATATCCGCAACTTCTGATCATGTGCAAAGCTCTCTGACAAGTCCAGCCATCGTCGTTCGACGAGTTGACTTTTCAGAAGTAACATGAATCATTATACGTTAAATGAATATGCAGATATGTAACTAACTTACGGTGAGATAGGGGGAAGCGTTCGGGGGGCTGCGTAAATGTGTGCAGAACGCTAACCCAACCGGTGAAAAAACTCAGCGTCAAATGTTTTCAAGTGTTCATCGACAACTGAAAAGGAATATAACTATTCCTCGTTCAGTATCAGCCACATTGCAGAGTGCTAAAGACTAAACTGATGAGCAATACATCTTGTGCTGAAACTTGGTTATTCTTCGACATGCTGTAGGATAGCTTTCTCGATTGAACTGTCGTGTCGTTCGTTCGCCTTCTCTTTTATGAGATGCACTGGTAACAAATCTAGTTTTGCACAGTTGTTGATGAACACATGCAAGCATTGGATGCTGAGATATGCGATGTTGGAATAGCGTTCTGCATACATTTGCGCAGCTCTCTGACCGCTTTCCCCTGTTGCACCATAAGTTAAATTCATATTTGCATATTCATTAAAAGTATAATGATTCATGTTACTTCCGCAAAGTCATCTTGCCGAATAACGACCGGCTGGAATTGTCAGAAAACTTTGCGCGTGATCAGAAGTGGATACAGTAGCCAGCGCCCTCTACAAAGCTATGCGTTCGTTTGCGCCCATACTTTGTATGTGATATTGCCTCGTTTTGTTATTTTCTGACTCCCCAACAAATTTGCATGATTAATCCTGATACACCCTGTACAGTGGTTAAAAACGATATCTTTCTCAGCGAATTCAATCGCCATGAAAACCCTTCTTTGCTACACTCTAAATAAAAGGGAGTGAATATCCACTCTGTCGCAGAGTCATGCTCAACACTAGTGACTATTAGAGTGACTATTTACTCAGAGCAAAAGTGGAATTTTTGACTCTCTGGAAGAGTGAATACCACTCCTGGAAAGTAAGTAGTCTCTCTAAACAGGGGTGGATAATCACTCTTTAGGAGGAGTGACTATTCACTCTTGCTAAAAGAGCCCGTTTTTTCACCTCTGGTAGGAGTGAATAGTCACTCTTTCATAGGAGTTAATCTTCAATTTTTATGCAGTGAATTCTCTTTTTTAATGCTGTTTTATGGGCATTTTAAAGAATCACATCTTTTAGAGCATGCAATGAAAATAAATACAATCGTTGTAAAGATTGGAATAAAATAATTTAGTGACGATATTTATTTAATTCATAGTTTGTAGCATTAATTGAATTGTTAAGGAAAAACTCAATTAAAGTTACATGTGAATTAAATTAGATTACTGACAATATATATATATATATATTATTACAAACTTATCCCTTGTGTTTGCTTTCATTGCATGCCCTATAAATATATGATAATTTTAAAATGCCCAATTTTAAAATAAAGTTTTGTTTCAAATGCAAAATCTTATCTTTTTACCGTACTTTTTAGCAAAATGTCACTATTTTGGAGTCCTATTCTTCTAAATATTTTTATTTTTTCCACTTAAAAAACAATGCTTATTAACTGACATCTTTTTTAATAAGTTCTAAGCTTGATCTAAATATTAAGAATGTGTAAGGGTTTTTTTTTTGTTGTTCTGATTTGTCATTGCTTTATTAAATATGAACATGGAGTCAAACGGATATTAATACAGCTCTTATTTATAGAACGACATGATAAACCATATTTAATTACATTTTTTTAATCCCGTATATATTATATTTTGGATAAAGCCTGGAAAAGCCTGGTCTGCGAAATAGTAAAAAGAAAGAAATATAAAAAGAAAAGAAATGACTATATATGTATTGTTCTTATTGTTTGACAAACATTTTTAATGTAAAAAGTAGTTAATCTCTTTAAAATATATTCAATTTTATATTATATAAGTGATACTATGAACTTTTAAAAATATATACTAAAGCATTTTTATTTATAAACAACAGGCATAAAAAAAACACTTTATTTCAATGCTTAAATATCTTGTTTTATTTTATAGTGCCAATAATTACTTGTATCAAAAACGTAGAAAATTCGTTTACAATAGAATAAAATTTAATAACTGACTTAGAATGTCTATAATTAAATGTTTGATTAAAATCACAAACAGCAAAAAGGTGCTTACATACAATTAAAAAAAATAATAATAAATATACCAATTTGAAAAACATTAGAAATAATAATTAATATTTTATAATTGTACTATTAAACAACAACAAGCTACAATAGATGAATTAAATGCATTATTAGATATAACAATTTCTCAAACATCTTTCCATATGTTATAAGGAATTCCTATTATTTTATAAATTTGGCCAATGTTAAATCTGAAAACATTGGTATGAAGATATAATATTTTAAATAATAATTTAAAATATTATTAATAATAAAAAAAAATCTTTCAAAAGTTTCACTTCTGTAATATGTAAACAGACATTTTCCCAGTATAATGCTAATGTCTAATCTGAAACCGTTTCGTAATACCAAAATAGTCGAATAATATATTTAACTCCAAAATAATAATCCCGATAAATACTGTAAGTGTTAGTGATCAGAAAACAGGAAGAAACCGAAAAAAATCCAAATCACTGTCTCAACGCATTTTCAATCTCAAGTAACTGCAAATTCATGTTTACATTCCTTCTACTATGAATGTAGGCATGAATCAATCTCTGTGTCAGCATTTTTTTCTCTCTCCGAGTGATAGTAATTAAGATATTTAACATCATAGTATCGTATAGGAAAATATCGCTCCTGAAACCAATTCCAGATCAGTCTTTTTCTATGTAACATAAAACTATTTAACTCATGACCATAATATACGAAACAGAAATAAAAGATTTAAATTAAATAAGATTTACCTTTCCGTTCCATAAATAATCATTCTAATAATATCCGTATAATTTTATCCTAAAATGGCGGACCCTTTCTTTTATCTTAAAAAAAGCGTTGTAGACTTGTTGTTCTGATTGGCTAATGGGTAATACGAATACTACGATACACACTCCTTCTTAGAGCGACTATTCACTCTAAGTAGGGGTGAATAGTCACTCTCAAAAGGAGAGGCCTTGAAAAGGAGTGCGTTTTAGTACCAAATGGGCGTAATTGCCAAGGTGACATTATGAAATGGAATTTTTGAAAATTAAGAAGTGGTATATTTTGGTGCTTTTCATTATTTTACTCCATATATATTGGTTCAAAGTTGATCGGAAATTTTTAAAAGTGTATAATGCCAGTCTTTCATTCTCGTCAGCGGAGCGAGATATTTCATTCTCGATAACGGAGTGAGATATTTCACTCTCGACAACGGAGTGACATATTTCACTCTCGACAATGGAGTGAAATATATAACTCCTTTCTAGGGAGTGGAAAATTCCTCTCTTTAAGGAGTGTATTTTTATAAAATTCACTCCAAAAAGAATGAAAATGCCTGTCACTCTTTCAAAGAGTGAACTTTTCACTCCTACCAATTTTAGAGTGTATTCAATATTCAAATTGAAACCAAATATTATTATCAAATGAATTTTGAATTTTTATTTATTTATTTAACTTTTTACACAGTAGACATATTGTCCTCGAACAGGCATAGAACGACATACGACTTTAATAAGGTTTTAAAATCTTTTCATAGATGAATGGGGAAATGTCGCTGATTTTGTAAGGGAAAAGGGAATTTTTCTTTTTTATTTGAAATATTTAATCATTCTTGAGCTTTTCGCACATTTAAACAATATGAAACAAAAATTAATTAAAAAACTCGAAACGTTCGTTAAACGTTCAAAATATATATTTCTAATCAGTCATAGTACGTTATGTGAAAATAACATTGCTTGAATGAGTAACTATCCGAAACTTTTTGCGCAGGTTTTTATATAATCGACATTCTTTATTTGAAATGTATATCCCTAGTCCGGCTAATATGGATATAGTAAGCAGGGGTCTAGCCAGACAAAAATTTGTGCTTCTTTAGAATTCCTTCTCCAAATTCCATTTAAAAATAGAGGCCACTTCACAAACTTACTTTTAATAAAACAGACACCTTAATATAAGCCTAAAGAGAGGCCTAATAAATTTTCTTTATAAACATCTAAATTGAATTTTTTTTATTTTTTAACATAACTTTTTTACCTACATAGGTGTAAATTAAGTATTTTTAAAATATAAAGCTAATATTTCTTTTGTACCCAACATTATACCCAAATTCCCATACTTACGAGATAATACGAGCGTTGTAAAAAAGTTTATATATTTTGAGGAGTTAATAAAATTTGCAGTTAATGTAACACTTATATATTTTCGTTCTAGGGGAACATATTATTTAAACGAAACAGAAAATATAAGAAATCCTATTACTAGTACTTTCTGTAAGTTTTTAAATGTGCAATCATGCCATAAATATATCAAAATTACCCCGACAGAAGGGAGGGCGGCACTATACAAAATAGGATCTTCCATTTTTAAATATATCTCTTCTTTTAAAAACCGATACCGATTTAATTTTTATTAGCATAGTAAAAAATGGTTGATAAAATGTTTATTTCTTCATAATAGTATCATTAGTAAACAGTAAGCCATGTGCTCGTTCCAAAAAATATGTTCAATATAAAATAAGTTGCCAACTTTTGAAGAATATTTTAGAAGTGAATAATCCAGTTTTGTGAAAATTTTGGCACAGTTTCAGTTATTTCTTCAAACATTTCAATGTAATATATTATTATGTGCATATGATTATGAATTAAATGTAAACTAACCCGATATGAAGCAGAAAATCGGTATTTATTAAGGCTATTCCAAAAGCTAAACGTTAGTTTTAGTTGTAATTAGAAAAAACTTTCTCCTATCAATATATAAAATATTCAGTTATGATAACCATTACAATAGCTAAAACACTATTTGGCTGCTGGTGCGAAACACCTTGTTAGTTTTTCTTCGAATGATTGGTAAATCATCAATGATAAGAGGCGGCACCGACTAACCTTGTAATCACCTATTTTAACTGTAGGGGGCCTGGTGCGGGGTCATAAACCTTTGTGCGGATCTGATTATAATTCACATATCTACTAAATTAGTTGTATTTTTATTTAATTAGTAAAGTAGTTTTGCTTGTATTTGGCGCTAAACTCAAGTTTTGTTAGTTCTTAAAAAATCACAAAAGTTTACAATCAATTGACAGCTTTCTATAAATACATATATGAAGTATTTTCCTGCATCAAGTCCTGTTATCCAAGTTTGCCCCTTTCTGACCCACTCACGGTTTGGTTCGAGTCCGATTCCGAATTTTTGTCAGAATGGTCGGGTTGACTTTGAATATTTCGTTTCGCAGTTGAGTGTCGATCCGGCTCGATCCTTTCGTGTCGGAGTCGGGTTTACTCGTCTTTTCAAAAGAAAGTCCTGAATATATTTTTAATGAAAAACTATACATTTGAATATCAATAAATATCTGTTCATTTTTATACAAAAAAGATAAAATTAATATCTCTCTATTCTAAAAAAAAAAAGTAACTAACCGCTGTCACCGCCGCCGCCGGTTTTGAGTTTTTTGTGACCGGAGGTCTTTCTCAGTTAATATTAAGAAAAATATTTCATAAAAAATATAAAAATCGGCGATATTATAGAGAAATGTTTGATAAACACGCTGATGCAGACAGTTTTCAAATCGAAGAATTATTTTAAGAGATATTTAATGCTAAATTTGGACAAAATCGTTCCATTAAAAAAGTTTTATAGGAGCAAAAACTATACATCGGAATTTAATCATTTTATACGTCATAATTTCCCGGTGTGCAGATTGCATTTAGTTTTTAAATTTGACTCATTTTTTGAGCTTTATTTCTATTTTAAAATCAAATTTTCGCCATTTCGAGAGATATTTTTTACTTATTTTAGAAAATTGTACTAATTTAACCTGTTGCCAACTTTAAAAATAGCGCAGACAATAATGTTTGCTTCAAATTAAAAATTTACTTACACGTGACTATTATAAATAGAAAAAAAAACTTTCAAATTAGAATGAAATAATTATGTATAAAAAGCAGGAACTTATTGAAAATTACTTCATCTATAATTACACGTGAATTTTAACAGAGAAAGGATATTGTAAAATAATAAATTCATTAACATGCGTTAGAAGTCTTAAATAGGAGAAATTACAGCACATTTACGTCACATTACACTTATTACGTAAAATGAACAAAAAATAATATTGCAAAACAGTTTAAATTTAAGTACTGCGCGACATTTATTTGATATTTCGAGATGATCTTTTCGAACTATTGTTGTTGGAACAACGCAAATAATATTTCATTTCTAACAAAAGTATTTTCACGTGAATATTAAAAAGAGAAAGAAAAGTTTGGTGAAAATTACGTGAGGTTAAAAACGATACATTTAAAATGTCTTTTATTTATTTATTTATTTATTTATTTATTTATTTATTTATTTATTTATTTATTTATTTATTTATTTATTTATTGACCAACAAGCATACGACTGGGGGCTCTGCGGCTGAGTGGTCAAAACACCAGTCAGCTAATCGCTTGTGCGTAAGAGTTTGTGGGTTCGATTCCCGCTGGTTCCATTGCACACACAATTTGTGTGGAACTCCCAGGGTGTATTTCTCTTGTGTTGTAATATTTCCTTGTGCTATCTTGTCTCCGACTTATAAGCGGGCTTTATGTCAAGCACACAAGTCGTATGTTTCTTATTCATTTAAATAAATAAATAAATAAACATACGACTTGTGTGCTTGACATGAGAGCCCGCTTAAAATGTCTTATTTAAAAGAACTTTCTTTTCGCTTTGTTAAAAAATACCGGGAAACAAAGACTCTGTTTAGTTAATTCATTTTATATGAGCTTATTTTGAAACGTTTAACTGATTTAATGTAATCAAAGAGGAAAATAGCCATTGTATCTTTTAACAGCAGCTGATTTTTCCTTAAAATTCTCCAATCAAAGAGAAATGAATAGAAACCCGTTTATAGGGAGATCGCCACTGTTTTTTAAATTATAATTCAATTCTTTCAAAATCTTTTTAAAGTCGATCAAATTATCGTGCTTTTAGAAACTGCGGTGTCTGAACGGGGGTTGGCCAGCATAGCTCGTAGGGGGCCGAGCCCCCTAGTTAGAGATAAAAATTGCAGTCTACTTTTCCATAATTGGGGCATTCTCACAATCTTTTGACTTTCATGTCCCTGAATAATAATTTTTTATTTAATACACTTTTTTGAGTTTTTTTTATTTCATTTACTGGGGAACATCCCATTGCATGATTGCATAACAACATTAACGAGATAAATAAGTTTTGGACGATGTTGGGGGTCCAAATACCAGTAAAACGGATCTACCGTCCCGTGTCCCTGATGCTGATTTTTAAATTTGGAGCTGTCTGGATAAAATTGTTTCAATAAAAATAATTCAATGTAATTTTTTTCTGAAACTGGAACTATTGTTTTATATAAATATGTAGCTAAAAATGAACCTGCACACATTTTTAGTGTTGTTATTATTTTTTAAACTCTGTCCCTGGGTTTTAGATTCCTTACCATCCCTCTTCTAAAATTATACAGAAAATCATTTCAGATGCAGCCACAGAATTTTTTTCAAGTTTTTTCTCATGCAAAAGTATGCTAGAGAAATAATGTCTAAAATTCTTTGGCAGGAAATTTACTGTAGAATTTAAATCAGCATTTAAATATCAATTTCAAGCATCGTGGCTTTATTGGTAGTCTCACCGTCCCCAAGGTTTATTCCTGCACTTTTCGAGGTAAATTAAAAAAAATAATAATATAATCCAATGTTAACAACTGTTTCTAAAAATCAATGAACATTGTGGCTATCACTTAGTCTTAACATGATTTTCCTAAAAATAGGTGGTAATTTTCCTTACCGTCTCTTTTTTGACCATTTCGTCCCTTTTTTCCAATACCATCCCCTTTTTTACCTTACCGTCCCTTCCTTAACACCCCTTTAAGACAATGTTATACAAAAATTCTGTACTAAAAGTACTACATTGTTATTATTTCTTATTTGAATGTCCTGTGGGTACTATGCAAATTCATTATAAGTAATAATTCAGAAGAAAATAAAAAGTTATAGGGGTAAAATGGTAAGGAAAATTAAACTCGCAAGTTTAACTTACACCTCAGTTAAATAAAAAATTTTTTTGCTGCTGACCATTTTTTCCTTATTTTGAATCATTAAGGCAGATTAAAATGTTATTTTAGCAAGTTTAATTTTGTCAGATTTTTTTTCCTAAAAGTCAAAAGATTGTGAGAATGCCCCAATTATATTAAAATATAGATTAATTTTCCGTCACTTCGGGTTTGGGATTGAATATTTGTATGTCGGGTTTGAATATTTGTGAGTTGGGTTTGGGTTGAGTTTCGGGTTGACATTAAGCGGAATTTTTGGTTTCTGGTCGGGTATAACTCTAATATGGAGGGTCAGGGGTAGAAAGGATGATAGACGCAGAGTGTTAGATGAAGAGATAGACATTCATTCTTCTTTTTTTTACGAGCGTCGATTTTCATCGTCCCTTCACACACTTTAAACCAGTCTTCAACATTGTTTTTCAAAAGACTTTCATCTCTTCCTCGACTGTGCTTTCTAATGGTTACCTAAATTTTTTTTGTCGATCCAGGATTGCCAAATGGAAGTACACTTCCCAAGTTTACATATGAGTCATAACAATCATATCGTTGAGTGAACTGCGTCGGCCACTTGTTGATCCTTCTCGAATAAAGGAATTAAGCCAAAAAGGCTTTGAGTTCGACTCCCGGACTGGACACTTTTTTCAGCCAATTGGGAAAATGTCAATTCGTATGATATCTTTACTAACCATTTGAGATAAAAATACTAAAATACTAAAAGAATAATACCATATTTTATGGAAAAAATGCCGCAGCGCTTACGAGTTTATTTTATTTTTTTTTTTTTTTTTTGTCAATTGCGTCGTTTACACCATGTGTGGCGTTTACGATTTTTTTTTTCCGTGCGCGTAAAATTAGGATAACATAGCTTCCAACCTTTACGCTTTTTTGCTACCACTAAAATTTAGCAGATATTTTCGTATTGTTTAATCATGGGATTTCGACGATTAAATAAGGCAATATTTACTATAAAATTTTAGTGGTAGGAAGAAAGCGTAAAAGTTGGCAGCTATGGGATAAAGTAAAAATTCCTTAAGACTGCTCTTAAGTCTTTTGCTCAATAACGCGAAACTCGGCTGATAATGAAAACTGTGACATTTCCGATGATAATACCGAACCATACAGGTAGACAAAGAAAATTTACAACTCTTCCACTCAGATATTAACGACTCAGACTTTGAGGGCTTCGAATAGAAACTAAAAAAGAACTAAAGCTGATGCGACGGAAAAAGCGTCATGAAAAGCAAAAAAATGTGGAGCGCCTAAGCAGACGGATCCTCGTCCCGTGTTCTGGATAGTTTTACCATTAATTGACTTATCCTTAATTTAAAAATTACATAAAAATCTTTAAAACCTGATTTAAAAATTTAAAAAATAATTTTAGAATCTTAAGTTATTAGGAGGCTTTTCAGAAAACTTTGATTAAAGTTAGACCAATGAGACACTGTCGACAAAAGTAGCGTTCCCTCAAGTGCGGCAATTACGATATTTTAAAGCTTATTTATACCAATTTTGATGAGTGCGGCGCTTACGACGGGTGTGGAGTTTCTTCCATAAAATAGGTAATAAAAGTGTATTTGCGTATATAGCGTTTAATGGATTTCCATAATCTGAGTTTGTCTGTCTGTCAGCCGTCTTCCC
The DNA here is from genome assembly GCA_963932465.1 of Maratus speciosus. NCBI lineage: Eukaryota > Metazoa > Arthropoda > Arachnida > Araneae > Salticidae > Maratus > Maratus speciosus. The sequence goes on from OZ010796.1 coordinate 379,339,982, forward strand.
GAGCTCTAAGTTCGTAAATATGCTCGGATTACCATGCAGTTGATATGTGTTAATAATGTTTACTATGAAATATTCGCTTTTGTAAAAGAAGCAAGTAGCTTTCATTATTCATTTACAGGGACACCGTTCTGTTGAGCTGTCTACATGGCAGACGAGATGCTATTGCCAATAAGTTTATCTGGGTGAATTGTGTCGGCTGGTTGTTAGTCGAGGTGGCTCAATAGCCAGAGCGTTGGTAACTTAAGCAAAAAATGTCTTGGGTTCGACTCTCTTAGTGGATACTTTTTCACTCATTCGGGAAAATGTCAATTCGTATCATAACAATGTTGTTATCCCTCGATCCTTCATATATATTATAGCATTTTAAGATCCAAGAAATATATCTGAACATTTTATACAAGGATGAAATGAATCGAAATTAGTGCTTGTTTATGCTAGCCATGCTAAATTAAACTCGCCGAATTTGTTTTGAGTGAAAATAAAAAATATTAAGAATTTAAACCTGTCCTTATAAAAAAATACACAATATTTGACAATTGTACAAACATGTTGTTAAGCAATTATCCCACGTAGAATTTTTAAAAAAATTAATTACCGATTTTGAAGGTGATAAAGGCAAGTTTATTACATCATTTCTAAGAATAAAGACATCAGACATTGTATGGTTGATGCAGTTGCTTTAGTTTAAATTTAGTGCTGATGCAAGAACTCTAGAAAGGAATTATATGCGTGTATGTCAAAAACAAAATGTGTCGCTAAAACCAGATAACATCTAAAAATGCAGCTGCGGATGTTCATCATCTACGTCTTTATCAACAGGAGAAAGGTGAGTTTAAAACCCAACTGGGTTCCGTTGTATGTGTGGATATGGATAATAATTAAGGGGAGTCTGATTTCAAAATGAGATACTCGATCATTCCTCCAACGAAACAAAGAAAAACGCCAGTAATGTTTCTTAACTGAGAATAAAACAAATCATTTTCTTCTACTGGGTTAACATTTTGAGTTAACTTCGTTCATTAATCACTCAATTTTCCTTCATGCATGCGTAAAATTTTAAGGTATTCTATTTCCATTTTTTAATAACAGTAACTGAAATGAATTTCGTATAATATAAATGCAGTATATCTAAGTCTGACGAGAGGAAAGGGCTACAAGTTTTGTAGCACTGGTAGATAAAGATGAAAATAAAATAAACTATAGATTCAGATTACCTCATTTTAATCGGCTAAGCATTCTACAGATTTAAAAATAGACCACCACCGGACCTTTTCTCATCTTCAAACGTAAAAAAAAAAAAAAAAAAAAAAAAAAAAAAGTTTTAGTTTCAATAGGGGCTTCTATAAAAGTGGGGCTTGGGGAGGGCATTGCATTAACGGCAGCCCCCTAACGGCCGGCCTTAAAAAATATCATATCTAGAATGGATTTATAAACCAATAACGGGAGATTATATTAAAACATGCAACTGACAAATTTTATCGACAAGCCATGTAATTTTCGGAACATATGGTTATTGATATTTGAACATGCTATCTACTAATTTGAGATAAAACTGTACTTAAAGAGAGAGGGGGGGTGGGGAGAAGAGCAGAGAAAATTCTTGTTCTCATGTATGAGACTAATTTTTTTAACAGTGTAGGCCAGAATATTTCACCGAGAAAAAAAAAAAAAATACCTCTCGTATTGAAAACAGAACTTTTAGTAACAACATGTGACTGCTCTTATCCCATTCTAACACACAGAAGAAATATTGAATTTCAGGCACCTTATGTTAAATTATGCTTATCTTTCATTTTAGAGTTTTACTACTGAAATTCAGTGCTAGAAATATGAAAAACGATGAAGGAATGAGTCTAAAGACTTAAAAATGGGATATTTGATGAGCATGCCTCAAAGAATTCGGCCACTTCTTCATTTGATTTTTCGTGCACAGTAAGTGGTGTGACCACGAATTTACCTGAAAGCACTAAAAAGCGGTGGAACACTTATCCCGTAGGTGTTTACAGCAGCATCTTTAATCGTCTGTAAATATGTATGTTAATTAATTTTTAGTTCTCTACAATATTAGTATTTTGGGATGTACTTATAACATACTTCCCTGTATAAATCTATATAATCCTTTGGAAAATTTTCTGTCAAAATGTCTCACGCCTTGCATTCAATAATGTTTCAAACTTTAATTGCTTATAAATAAAAGGCGTACAGCCAACAGATTGAAAAAGCGTCCAAGCCGGGACTCGAACCTGGGTCATCGGCATAGCGCACCGACGTTCTACCAGCTGAACAACTTGGAACGAAGCCCAGCCTGACGCTTCTCACTATCATATGTTGACAAGGCTACAACCACAGCACAAGATAGAATATTTTCCGTGAGCCACCTACTCTGGAGCAAACATGAAACTAAAGATAATCCAGTATCGATGAAATTGAATAAATCTATACAGAATAAATCCAAGGATTATATAGATTACAAGGATTCCAAGGATAGATTCCATGGATTATATAGATTTGTTCAATATATGATAGCCTTGTCAACATATGATAGTGAGAAGCGTCAGGCTGGGCTTCGTTCCAAGTTGTTCAGTTGGTAGAACGTCGGTGCGCTATGCCGATGACCCAGGTTCGAGTCCCGGCTTGGACACTTCTTTCACTCTGTTGGCTGTACGTCTTTTAAGCAATTAAAATTTGAAATATACTTCCCTGTTTCGAAATATAAGTTAGTTTTATTCTCGAGAAAGATATTCACTAAAATCATTACGCAGAATTTCGGAATAAATCACGAATATATATTATATATATAGTTGTCAACTTCCCGATTTTTTTAATACCATTAAATTCTTACCAAAATGTGCGCTTTATTTAATAGCAGAAATTGTGAGATTGTACAAAACAAGTATTTCGGCACAAAATATTGATATTAAAAAAAATCGGTAAGGTCATAAAAAAAATCGGGCAACTGTGTATATATATATATATATATAATTTTTAGTAACAACATGTTACTGTTTATATCCCATTCTATCATACTTAATAGACGTTGAATGCTATACACCTTGGGTACATCTTATGTAAATTATGCTTGTCATTCCATTTGGAGTTTGTCTATTGAATTATGGTGCCATAAATATGAAAAAATGAAGAAGAAAAATATCTATTTGTAAAAACCTAAAATGAAGGTATTTGATGTGGATGCCTAAAAAAATTCCGTTATATCTTCATTTACATTTCATGATACAGATGGGGTGTGACCTCGAATTTGCCCCTGAGCCTTTAACACGAGGGTGAGACCCTGGTTCTGCAGATTTTTATTATGGCATCTCAATACTTCTGCAAATAGATAGCTGAACAAGATTTGATTTCTGTACAGTATTAGTAATTTTGGATGCTCTTATCACATACTCTCATGTTCCGATACATATGTTGGCTTTATCCTCGAAAATGTATAAGCTAAAAACATTAGGTATTATTTCGGAATAAATTCACTACATTCATAAAACAGTAAAGCATCGTTTATACGTTTCTCATGTATACGTCTTTTACATCCATACACAGTTTTAGTACGGTCCCGATTCATCCATATGTATTTTAATGTTGTAATGTTTCATTTATACGACGCATAACGTCGATTATACGTCGTTTCTTTCATGCCGTAACCGATTTTCTCAGAATTTTTTCTCTCAGCATCATTCTTTTTTTCCTTCAGCTAGCAATATCTGGAGAAAGATGAAGGACAAAGATCATGCGTGACTGCTATTGGGGTTATTTCAAGTTCGTAGAACCTGTGCAGGGGTGGGACGAAAAAAAATGGACAATGGGTGGGCTGCAATGACACTAATACACTTAGAACCTTTTTTATTTATCTCAATACTATTGAGAAAACTTTCCAGGAACTTACCTTCATACATAATTCTTTGTTTAAGTCTCAAAGTAAATCGGTATGTCAGACTACGATTAAAGATTAGTTTAAGTAAAGTCTGTTTGTACGTTCGATAATGAATTAAAGTCTAATTCGACGTGTACAACTGATATAAGGTTTGATAATTCTCACTGTTATTTTTAAATTTTAGAAATGATTATTTAATAATTTTTTTCAATGTTTTAACTTTTTTTTTCAACATATAGTGCATTAAAAAAAAACTGAAAATGGTAGCACAATTAAATCTGTATGATTGCAGCATTAAATTTCTACTGTCCAAGACTTTACATCTTAGGCTACAACAATTTCGATTGTACGTCTTTCTCAGTTATACGTCGTTTTAGAACGGTCCCCTGAAAGACGTATAATATGTGCTATATTGTACTTTACCACGGAAAAAAAATTATCTGTACCTCCCAAAAAGAACTGAACTTTTAGCAACAACATGTTACTGTTTATATCCCATTCTAACATGCTTAACAGATGTTGAAATTCAGACTCCTTATATTAAATTATACTTGTCTTTCAATTTGGACTTTTTCTATTGAATGTCAGTGCCAGAAATATGAAAAATGATGAAGGAATGAGTCTATTTGTAAAGACCTAAAAATGAAAGCATTGGATGTGCATGCCTCAAAGAATTCCGCTATATCTTCATTTATTTTTCATGCTACAGCGGGGGTGTGACCTCCAATTCGCCCCTGAGCATTTAACAAGACGGTGAGACTGTGATCCGTAGGTGTTTATGACCGCATCTCTACACTTGAAGTGTACGTCTGATAAAGGGAAAGGACGATTTTGGGGGAAAGCAGAAAACACACCTGTCTGTCCTTTGCAGAGTCTGGGTGAAATTGATAAATGATTTTTGGTCTGCATTCTCTGAGATTCATTATGTTGCTTCAAGCCAGCCCCCAAGATCTTCTATTTCGAAGTATGTAGATCTTCCATCGTGAGATCTTATCTCGAGGCAGTCATTCGACATTATTTTATTTTATTTTACGAAATAGTTTGAGAGTATTGTTTTTCATTCTTTAGCAAAATTTCTAGTGAAATAAGTTATGCTCGTATTTAATGTTTCTTTGAGTGGATTGAACCATTCAAATTTCTTTTAAAACTGTTCTATACAACAGATTTTTATTAAAAATATCTTCTCCATTTGCTTGTTTGTTTTTCCCACTTCTCTGAAACATAAGATTTAACTCGTAAGAAAGGAAAATCAGAGTGAAACTTGTTCATACATTTTAAGTGTATGCGACTCTACTGTTTCTATCACCCTGAGTAATCCGCATGATATACCGTATTAATAATTATTCCGATCCCCGTTTACATAGCACTGAAATAAGCTACAAGAAAGAAGCTAACAAGAAACAATGTATAAATTATCTAAATATTTATTGCATACAGATGGAGAAGATGCAGTGGAACATTTCAGGTTTGCATAACTCCTCTTTTTAAATGTCATTGGATTATGAATTCTGATACTGTATAAAATTAATAATTCTTCGATTTTTCGTTTATACAATATATAAAAGAATATATAGTACAACATGTTAATAAAACAATAAAACGTTTATACAATATTATAAATACGCAGACAAGTTTGCTCATAGTTATAGGTTATGCACAAATATAATACTATTTATACCTCAGTGGAATTTCAATCTGAATATTAAATAACATTTAAAAAACATCAGGTTTCTCATTTATTCAAGATTTTTAAAAAATGATGTGGAACTTGTTTATAAAACGTTTAAAATTTTGATACAACATACAAAATATGCAGAAAAATTACTCATACATTTCAGATTTGCGCAAATCCGGGGTCTCTACACTTTCAGCTGAAATACCGGTATTTTTATGTAGAAAAACTGGACTTATAATATAATCGCGCGATTGAAAAACGCGATTTTTCCTCGGAGAAAATGCTGGTTTTTATGTGACCTAAAGTCAGGGAAATTTTCTGACTTGTAGGAAACCTGAAAGCCTGAAATCTCATAAGGCTATGAATCCACGAACGCACTATTAATAATTAGTCAGCTTCTTGTTTATAAAATACAAACGCTTAACCTATAACGTCGAATAAAAATATGTAAGTATAATTTTATATTATAAAATATTTTAGAACTTATGCTGAGTTAATGCAAAAGAAGGTTTTTAATTTTTAACGATAAATTTAAATCTCTTTTATGGGAATCTAGTGAAAATGGTAAAAAGAGAGACATTAAATCAGTCTGATAACATATGTATGTTATGTATTAAAAACTTAAATAACTATAATTAACTATGTAAATATATATCAATGAATATATAAATATATAACTATGTAAATGTATAAAAATATATTAAATAATTGAAATTAACCTTACTAAACTATAAGTGAATATTTCAAAATAACTATTTTATTTTTTCAGGACCAGTCTTTTATGTTATTTTTTAAAGTTCTTTTCTCCAAAATATTTATATTCAGACGAAAGCAAAATAATTATGTAAGAAAATAAAACGAAAATAACAAATCAGTTCTTATTTTATTTCTTCATAACTCGCAAATAACATTAATAACTGGCAGATGTCAATTAATTGAACTCTCTTTTTTCTGCCTCGAGGAAAATCAGCAACATAAGAAATAGAAAAAAAAAACAAAAAAACTCTAGATATTTGAAAATATGCACGTGTCTACGAATATGAAAAAAAGAACCTATGACCACTTATTAAGAATCATTAACAATTTTTTGCAATGGAACCCAGCTTTTATTAAATGTTTTACCAGTGTAATCAAATAAAATTAAAAACTTCTTCAAATCATTCACTGAGACCTACATATATTATGTTTCGATTATTTTATTTTCTTCTTTTCCTTGGTGAAGGTCCTTTGTTAGAGATCTGTGTTTTGAAGTTAGTAGGAATTATACGTTATGAGGAATAGGTTACGATATCCATTATAGCCTGTCACGCAATTTTTTGCGTCCCTTTCGGCGGTTAAGGTTCTCTCACAATAAGTACTGGGTCCTATCATCAGATATTGTTTCCATAATTTTACCGATATTCCTAGCCGTAAGGTAATATTTATCAAACCATTTTTTAGATGATCATTGATGATGACAGGCTAGTGTTATGTTAATTAAAGCTTTATGCAGATATGAGGATGTGAGAGGGTCCATCAATTATACATAATTTTCTGCTTATGCCAATGGAATTGATCACGAATACTTATTTTCGCGAAACTTAAGCACTCCTACTTAAATTCTTAAATAAATTATTCCGAAGCTTACCAATGGGAAAATCACTTCTAATAGGTGTCTTGCAAATGGTACAAATGTAAACAATATCTCTATAATTATTGCTAATTTTGCTGCCTTACACACAAAAGGTCGAATTTACATTGACTTTGAAAATAGGAGGGTAAACATTGATTTTGCTGAAAAGATAGATGAATTTCCTTATTCAAAAGACAAACACTATTAAAGAATTACTGTGACAAAATAATTAAATATATATACGCATAAAAAATGACTAGGTAAGCTATAAACAATGCAATGGTTAAGAAAATATGTAACTAATGCTTATAGTTTCGTATATCTAAAGGAAATCGTTCACGAAACAACAAAATGACATGTGGCAAAAATGTAAACATCTCTTCAATTATGGCTATTTTAGCTGTTCTACCCAAAAATTATGTAATATACGTTGTTGACAATATAGTATGGGAAGATTCTGAGGTTATAGAAAAGTCACATGTATTTCGTCATTTAAGATATAAATACAGTAAAGCACCGATCATACGTCTTTCAGGGGACCGTTCTAAAACGACGTATATCTGAGAAGGACGTACAATCGAAATTGTAGTCGACTAAGGCGTTAAATCTTTGACTGTGGAAATAGAATGCTGCAATAATACATATTTAATTTCGCTTCCATTTTCGGTTGTTTAAATTGCACTGTATATTGAAAAAAGTTAAAGCATTGAATTTTTTTTAAATAATCATTTCTAAAATTTAAAAATATAAGGGACAATTGTCAAACCTTATATCAGTTGCATACCTTGAATCGTCCCATCTCCTCCACAGGTTCCACGAACTTGAAATAACCGCTCTAGCAACCACACATGTTCTTTGCCTTTCATATCTCCCCCAAATATTGCAAGCAGAAATGACAGAAAAATAAAAAAGAATGACGTTCGGAGAAAAAATTCTGAGAAAATCGGTTACGGAATAAAAGAAACAACGCATAACCGACGTTATGCGTCGTACAAACGAAACATTTAAACAAATAAAATGCATACAGATGAATCGGGACCGAACTGAAACGGCCCCACTAGTGGCCGAGAGGTTCTGCTCTCGAAGCTGGTAGACGGGAAGTGCTGGGTTCGATCCCAATCGCGCCCGTCGGCCTAATCGTTCGGAGTTTTCGTGGTTTTCTTCGGACCTTGGACTTCCAAGCGTTAATACGGGTTAGGTTCCCTTAGAAAGACCCCCACGAAGGGCACTCCCCCCTTAGGGCCTATATCCCTCGTGTTGATAATTGGCCGTCATAAACACAACCAACCAACCAACCAACCAACCAACCGAACTAAAACGACGTATAAATGTAAAAGACGCATAAATGAGAAACGTATAAACGGTGTTCTACTCTATTATCAAATAAAAACCAAGTGGGCAAAAATAATTAAACATGCAAACTTCTTCATAAAAAGTACTAATATACACTACAAACAACACCGTAGTTTGGAAAATGTTTGGCTGATGCTTAAAGAATGTATCATATATCTGAATACACATTTTCCCCGAATTAAGAAAATGACATATTAAAATTAACTTAAAAATGAAAATGTAAAGGAATAGATTTAAAATTATTGATATATTTGCTGTTGAATTGCTAGAAAAAGGGTAATTTCTGATAGGAGTGTAGATGGCAGAAATGTAAATAACAAATCCATAAATATTACTACATTTGTTGTATTATAAAGAAAAGTTCGAGTCTACATTGAGGTTGACAATATCAGGTGAGCTATTCAGTTTTTACACAAGGCGGATGAATAATGCCAATAGAAATATATTTTATCAAGTAATTATCACGAGGAAATAATTAAATATCTAGATTTTACCCTATTGCATGATTTTTTTTCGTAAATGCAAAAAATACTTGAAAAAAAAAAATCTTAGGGTATTTATATTTATTAAGAAAGCCTTCAGCAAAATATTTACTAATGGTTTTGATAGAAACCAAAATTGAACATAGTGCACCGGAAGCACTGAATATGCTATATAAAATCGTGCATAAAAAATGTACATATATTAGCGTTCCCTTTTGAAAAAATATGCAATAGAGGTTTAATCATACAAAAGTCTAAATAAGCTATTAACAATGTAGTATTTAGGAAAATTTTTTGACTGTTAATTTTAGAATGCTTGATACGGCTAGAAATATCTTTTCACTAATCGGCCAAATGATATCTATAAAGCTGACTTTATAAAAGAAAATGTAAAAAAATATAACATTAATTATTGATATTTTATACAAAAGAAGAAAATTATATATAGTTGAACATAATATAATTTACGTCAATTAAAAGTTAAACATTTTAAAGTAATTAATTACTTAGATATATTCACAAAGAATAACTAGATAAGCTATGACCAACATACTTTTATTAATAATATTTTTGACTGCTGCTTATAAAATGATTTATATGTATAAAAGGAATGTTCAGGAAAGGACAAAATGACATCTAAGTAAAACTGATTTTACAAAATCCAAATGTAAACAAATAGCTCTGTATCTATGGCAATTTTTTCTATTTTTTACAGAAAAGATCAAACTTGTATTCAATTGAAAATAAATGTATTGATATATATATATATATAAACGTTATAGAATATTACAACTCATCATCTATTACAAATATAAATTATAAATTGAGTATCAGGAGATAATATATGTATACATATAAAACCATTCTAAACCAATACAAATGGTCATCTACAATAGTGAATATACAAATTAAAAATGAAGTTTTACCCTTTATAATTTTTTAAAAAAGATAGCTTATCAAGCGAGACAAGGAATTGAAAATACAGTAAACATTGGGAAATTGGAAAAATTTGTGGAACCAAGGCAGAATTCTAAATTACATTAATTTTCACAAATAACATATACGGATTCATCCTTGCATGATCCATAACAAGCTAAAAATGCAAAATTTGGGCTACCGTACACAGTAAATCCAGAAAAAAGAAGCCAAAAATAACAATTGGTAAAAAATGAAACGTATTAAAGAAAGCATTTACCTATTGAAGAACCAAAGAAGCCAACAATAAGTTTAAAAAGTGCCAAGAAATCATTTGAACTTGCTGCCAGAAATATGAGAAGTATAGAACTACCAATACAACGATGAAGTTTTAAAAACAAGTGTAATAATGTCAAAATACATTAAATACAGTTCTTCCCACTAGATCAGATATAGTGCTGCCCTCTATCATTGGATAATATATTTATAGATCACTCCATTGTTTATATAGGAAAGAGAGAGAAAAAAAAGTATTAATAATAACTATGTGGATTAACTTTTAAAACAGTAACTTTATTAATTTAATATAAATAATTAATTTTAAAGAAAAATAAATAAATATTTGATATGGATAAGTTATTAGATAATTATTCAATTTTAAATAGATGTATAAATAAATGCACTATATTATAGCCGAATCATAAATTTAAATACAGTAATATTTAATTATGATTTCCATAACAGTGCATAATCATAGAAAAAAGATAAATAAATAATTAAATTAATTCGGTGTATACAACTAAATTAACAGTTCAAAAAATATTGAATACAAGTAAATAACAATTGAATTATCTGAAAACTTGCATAATATTTAAAGTATGTAAATTAATTTTGGGGGAGGGGAAAGAATAAAGAATAATACATTGAATTAATACATACATTTTTTATTTATACTATTATAATAGAATTTACTAATGATGACATATAGATATGACATCGGTATTATGTTGTCCTCAATGGGATAAAAATTGAAATAAAATTAAACATTGACCAAGATTATTAAATAAAAAAGATGAAATTGTTGATATAGGAATTATTCAAATGTGCTGAACCAAAAAACGTAGAAATTGAGAAATGTTAGATCGGTCGGTAGCAATTAAAATTATGTCATCAATGTAACGATATAAATGAATACTACTAGTACAATAGGTACGTTCATAGAATTATAACTATAAATATGATAATAAACTCGAAATACTTCCACCTTGTGGTATGCCGAGTCTGTTTAGATAATCTGCATTATCTTGCAATATATAGTTATTACAGATAATGAAATTAGTTAGTGTTTGAAAATAATCTGTATCCATATTTATTGGTAGATTCAAATGATGTTGATTCTTCTTAAATAGTGTATTTATTATATTATGAAGATCAAATAGATCTATGTTATTAAAAAGATCTTTGAAATCATATCGCTATATTTTTCACTCCTTTAAGATTTTTTAGAATATTAACCAGTTGATAGCTATTTTTTTATACAATGTGTATTATCTATTGTTGTTGTAAGAGTATATACATATGACTAAGAATTTTGAAAAGATGTTTGTTATTATATGTATTGCATCCAATAGTAACAGTTCTAAATTTAATGGGTGTCTTATGAAATTTAGGTTTAAGAATTAAATAAGGATGATTAAAGTTTGTAGAGGAAATATTTAGTAGTTTATAATAACTATGCTTTTTATGATTGCTTACAATTATGTTTTCTTTAGTTTTTTTTTTTTTTTTTTGAAAGAATTATTACAAGAAATACAGGATATGAGATGTTAGTGATAATAAGATTTACATATGATTGCTTAATTATATATATATATACATACATACACACACACACATATATATATATATATATATATATATATATATATATATATATATATATATATATATATATATATATATATATACATATATATATATATATAGTATTTAAAGAAGCTAGGTAAAATTTATGATTTAAAAATTTGTTACCTCATAATTATGTAGCGTATTTTATGGAAGAAACGCCGCGGCGTTTACGAGTTTAAAAGTAATTTTTTTTCCAAGTGCGGCGTTTACGATTTTTCAAATACCAACTGAGTTTCTTTAATTTAAAAATACATAAAAATATTTAAAATCGGATTTAAATATTTTAAATAAAACTTCAGACATCTTAAGATATTAAAAACGAGGCATCCTACACTGCTCAGAAAACTTTGATTAAAGTTAGGTCAATGTGACGCTGTCGACAAAAGTAGCGTGCCGATGGATGCGGCGTTTACAACGGGTGCGGCGAATACGATATTTTTAAGCTTATTCAGGCCAATTTGAGGAGTGCGGCGTTTACGATGGCTGCGGCGTTTCTTCCATAAAATACGTTAAATAAATAAGAATAAGTAAAATATTTATTTACAAAAATTACTTTATAAGGCTATGTAAGTAAAGTGGTTGAAAGTATTTTCCCCTTAATATTTAAATTTTTTATAGAATTCCTTGCATGACTAAAGAAAGAATGCTCAAGGATCTATTTATTAAGAAGGCCCCATATGTGAGCTGCGGGCCACCAAGTACTAATATTTTAGAATAAAATAATTTGCTTTATTTACGGCGAATTTCAAATTCCCTGCTCGACAAACGCGGAACTTTCTGACACATTTTTTGACTCATTTTTAAACTGATTACTGAAACCATTTGGAATTGAATGGCGTTTTCTATTGTTTTATAAATGATTTATTTATCGACTTATAAGCACACTGTAAACTGAAATGTCTGAAATTCAGACATATATGTGTCTTAAACGAAGTGTTCAATTTTCAGACATTTTAAAATGTCTTAATTTTTCAGTCACTTGTATGCATCTGAATTTAAGACACTTCAAACGTCTGACTTGCATCCATGTTTGACCACCTTTAATTTCTCGGCAATAGGCCACTTTTTCACCTTTTTTTTTTCTTTTTTTTTCTAAGCATTATACATTGAAAAAAAAAATATCCGTTAAAATGTGAAAATTGTACCTCCAATCGAAACGCCAGTGCAGTTTACGTATTTTAATGGAAATTATCTTCCGTAAATTCCAGAAAATTTTCATTTTTTTTGGAAATTTCTATATTTAAAAAAATAAAATGTAAGCTTTCAATGGATGACGCACACTTCATTCAATCAAAGGTCACGTATATTCTACAGGATTTATTTATTTAATTCACATTACTATAACCATGCAACACTTTACCCTCGCAGGATTCGAACCCGGGAGGTCTTGCTTACTAAGACTGTGCATATCGATTCGGCCACGCCTTCACGAGAGAAGGTTTCAAATATTGCTATTTATGAAGGACACGAAATGTATTTTATGGTAGTGGTAATTTTTTTTTCCCCAATCTAGTATAACTCTCAACGTTTTACAAATTTTCTTTCGGGAATTTTGGAATCTGAATTTTGAATCTGACGGTGGTATACGCCGTATACCTTCTGGATTTTTTTAAGGAACACCGTATACCCTCTGTTTCTCAAAAAGCTATATCATTCACTCACTAGGGTATACCCTTGCATAGTGCGTATACTCTCTAATTTTTTTACGACTACACCACTGAGAACAACGCTTTTCTTTTTCTTCTACTCACGGAGAATTTTTTAGAACACAAATATTATTGTTTTATACAGAGAAACGTTATTTTTGAATTCGCGAGTTTTGATTATTCTCGAAATAGAACATTTCTCGAAGAATATTTCAACATTCGCGAATACTTAACTTGGTTATTCACAAATTTTGTTTTGTTTACAAAGTAAATTCGCTTTGTTTTACCAATTTCGTAAACTATTTTACACTGGACAACCCTGCAATGTACTGTATAGCCTAAGTTTGAAGAATTTCAGCCCTTGTATTGAGGCAAAATGTATATCGGCAATTCAAAATGAATTTAAAAATGAATCCGAAAATAAGCAGTTTGGATTTGAATTAATACACCCTTAAAAAATATATTTTTGCATTTCAATTGCTTTTCTCAATTAAAAAACGTTATACACGCCAGATGGCGCTACTCTTTATCTATGAAATCGCCTGATAAGAAATCTTACGAAAATAATTTTGCAAAGCTTCTAAAATCCAATTTATTTTAAAACGTAACATATGAAATCATAAAATACTTAACCCTTACCGGATCGGGTTAATTCTGTTTATAAACTGATGAAATAAGGGACTGTCACGGCAATTTATAAAAGAATTTATTAGAAAATACGAACTTGCTTATTTTCATGTACATTATAATAGGAAAATTTTAGTTAAATATTCTTGGGGCCGCTTTTCAGGTTTGGAATTACAATTAGGTGTCCTTTTTTTAAGGACACCGCGCCGGAAAGGGTTAATCAGCTGTGTATATAAATATATTAATTTTTCATTTAAGACAGGATTCTGTTATCGGCAAATAAAACATTATCATCTTAACTATAAAATCCGGGCCGAAACTATCCTTTTTTGCACTCAGGGCAAACATGGATTTTTGTGCCCGCACTCCTCCGCAAAATATATTTACAAAGAGGATTTTACTAATTTTCTAATAGCCGACTTACTTTAAAATTTAAAATATGTAATCATAAAATATCTAATGCTTTTGTCAAATATTGATTCAATGTAATCTTGAAAACGGAATCGAAAAAAATTCCGCTTTATTCAGGATCCTTATGCCATATATATATCATCCTTAGATTCTGCTTTGCTTTGGCATATCCCAGACAGGATGAATTTAACAATAACGTGCTAAACATAGACGTGAGAAAAATCGACAAACAAAATCTTCATTTGGCGCTCCTTAGTTCTGGCGCCCGGTTCACATGCCCCCTCTGCCCCCCCCCCTTAAATTCGGCCCTGTATAAAACATTATCTAGATGCTGAACATTATCTATCTAATAGAAGATAGTTAATGGCATTTTTTGTAGCAAACAACAAACAAAATTTTCATTTTACGCCCTCTTAGCTTTTCATTATGGCGCCCGGGACAGACGCCACCTCTGCCCTCCCTCTAATTTCGGTCCTGGTTTGATTTAAATAAATACATCATGTAATATATGTGACTTTGGATAGTAGTTGAAATATGTGTATTTTTCCTTGAAAGATTGGTTATATTTTATTTTTTAAAGATAAAATTGTAAATACGAAATATGCAAAAAAAAGGGGGGGGGGAGGATTTCTGGAATTTACGGAAGAAGATTTACCTAAAAATATGTACAGTAGCAGTATATTTTCCATATTTTAAGAGATATTTTTTTAAGTGAATTAATGCTTAAAAAAAATGGCTGCTGATCAAACATGTCTGCGATTCAGACGTTTGAAATGTCTTAAATTCAGACGCATACACGCGTCTTAAAAATTAAGCCACTTTAAAATGGCTGAAAATTGAACACTCCGTTTTAAGACACTTATATATCTGAATTTCAGACATTTCAGTTTGCAGTGTTTATGCCATGATCATATAGTAAAACACTTAAGTCTATTAATTTCAGGCACCTATGATGTCTGAAATTTCATCTTCAGACACTTAAGTGTTTTAATTACTTTTTCAGTCACATATGTGTCTGAATTTAAGACGCCTCTATTTGCAGTGCAATTTGTGCAACGTGACCGCAGGCTTTTCTCTTTTCTGCACTGTCGCGTCTGGAAATTCGGTGCAACACCCCAACTTTGACAGTATTTTCTGAAAGATATTTTGCCTTTCCGAAAAAAATATAGGGAAAACGCCATTCGACTACATAGTTTCTGAATAAGAACACCTGTTAATTTCATGCATTTCCGGACAAAATGAATTCAAGCATGTGTCAGAAATTTGGTCTTTTGGATTTGAGAACAGCCTTAATGAGAGAAACTTTGTGATTAAGTATAATGAGGCAAGGATTATTATTAAGGAAATTGTGGTGGCAAATGGCTTCCAAGCAAAAAAGTTGGGCATTTACAAAATTAAATCTAAATATTAGTACAAGAGCCTTAATATGCATTATGCCTCTTAATCGTTATCTTATAACAAAAAATAACATTTAGCTACAATCTTGAAAATATATAAAAACTCTGGGGAAAACTTCAGGCGCAATCATTAAAATAATTAATAATGATTTAATCATTAAGATAAGTTGCAAAAGAAAACACTTTTAAACGTTTACCGCGTCGCCGGTAGCAAAAATGTAAACAAATACATTTGTAAGTATTACCATCTGCGCTTCTCGTTATATAATAATAGCAGTATCGCGTAAATGAACGGACAAATTACTTTCATGTTTTCAAAAAAGGAATTTACCGTGTCATCCTCCCCCCCCCCTGATTTAATGGCACAGTATTGCTTAATATTTAACGTTAATTAAAATAAATTTGGGTGAACAAAATCGAGATAAAAATCTAAATGCGTGAATAGTATATAATAATTTTGTTTATAATAAATTATTGATGAAGTTTTAATAAGGAATGATAAAGTATTTTCAAGAATATATAATGTCGTTCATAAAAAATTTTTCATGCATCTAAGAGCCTCAGTATTTTGATATGAGAAAATGATTTTCATTTTTTTTTTTTTTTTTTCAGTTTGCCTACCTTTTTTATAAAATGTTTTAAAAATTACTTTCCAAGTCATCTTTCGAATAAAAAAACAAGTTTGTAGTAAACAGATTGAAAGAGTTTACTTTTGTCCTTTAATCAATAAGAACATCTCACCAAAAATGCCAAAACATGTGTTAATAAAAACGCATTTTAAATTATATTTATTTAATTTTACACTTAAGATTAATAATATATAAAATTAAAGACGCGTATAATTTCGGAAAGTATGAACTTTAATGTTTTTTATTTTATATGTTTATTTTTTGTAAATTAGAAATTTGCACAAATACTATAATGATACCAAAAATCGTAAACAATGTGAGCTTCATGCAGATATAACTTAATGATTTTTATTATACTCGGAAAGGCGAATATGTATTAAACTAATACATAGTTGTCAATTTTTGCGCTTTTTTAAAAATTGTTATCACTAAAATATAAAAGAATTATTAGACTTATTTAATATCAGATTTCCGTGATTAAATAAAAGATAATTTACTATTAAATTTTAGTGATAAGAAAGAACTGTAAATTTTGTAGCTATGTTTAAAGATTTATAAAACATATATTTACATTTCTTCTATTACATTCTGGTTATTTTGTAATAAACATTTGATATACTGATAATATCCATTCGGAGATGGGTTGGAGATTGTATACTACAGTATTAATTATGAATCCTGTGTTCTTATATCTAATTTTAGCTGTTCACCTATGATAATATTGCTTTAAAATATTTCAAGTATAATATTTTAATTAAAAAAAACAATTTTAATCTTTCATTATGAATGGCAAATAGATTTAAAGTCACGAATAGTTAATCATGATCATTATTTTATGAAATAGTTCCCTTTTTAGTAATACATCTTTATAAAAAGACAGATATTTATATTTAATAAAATACTCTTTATTTTATGATAATATAATGTACATTAAAATTAGCATATTTCGTGTGTTTCTGTCAACTTTTTTGATAAAAATCTGATAGTATTATAAACTACGCTAAACAATAGGATACAGTTTTATAAGTATCATCCACATATAAATTAAATTATCTTCTTTCATGCATTCATGCACAATACCCAATCTAAACAAATGGTTAAGATTATTTTCCTTTGTTATGGTCCAATTGGGATACGACAGTGTGTGACAGTCTGCGTGCGGTCCAATGAAAAACGAGTTTTTCAACTTTCTTTACCATGCTGGCCGTATATGTATTCAAATGTATATTTAGTATTTAACGATTAAATTTTGAACGTGAGCAACATGGTGATAAGTGCGTTTTGTTGTTTAAATGGAATATTGATCGAAATTGAAGTGAAATGGTCTGTTCCTCAGATAACATGTAAAAGCCTATAAAGCAAATTATTTTCTTGTGTTCAAATAGATGTTGGTGTTACGTGGGAGTTTGTAATAATAATCAATTTTATAAGTAAAAGATGGTTTATTTTACAATTTTCTTTTAAAGTGGAATTTCCTTCATTATATTCGCCCGTAATACATCTCATTCAAGGAAATACTATAACAAAAATTATCATAATTACTTTTCATTCATTATTATAAATTATTCAAATATGATTCTAGAACGGTATAGTGTGAATCAGTCCTAAACAATACTGGATTTAATTCTAAAAAAAAAAAAAGTTTTTGTAAGCATCATTATAAATAATTATTTTATTTTTATGCATAATAATTTTACGGTTATTTTTTATTGTATATTTATTATATACTTTATAAAAACATGTAATTTATAAAAATAAATTCTTTGAAATATCGAAAACAAGCAAATTTACAATGTTTATCATCTTCTCATACTCTCTCATTGCCATCTTTTTTTATTGCCCCCAATCTTTCATAAATAAACATTTTAAAACAAAATCTAAATTAATTTATTATTATCATCATATGCTTAAATAATGAATTCATTTAAATTATATAAAGAATATTACAATGTAAAAGAAAAATCAAGCAATTATTATATAATACATTAGACAATATGACAAAATCTAAAATCTAAAAATATGACAAAATCTAAATTAATTCATTATTATCATCATATGCTTAAATAATGAATTCATTTAAATTATATAAAGAATATTACAATGCAAAAGAAAAATCATGCAATTATTATATGATATATTAGATAATATGACAAATAATATATACCTACTATGAAACCTAATTTTAAAATGATAAACGAGTTCGTAAACATAATATAAGTAAACATAATAAAATTTTATTTTATCGCTAGGGAGTTTATTTTAAATCTTAGCTTATTCTAAATATGGTATCAACGTATTCCGCCATCTAAATCAACCGCAATCCTAATTTAAAATACGATTTCGAGCACTTCAACACACAAAAAACAACTTTCCCCCTCTTGTACCCTAACTTTCTCCTGAAAGTTCATGTTCCTCTATTAACCTTTGTTCCTTATTATTTCCGCCCCTAAGGTTAACGTGCTTCCTCTATATTTCACCGTTTATTCTTAATTTTAGGGTTGTATTTACGTAATTCATACACGATTTCTATTAGTAACTTATTACGGGGACATTTTTATATGGCTTTATTGATTAAGACGAGATAAATATAATAAAGGCATTAAGGTAAGCTTTCGTCACATGCGCTATTAAAAAATGAATAACGAGGATGCTTTAAAAATTTTTTATGAAGGATAAGTGGAACAACGACATTCCCAAAATTCAAAATAGCTTTATCTAAAAAATCATTCGGACATTCACTTTAAGATGACATACTGAACGGATAAGAAGCTATAAATTTAAAGATTAATTTCGCATCAAAAGACAATGACGTGAAAATATTAATCAAGCACCAATTACACTTTTCTTGTTTACCGTTTTATCTTTATTTATTTCGGGGGGTTTTATGAAAGTTTGATCGCATAAATCCTCATACATTCCAAGATCTTCATTTGTACGACCTAAATAAAATCTTTATTTTATTTATACGTTTCTATCTAAAAAAGGCCGACCTCCAAATTATTCTTGGGTCTATTGAATGATATAAAAATCTACTAAGTACCACTCCGGTTCTCAAATTCAACCAATTAATATTATTAAAATATATTATCACATTTTTATTAATAAGTATGGTTCTTTATTAATTATTAGAATATCATAGTTAATTTTCATTTATATGTTTTTTCGGTTGTATTTTTTTTAATCACTTGAAAATACAAATGATGCTTTGATGTGATAATTTCATGTGCTATAAGAAATTTCAGAAACATTTTCTGAGGAAAAACGCTTACGAATTTTAATATGACCTCTCTAAGTTGCACACGATTCTCGAAACCTTTCCCTCGTCCTTAATGATCGAATATCAATCATAAACCTTAGAACTAAAAAGTTACAGAGATTTATGGTTTTATTTGTGATATAAAAAGGTTTTTTTGCGGCTGTTAATATCCGGAAACATAATGAAGTAATTTGTGTAGAGGAATTTTTTTTTTCTAAAAGTCTACCATTTCTATTGCCTTTGATTTTTTTTTTTTTCAAAATACTATACCTTTATTATGTAATCATTTATCATTCGATTCGTCGAGTAGATTTATTATAATGTCTTAAATATTTGAATTGGGCACTGAAGTATTAAATGTCTTAAAATAGAATATAATTCTCTATTAAAATATCACTCTTTATTTTCCCAACATTAAACTTTTCAGGATTATAAATATGCAAAAAATAACTTCCTTTGACTTTTAATCTTTTTTTTCCTCTCCTTTAAAGCCAGTTAAAATATAAATTAAATGTTATCTTTGAATCACTTTTATCAAATTTCGAATGCTTTGATTTTATTCCTGATGTCTTATTTTATTTCCCTTTTGTAATAAACATGACGAAATGAATATCACGTAAATGACAAGAGTCACGATATAGTGAATGCAATTGTTTATCTCAAAATAGACCATCCTGTTGTTAGTGAAAGTCAAACGCTGAAATAAAATCGATATACAAAAAGTTCTGAGAAATAAAGCTTTCGGTATTTTCCACGAACTATTCAATTCTTTGCATGCATTCGGGTAATGATCTTAAATGTGTGAATGATTTCTATAAAAATTCGTTTAGTTATTACTTCCAAATAAATTTGCTTATTAAAAGTTTATATGCATTCTCCATTGCGCAATCTAAAGTTTACCGTATTCTTCATTGTGCAATCAAAAGTTTCGTGTTTACTGTAAATATTATATCATTCTAAGTATCAGAGATGTAGTGGAGAGCATACGGAGATATACGCCGTATACCTTCTGGATTTCTTAAGTATACCCTCTGTTACTCAAATAAAATTGTAGCCTATGCTCTCTGGGTATACCCTCCGCCGAATAGCGTATACCTCTGGTATTTTTACGACAACGCCACTGTCTACTAAAATATTTAAGCCGAATGTTTTTAAACTTCAATATACAGGATTTGTTAATTAATACAGTGAGATTCTTATAATAATCATTTGAGAAGACAATAAACGAGTCCAGGCTGCTTATAATAAATTTATTCATAATAGGCCAATTCAAATATACTCTAAAATATCGTATTGTTTCGCATATGCCGTGCCCTCTTGTAACACTTGCACCATAGTATTAGACTGATCATTTACGGAGATTTTTTTATTTTAAATCGGAGAAAAGTATTTCAAACAAATATTATTATATTAAAATCTTACAGTATTTGCAATGCATTATTTCGGGGATTTGTAAATTTAAATGCAAAAATTTTGCCAAACAATTTTATTCATTGGACAATGGTTATGTAAACAGAGGCCGATCAAATATGAATTAGTGATGTATGACTTGACCTCCGACTTTGAAATAAATTTTAAGAGGAATAAAACCGCTTGGAATTTAAAATAATAATAATAATAATAATAATAATGATAATAATAATAATAATAATAAAATAGCGGTAAGTTTTTTTTTTTTTTATGTAAAAAGTCTTTAGATTGAAAGTTTTCAAACATTTTATATTATTGTTATTATTTTACTTATTTTACTATTACATAAATTTATTTAAAGTTTAACAATTTTAAATAAAAATAATTATGCAAATATATTGGATGATAATTGCAATATGTTTTATTTATAAAACATAGATAGATACTACATTTATAGCTATATGTAAGTTTTGTATCATTGTCTAACGGAATAAAACGCTGAAAGCTCTTTCTTATTTATGGAATAAAAAAATAATAATAATAATAATTTTTGTAGCATTTTCTGGGGAGAGGGAGTTCCGCTTAATTTATTAAAAAATGTTTTCAAACCGATGCTTTTCATTCATGTTCTACAGCCAGATCAAACATTTCTACCTTAATCAAAAGTATTGGTTTACTATCCGGCTGCTATTAAAAGGCAATCAAACTTTCAATTAAATCTCGCGCTTAATCCTTTTTTAATTACGAGAAAAGCTAACTGTATTTTCTTTTAACAATGTTTGCATTTTTTAGTGCCAACAATTGTTTTTTCTTAAAAATTTGTCAAAGCTCCAAACTTGAAACTTTCTTGGCAAAGAAGCCTTATGTTTTAATGCCAGATGATTATGAGTCATTTCATTATATTATTAGGTCATTTAAAATACAAACAAATTATAATTTTGACTGATGCACTTTAAAGACGTCAAATTTTTCATGAGATCATCGTTCGTAAGTCAGTAAAGCATCGTTTATACATCTGACTTCAGACACCCTTAAAACACGAAATATAAATGAAGAGGCGTATAACTGAAATATTAGCTTTAATGTGTAATACAATTTTACTATGAATCTTTTATATATGCATTAGGTAAATTAAGCTATATTAATACATTTCTATGGATTTTATAGACGGCACTATTTAGAAACCTGTTGCATTTATTACAGGTTTTTCGAATTTAATTTTTGCCACTATTTATCACCCAAGTAACTTTTAGAAAAAATAAATAAAACAGACTTCGAGTGATTTTACTTAACTTGTTGCGCTGATAGATATGTACAGTGTGTCCACGTATAACCGACCGACCTTTATTTTCGAAACCGTTGGTCCTAGATGCATACTTCCAATTAAAAAAGTGGTTAAAATTAGGTGTAGAGTTAAGATTTAAAAAAAAAAAAAAAAAAAAAACAATTAAGTGAAGAATTACAGAATCTAAATTTTTATATGGTCCTATAAGTTATATTTAGTAAAATTTTCCTGTTACACAGACAAGTAAGGCAAAAAAGTCCCGTTATTTCACGATTAAAATTGACCGAGTAATTGCTGTTTAAAGTTGGAGCATAATTTTTGTTGCAAATTGGGGGTCATTTAGAAATTTAGAGAAATCTCATTTCGTCAGATATATTAAAAAAATGGTTGAGAGTAAAATTAGCATCGCATTATAAATTTGACATCTTTAATCATTCTGAGATATTACTGCAAAATATACAATTTGTACTGAATATATAAGAGGATAAAAATAACAGAATTTTTGTCAAGTAAAAGGAGGAAAAACAACAGCCTCAGTTCTTTACAGAATGATACATATTTTAAAATACTGTTAGATTACACTGTCTTTCAAATTTTGGGTTGTGCCATGTTTTTGAGCTTTTGAAAATTGATTCTTATGTATTTTTTAGCGCAGAATCCGAAAATGGCCTTCATTTTAAACCATCAAGTCAGGATTTTTTTCAAATCGTAAATTTCAAAGTTAAAAAGCGCAAAGTTAAAATTGTTCCCCTCTCCCCTCCCAACTTCATCAGATCCCTGAGCTGTTTAGCTGTAGGAAACCCAGTAAAAGCTAACAAATTGAATAAATTATTGAATTAAATTAATTAAACGGAATAAAAAAGTTGTACATCTATTTTATAGTATCAGATTTTTTGCTATTTTTTAACCTTAAAATTTACGATTTGCGAAAAATCGTGACATGACTGTTAAAAGTGAAGGTAATTTTTTTATTCAACGTTAAAAAATACATAAAACGTAATTATAAAAGTTAAAAAACACAACCATCGCAGGTTTATGTTATCTAATCTAAAACTCTTTCTTAAACTTGTTGACGGTAATCTATCCGATTTTTTTTCTTTCTTTTTTTTTCTTTTTTTTTTATACACTAGTATAAGTATGTATAAGATGGTAAGCGTCGAAAATATAATAATAATAATACATTGTCATCGGATTTAAGTCAGTATGCAAAATTTAATTTTGATCGGACATTTGAAAGTGAGTTAAAGTTTGAGTACAAATTTTAAACTGGAAAGACGATCGTTGCAAGTTAAACAAAACCATTTGAAAATAACATAATTTTTGTTAAAAGAATTTGTTAAAAAATCATAACCTCAAATCCTTACAAAATAAAACATATGTTAAAATGCAATTATTTTAACTAATCTGAAACTTAACTAATAAAATTTAACTCAATCGTAATATTTGTACGATTTCTTTCAAAGCGCAGATACCTTGAAATAAGTTTATACACGACCCCTGAAAGCATATGATCGAAATCATCTGTTTTGATATGCAAAAAAAGTGGTATAAATCATGCATTTCAAAGTTTCATAACTCGGTCAATTTTAATGCTCGATGAATGGGACCTTTTCTTGTCTTATATGTTAGTGTCACAGTGAATTTTTACTAAATATCACTTATAGGACCTAGGGGCCGTATAAAAATTTAAATTTCGTAATTTTTTAATAAAGGTTTTTCTTGGCCCAAATTGCTTTAAAAATAATTTATTACCTTATTTAAACCATTTTTGCAATTGGAAGTATGCATCTAGGACCAACGGTTGATAAAATAAAGGTCGGTCAGGTTATACGTGGACACACTGTATATATAGACTGGGAGCCGGCAGCACAGACAATCACCTCATCGAGTTCACGGATGAAACTCTAGGATAGTTTAAATCTTGATTCGCATATTAAAACGCAATCGGTCTGCCAAGTTATATCTTGGTGGCAAACATCAGAAAACCCGATTTTAGTGGCTGACTCGTAGGTATACCATTGTGTTTTCCTGCACCAAAAAGTATGAAAACATGGAGGACTGGGAGCAGGAAAACACAATGATAAACCTGCGAGTCAGCCGCTAAAATCGGGTTTTCAGGTGTTTTCCACCAAGATATGACTTGGCAGACCGATTGCGTTTTAGTATGCGAATCAAGATCTAACTAATCCTAGAATTTCATCCGTGAACTCGATGAGGTGATTATCTGTGCAGCCGGCTCCCGGTCTAATATATATATATATATTGCACACTAGATGAAGTAAATAAGCGAGTGCGTTTTAGTGCAACAAGAATGTTTTTTGTGACAACCCTTCATTATTATCTATAGACACACGCTCAAAAGAAGAAAAAAAAACACCAAAAAATATAAACTGTACAGGCAGCAAGTTGCACCACAAACACCCCTGTGATTCGAAGTGATTTTTCAGTTATTTGGAGAAATTTCCGCCTTTCTCGTGGATTGGCGGATTCGATTGGCGAATTTTTCGTGTTTTGTGAGAAAAAGACATACGTTAAAATTAACGTTTCTCGTGCAAAAATAAATAAATAAATAAATAAATAATAAAAAAAATAACATGCGGCATATTTTCCGGAATAGCTATACGTGATTTGATGAATATGCAACTTTATATTGGAAGATTTTGGGTAATTTGTATGTTGGACTGATGAACTTTCTGTATTTTGGGGAACAATAGGAAAATAAAAGCAGAATTCTCGTGTTTTAATGGGAAAAAAAAATACAATGGAAAAAACATCCAATTCACAGATTTTTTTTTAGACTGCTTATTTGATTGCTTTGTTGCCAATATTGCTGATTGTGACATATAATTGACGATCCAATATTAAACTTCTTAAAGGATTTTAGTACAAAATTGTGAAAGTACCCCTTTTAAAAAAAATCCTAATGACATTAATACGGAACCACCACACGAACTATCCTTTTCCACAAAGAATTGTTAAAAAATGTTGCGTGGACAAACATAAAAGAAAACGATTGAAATAAATAGCCTAACCTCCATTGTTGAAGTCGATAAAAATTGGCAGGAATGAGAAAATGTCACAACTTTTTTTTTTTTTTTTTTTTTTTTCCTTTACTAATTCCTTTTTTCACATACTCGCAGATTCCACCCTCGCTCATTATTTTCTTCATAGACTTCCAAAATTTACAATTTGTGTTTTTCTTTAATAGAACTTTTGGATTTCGAGGTATCTTAAGAGTCCGCGAAATTTCAAAATTGATGTCAGAAGTGCATAATCTTGTTCACAGTGAAGAAAGCTGCTAAAACGTTGACAAAATTATTAACTTTTCAATGTTCTAAACTTTCAAAAATCTTAACAAGTACCCAAACAGCGTCGTGATTTTAATGAAGTGAATGTGTGAAAGCACCGTAACCGTCCAACTGTCGCTATACATGACTTGGAAAATGAGTCTCTGAGTAGTCGATATGTCCCATTTTGTGACGAGGTAAAAATTATTCAGAAATTGGTCGCCGTTATTAAATTATTTTTTAAGAGTTTTTTTTTTTTTTTTTTTTTTTTTTTTTTTTTTGTAAGGTATAATGATTTACCATGAATGGCCATAAAGTTTCTCATATATTTGCTATCAAGTAGATTGTATTGACTATTAGTTTTTAAGTTTTGCCTATCTTCAAGGAAGACAATCTGCATATCCACAAGTGGATGTAGAAGTATCCGTATGTCTCCTTTGCGTTTAGAGATACAGAGGCAATGATCTACATGCTTGATTGAATTGAAATGATGCGCGCCTGTGATCATCGCATTCCCTCGATTGCCCCATTTTCAAATTTGTCTTGAAAGGTACTGGTTTTTCAGGATGTTCGTTATTACCCAAGAAAATGAAGGAGTTTTCATTAACAGGGTTTCTACAGTAGTGACGGCAATGGTTTGCATAGTTTTCCTCTATACAATAAACTAGTTAAGCTGTTTGTGTAAAGTATAAGTTCATTTTGTGGATAGATCATCGGTCTTATATTTTTGCCCACGAAATTCATCAATTCAGCTCATCGATATTGCAAATTTCTTATGCTAATGAAGTATTATTACGTATGCCACATTCAACCCACATCCATAACATGATGATTTTTGGAATGTGTGGTGTATCTTATCTCATAATGGAACATTAAATGCCTCTACTCTAAGTGTCCCCATTCGCGATACTCGTTAGTTTAGTTTCTCTAGGTTGTTCGATGAATTGTCATTAAAGGGAATAGTAGTCTATGTGTGCAAAATCCTCCATCATGAAGTGATTTCAGATACTTTTAACTGAATATCCGTTTCCAGTAGAAAGTAGAAATTGCCGATGTAACTGTTTCATTCTTATGTTTACTCCAACGGGCAATTATGAACAAACAATGGTCGACAGTGTATCAAGTAGCACATAAGTAAACTTGACTTACGATGACTTACATTTGCATTTTTCTGGAATTGGTTCCGAAATTGAGGAGTTATATTTTAAGACACTACTAAAAAACGCATTATCACTTATGTGACTGACTTGTTTCCAAATACCCAATTATCCGCTCTTTCATCATATCAGACAAACTGTGCTGTCGGAGTACTGCAATATCAAAACTAGAACTCTTGCATGCAAAAATACCGTATCAAGTTCACAGAAGCAGAATGCTACCGTAAAATCATTAACTCAAATATAAATTCAAAAAGATAAAAAATTACCAAATTGAATGCGTTATAATATCTCAAACTGTAGATTTCGGTAATCGAAATTTTAACGAATGTGTTTTGCAAGGATTGGACATTCTTGATACTGATTAAAAGTAAACTTAAAAATAGGTATTCTATCATCCAATTCTTATTCACACGTCTGCACAAATTTATAAGAATTGTCCAAACTATTGCGTTTACCAAACATAAATTTAATTCTCCTGCTATTTGTGACGAACAATCGAGAATGATGATAATTAATACTTTATAGTATGTTGAAAATTGTAAAGAGAATAACTATTATTTCACATAATTTTTTCTATATCACATTGTGTAAAATCAATTAAAACATTGTTTTTATGAAGCTGACAAATTTATAATATTTCCATTAATAAAGTCAAAACTAATAAAGTGTATTAAGATTATTCAATACATTAATAGAAACACATTTAAAAAATCTTAAAAATTAAGACCAATTTACAGCACTAAGCAATATTGTTGACAATTCTGTGTCAAATTTAGAGTTCTAATCTAAATTTTTAAGATTGACAACTTGGATACCTTCATAAGTCTAGCGTCCCTTTAACAGAGCGTAATATGTTTGTTTTCTATCTAATACACTGGATTTCTTAAAAGTAGTGTCGGAACATAAAATTATAGATAAAAAAACCGGCGTAGTTAGCTCCTTTATTTTTGTTTTTGCCATAAGATTTCCATCAATCAACAAGAGATTTATCAAGCCACAATCTGAATGATAGCAAATGTACTGCTGATATTTCTGCGAATCCAATTGAAGACATCTGTTTTAATAAAATTATGATAAAATGTAAATATAGCTCTCTAAATGTTACTGAGAAAGCTGTTATTAAAGTGTTCACCTGTCATATTTATTCCGAAGAACAGAAATGATATCTGGTATCTCAATTATCTAAGATAAGAGAGAAGCTGGGGTTGTTTAATATTTTCTCCAAAGCGTGCCGATGATATTAATGGGGATTCAAATACACAGGAAAGAATTAAGGACAGCCTAAATTCATGAAATCTTTTGTAGATGAATATCGCATTTGGTGAATGGTTGACAGTGGTGTTTTTCACAGTAGGAGCAAAATCGATGAACAAATAAATAAAGAAGGTAAGGTCAATTTCCATTGATAAATACTAGAAAAGGCGGAGAGATACATCGTTAGCAGTTCACATTTAACTAAGAAAAAGAATACAAAGCCATCTTCGTTTGATAACTCAATTCCAGCCCTGAGAAACTTTGAACGTGAAGAGAATCTTCAACAAGAGCGGGGGGTCATCTTTCGGCGATATCTAGTCTGGCGAATAATTCGCGTTTCAGTGGAGTTTCTATGAATCTATTGAAAGCTACTTCAGGAGAAATCGTTGGATAACCGAGCAATTTTTCATGGACGACATTATTTTATGTAGGAAATAGTTTTTTGGAGATCTTTCAGAGAAGAGGATCAAAAATACCGTGCCGCGGTTAAAAATTTTGCCACAGTTTATAAATTTGAAAAACATCTTAGAAATATGACACTCAAACCGGGATCACTTGATAAATAAAACAATGGTGAAAGAAGCTGTTTTCAGTTATCTCTTCTCCAGATTAAAATAAAAGTAAATAAACGGGAGGCACTTTTGGGAATTTTTATGACTTTCTGGAGAAAACTACGACACAAATTTAGTAGTTTAGATTTCAGAATATCCACTTCTGTAGAAAATATAAGGAATTATTTTATTTTTATTACTGAAAATTTCTGATTTTCTTTAATTATTTTTATTCATGTGGAAAGATAACAGTTGAGTAAAAATAAAAACTCCTTATTTAAACTCATAATTCGAATTCTACAATATTGATGATCTATAATTCGATTTATGAGAATCGGTAAATGACATTGGAATTTAAGATATTATTAAAATATATATCTATTGCAATGTCAGTATATAAATAGGATTATTAATAATTCAAGACAGTAAAAGTTACAAAATTGGGAATAAAAAAAAATATGTACATGGGAATAATTTAACAAAATAAATTAATTTGAATAGTGTTATAATAATGTTAGTTGTTTATCTTTTAAAAATGTAATTTGCTTACTTTCTTTTAAAATGTATGCAATTGAGAATTTAAAATGTATTTAAGATTTTAAAAATAATAATCATTGAATCACCATCGTTATCATGTCTATCTCCGTTTTTCAGTAATCTATAATGTATCATAGAGGCTTGAAAATAATGTATTTTAGTTTTGTTGAGTTAAAAATCTAAAGATTTTATCCTTTATACAATATCTTAAAGTCAAACATCGATCGTTCCCTGTAAAATATGCACTGCAAATAGCTTGGGACAATATGCAAAGCTGCTTAAAAAGAAAGTAAAAAAAATCTGTAAACAGATTGAAAAAGATTTGTGAACACATGCGCCTCATTTCGGAAGAGGGATATGGGGGTAACGAAGAGACCTTAAGTCACCTCATGTCACGGATATATTCTTCACACTAAAGAACCCTTCCTGTAAAGCTTCTCCAGAATCCAAAACGAAGAATATATATATATATAAACACACATAGGGGTGTACCACAGTTCTTGTCTCTATGTTGGTTAAGAATTTAGAAGAGACGCCAACCATGACGTAATTTTGGTGTTATTGCAAGAGTGATGTGTTGACATGTGGGATATGCGGGACAATGATGTAAAAGAAAGATTGAAAACACGTTCTTTATTCATACTTTCGTAGCAAAATTTTCCTTTATGGTAAAATATTGTTTATTTTATAACAGAAATTCTTACAAAAAAGAATAATAATAATAATAAAAAAATAAAATAAAACATATTAAATAAAATACTTAATGTAATATTCAGAAAATAAGGAACAATATTTTTTTAATCTAAACTGATTGATCGTAAAGCATCTACTTGCGCTTAAGCTTTTATAAAAATTGTATACATGGTAGTACAAATATGGTTCACACAACAGCATGTTCAGCATCATTATTACTTTGTATCAAATTTATCATCTCATTTTTAATCATCTACTCATCACATTCCAATCATTTATAGTCGATCCTATGCGATGATCAACTGTCGATATACGGATACAACAAAAACAACAAAAAAAAAAAAATACTAGAGAATATATTATACGCACTCGCACATATACAAATGCAGTGGATACACAGAAAAAATACAGGATAAAGGTACTTTTTCAAAAGTATCAACGCTAAACATGTTCAATCAGTTAAATAAAACGGAAATTAGCTTAGTGTTTGAAATTTTCAGAAAAGGATTATTTTACACATAAAATATTGTTCAAGATTTAGCTATCGTCATCTGCAATTATTTTCACGGAGATTAAATGACAGGCTAGAATGTCGTCAGTCTCAAAACGTATCGGCGAAAATTTTCAAGGGGAGGCAATGCGTGACTTTATTGTTTTTGCTACCAATTCCAAGTGACTTGAGATAGTTATGAAAAGACAAATCGAGACTGCCGTCCAGCAATACTAAACAACGGCGACCGTCACCTGTAACAGCATGTAACAGGCCGTGGGTGTGCTTTTCCACAGTACATCTTTTTTGAAGTGGGACTTATAGATTGCATTTCCTGTCTATTCAGACAGCGAACAGCGCAGACAAAGTAACACAGATTGTTGGCAAAGCATTGGCAGTTTGTGGAAACCATTGAGAAATGGTTGAGAATCCTGTAATTTTCAGTGTATGTGAGCAGCTAAAGGTTTATCCAATGTTGGGCCATTGTTTGCAAATGATTCGTTGACCAATGACATAAAAAGGTGGACATTTCTTCGGGACAACGAGGGACAACAAGTAGCCAACGTTAGCCCAACCATTTTTCTATTTGGGAGAAGAAAGGAACAAATGACTATTTCACTTATGAAGTCAAGGGAAAGTGTCGAGAAATCCTCTTGGACGATGGACAGTAGATCGAGTTAACATAATATCTAGACCTGGTTTTTCTTTTTTTCGACAAAAATTGTAATTATGGGAATGAAAAATTCATTGCTTTCACTATTTATAAATTCAAAATATATGGCAATAATACGTATTCATGATACTATATGTAACAAAAAAAAATTAAATTAAATTAAATTAAATTAAAGAAAAAAATCAGGTTCAAAATCTCATAATTATTTAATTTGTTTATCAAAACTTCATTATGATTTGCTTTAATTTCATTCTGTTTTCTCTCGATATCGCAAATGGTCGCAAAAGTGAAAATGCACTCACGAAAACTAGAGTGTCTATACTTTATACGTTTTGGTATATATCAGACCGGAATCTTGCGAAAGTTTAATGAAGTATGCTTTCAAACATCAAAACGTGATAGCTTTTCAGCCAACCCTTGAAGTTCAATGATACCTGAATTATTTAAATAATTTTGCTATCTGTATGTTTTAATGTTTAGTTTCAAAAGGAAAAAAAAATTAAAGTTTATATAAGGGTTTATTTGTTTATTATTATTATTATTATTATTATTATTTATTTATTTATTTATTATTGTTATTATTTTTATTATTATTATTATTGTTATTGCTTATTATACGTAAAATTTTGATATTGGAAGCATCTTTCAACCGATAAATATATACAAATAATTTATTATGGCTAAAAGTTAGCAAGTAATCAAAAAATACATTTTTGACCATATGGCTGTAGCAGTAAATTGGCTTGATTGTGCGACGGACTATATAGACTATATAAGTGCAAAGCCAAGAAAAAAGTTTTTTTCACATAAAAAATTAGATGACTATTACTATCTGTTAAGACCTAGCGTGCAAAAAATGATCTTTGGAATTAATTGACTAGGAGGAGAAAAGTGACCCAAGAAAAGTTTATTATTGCAAGAAATATACACGCACAAAATACCAGAATGAAGAGTAAGCAGTTTGGAAAAGATTAAAAACTGGATATGCATTAGAGGCTTGCACGGTCTCGGGACAATTTTATGTGCTTATGCTTGTGCCAGGTTTAATAATTGTGAAATAGTCAATGTGTTTTATGGAATCGTTAGAAATTTATTTCAGTTTAGTAATTTAAAGATAAATATTTTTAAAATCTCCTCCCTCCTCCCCCCTTTTTTAACAGCGCTTAAAAATTGTGATATTTTAGAGTATTTTTCTTTCATTCAAAACTATATTAATATTTTATTTTAGTCTTCATTTGAATGTAATTGACTTATTAATCATTATTCCATATTCCCATAGCTGCCAACTGCTAAAATTTCTGGCCACCAGTAATTTCTAATGGTAACCTTCACTTTATTTAATCGCAAATTTCTGTGATTAAATTGGGAAAGCATTTTTGTTTGAAATTACTATGATGGCCAAAGAAGTAGCAGTTGGGAATTATGTATTCCACGGATTGCGGAAATAAAAAATGTAAAATGTCGTACTTACAAAATTATGCATATATATTGTAGGGTTCTGAGAAACATCTGCTATTGGAACTGGAGATATATATTATTCTTTTTACTGGTATATTGTATTCATGTCACTGGGTCTGTGTACTGCGAATTTGAAAGTAACATTCCTTCCTTATCTGAAGATGGATTGAGCCGGTGAAAATGTGCAGATTGGAATGAAGGGGAAAAAAAGATGGTTGCAGAGAGGTTTGCCCGACCTTTTGAGATGTCTGTTGAAGATGGGGAGACAAAGGCATTCCACGAACGAGAAAAGGAGCTTGGAATGCGAGCAGGGTAGGAAACCCTGAGGGGTTACGTTGAGTAAAAGCAAGGGGTTGCTGGAAGGCCGTCTCTGCTGCTGAGATAGTCAGTTGGAGCGTAGCGCGCAAAGTGGACGTTTGTTCCTGGGTGGAGCGCTTAGATAGAGCATAGGGTTCAGTTGAAGGCTGGAGTGCCAAGCGCAAGGGTAGTTCCTTGGATAGCTCTGAGAGAGAGAGCTTAAGGTTGAGTGAGGCTCGGAGAGCTTAGGCTTAGAGCCCATGTGTTGGGAGATTGAGATTGATCTCCGGTAAAGCTTAGTTAACGTGTATAGAGTGAGATAACGTAGTTTTAACAGTACACAGCCAGCTTTACTGTATTTAATTTAATGTTGAACCGGATCACCTACATCCGAGTTTTAAGTGTAAATAGTGTTTTGTATTGTGTAAATAGTGTGTAAATAAACTGTTAATTTAGTTAATTGAAAGCGTTGGTTTTCATTTAAACAATCCTCTCAGTGCGTGACCGATATCACGTAATCATATCGGTGGTGGCACACTGAAAATAAAGGTGTCTTAAAATAAGACAGAAAAACAACTGAAAAAGCATTTAAGACACGTAAATGTCTTAATATAGAGCTTAGACAAAATAGATACCTTATTTTAAGATACTTGTGTGTCTTAATGGACCGGTAGTAGAAATGAACTAATATAAAGTGTCTTAATATGGTGAAACGTCTTAAATTAAGATATCCAATTACAGACATTCACTGCACTGTGTTATCACCGCAGCCATATTTGTTTGTTGTATGCCATGCGCGGATCGAAAATTAATTCCTTCTATGAATGTCAAAAAATCACTGTGAAATGCGAGTAAATGAACAGTGGGCAAACATTTCAGTCTCTATTGTCAAGACCTTGCAGGTGAAAATGCAATGCTCCCCCCCCCCCCCCCCTTGACCGCTGGATAATCCTCTGTGGAATGCAGTGCACTTGTAAAAGAAACGCTATGTGATTTGAACCTCGTGGTGATTCTGACTTCAGTCTAATTGAGTTTTCTATTATAGCTGGTTACTTTAAATGGAATATATATTAATCAGTTATATAGAAATCTTTGCTGGATTAAAAAAATATTTCATCCATCTAAACAAAGGACTATCCTAGAAAATGTATGCCATGAAAAGGGTAAGTGACTTATAAAATATAATACTCCATTTTGTCCCGCATTTAAAGTATGCATTTATGTCTAAGATTTTAAATTAATATTAATCCATATTTACGCTATTGTTTACTGTGGGGTTTTTTTCGTACTATAAAATGCAATACAGTATTGTTTAACTTGGTGTTTTTACGCAGTTTTTCTTACATAAAAAAAAACTTTAATCATATTTATTTATTTATTTTTGTGTAAAAAAATAATGGTCTCGTTTTTAACTATATGTATTATTGCAACAGTCGTAAACATTTATTTTATTGTTGAAACACACGGAATTAAGTAAGATTTTTTTTTTCTTTCCAATGGAAACATAAATGAATTAACATATAAATTTATGACAACTTTAATTATTAAATGCTCTTATATGTTAAATTGAAGCAAAAAGACATGCAATGTTTTCAGATTTTTCTAACTATCTGATGGAAAATATTTATATATGAACGGTGAATTTAATAATAATTTGAAATGATGTGTAAAATTATTTAAAGTATTTACTCCTGTTTAACAATAATATTATTAACTGTTGCATCATAAAATGATTTCTTAAGTGATTTTAATATTTTACAGCAAGATAATTTTGAATAATAAAATAATACGTAAATGATGATGTTAATTTCACCAAAAAAATAAATAAATAAATAAATAAATAAATAATAATAATAATAATAGTAATAAATAAACAAACAATGTTATCAGAAATTTTAAATATGCTTCAAATGTTTGTTTATGAAAATGTGCCCGGATTTATGTTTGTGTACATTTTCCTTGAATTATAAATAAAATATGAAAACTTGTTATGATTTACCTTATGAAGCATAAAAAAATTTCATAAAGAGGAGGGAGGATTTGTCGATTCGAAAATAACATTATATTTATTTTGTCTACAATGTTGAAGGGGTAGGGAATTTCAATTTTTAATTACATTGAATCTATGAAAAAATAACATAAATAATAATCCCAGATATGGTTTGTATGTATGTCTAATAATTTAAATTGACTAAATGATTAATAAACTTCTTCGATTATTTTCTAAAGTAAACAAAGAAAAATTAATATTTTTAAATGCTTGAAAATGGATTAATATATCTTGGTATCGAATCTGTTGAATGTAAATAATAATAATAATAATAATAATAATAATAATAATAATAATAATAATAATAATAATAAAATACATAAATAAATAAAAATAAATAATTCAGTCTGTTGTAGTCTTCCATAATTGGCAAACATTTATTTTGCTTTGTAGCTTGTAAGTTTAAGTTTTAGCTTGCTGTCAATGAGACAGTGTAAATAAGAGAAAAAAAAATCTTCTAAGATGTTTCGAGTGTCTTAAAATACCTCATTTTACATGTTCAAATGTCTAAAAAATGGCGGCTTTTTAAGACGTTTCAAGGGTTTTAAAAATGGCACCATTTTAGATGTTTCGAATGTCTAAAAAATGGCGGCTTTTTAAGACATTTCAAGTGTTTTAAAAATGGCGGCGTTTTAAGACGCTTCAATGTGTTAACTTCAGATGCAAAAAGGTGTCTTAAAAAGTAAGACACGTTTTTTTCACTTAAAATGTGACCATCCACTTAAGACACTTTTTTAACTGAATTTCAGACGTTTGCGTTTACAGTGCAGCATATAAATAGAACGGAATTTCTTCCAAGGCGTTTTGATCATTTCTGTCTGCTGACATTCTAGAACCAAATGTATTTGTTGTTGTATAATTAATAGTAATTTAAGATAATTTATGTGCAATAAAGTAATTGTGTTCAGATAGGTAGGAGATATTAAGAGCCATATTTACTATTGTTTTAAGAAAAGATCACAATAACTTGTACTAATATTGGTGTTCTATTTTTTTTTACTAATAATGGTAGTGAACAAAATTAATGCATTGTGTTAATAAGAGTTGGAAGGAATAGTTGAATTTACTTAAATCTAAATTATTGTTAAAGTAATATTTAAACGAAGCAATACTGTTTTAAGTTTGAAGAATTGATGTTGATAACAGACAAGTAATGAACATTTGCTTGGAATTTTAATTGGCTAGAAGTAAATTTCGAAAAAAACAAAAAAAAAAAAAAAAAAGGCTTACAGTGGAAAAAGAAAAAAAATAAAAAAAAAATAAAGGGCTCACAGTGAAAAAAAAAAGTGAAGGTTTTAATTGTATTTGTTTTAAGTGTGAGAACCAGTATTGAATTTGGAAATATTTTATTGAGGATAATTGTAGAAATTTATAGTTGTATGTTTTACAATTTTTCTGTATGTGGATGTTTCTATTGGCATCAATACCTTTATTCAATTTGCAACGTATCAGTATTATTATGTAAATTGTATGTTATTATCTAATGTATAAATTGGAATCTGTATTGCATAGTAATAAAATCGAAATTATTGTTTTACCTTTTGTTTTATTGGAAGTAAATTGTGTGATATCAATGGTTGAGAAAATCAGATTATACAGTAGGTTAAATTAGAAATATAATACATCGACTATCTGAAATGTATTAATTAGTATAACAAGTGGAGGTAACTGTACTAAGGCAGAAATTTAGGAAATATTAATTTGGTAGGTTTAAATATTATTGTAGAGTGGTAATAGTAATCGGTGAAAGTATGGCTTTCTTATTGAAACTAAAAAGGGTGGATCTTCAGATGATAGCCGAAGAATTGGGGGTTGAATTCACGGAAGATGATACCAGATTTCAGCTTAGGAAAAAGATAATGGACAGCGATGACTATGACGAGGGTCTGTTATGGAATTATCTAACACTATTGTTGCGGAACGATTGGAGCGCAAAAGTTAGAAAAACAGGAAAAATTAGAGCGCGAAAAGTTAGAAAAACAGGAAAAATTAGTGCGCGAAAAGTTAGAAAAACAGGGAAAATTAAAGCGCAAAATGTTAGAAAGAGAAGAGAGGGCTGAAAATTTAAGGATGGAACATGAATTAGAAATGGAGAGGCTAAGGGTACAAGGTTCGATAAATAACTCAAATGGGTCTAGGGAATCTAATAATGAAAGTAACCTAGAAAAATTGATCAAAAGTGTTAAAACTCTGTCTATCAAAGTACCAGAAGGGACTGAGGGATGGAATTTATTTTTCAACAGTTTAGAGAGGTCATTCAAAACTAAAAATGTACCGGAAAACCAGCAGGCCGAAATTCTACTAAATATGTTAGGAGATAAGGCAGATAATTTGTTAATTTATACCACTAGGGAACAAATTGAGAGTTATGAGGAATTAAAGGAACTAGTTCTAAGGGAACATGAGCCGACACCGAAGGCGTGTTTGGAAAATTTTAAGAAGGCTAGGAGAAACCTGAATGAAACTCATGTATTATTTGTATCGCGTTTAATAGCAACATGAGAAAATTATTGTAAGATTAGGGGTGCTGACTCATATGAAAAGGTCAACCAGTTAATAATTACGGATAAGTTATTAAACACGTTAGATGAAAAAAACCGCATCATATATTGGGTTAACTCATCAGAGTAAATGGTTAGAAGCTTCTAAAATTGCTAAAGAATGTGACAATTATTTTGACGCTAAACACAAGTCTTATGCGGTTACGTATAAAAGTTTTAAAGGTAAAGATAGGCATGTAAACAGTGAAAAGGTGAGACTTAGGGAGGATAGTAAATTTAGTGGTAATTGGAGGCAAAACGGGAGTAATGAGATTAGTTATTTTTCGGATAGAAAAAACTGAGTTTAAGAGATATAGCCCTAGATGCTTCAAATGTGGTTTAAGAGGTCATTACCAACGTTTTTGTAATAAAGTGGGTAATGAGGGAAATAATAATGGTAGTAAAGGGCGTGAACAGAAAGCGGGTGTAAATACGATTGTCGTGAAATGAAATAAAGAGTTACCTAAGGGAGCTATTGTGGCGAGGACATCGGCAAAGGCCGAACAGAGAACTAATGTTATTGGTGAGAAATTAAATAAACTCGAGAAAATTGAAGTTAGTGTAAATGAGCAAAAAGCAAAAGGATTGGTTGATTCTGGATGTGAAATTAGTGCTATTCATAAAGATTTGGTACCGGAAGAGAAATTAAAAAGAGCGGGTAGTATTTATTTACAAGGATTATTTGGTGTAGCAGTTAAATCACCGTTGGTTAAATTACCATTAGCTATTCCGCAATTCGGATAAACTAATATAATTCATCAGGAAGTACTTTGCGCGGTGACCGATAATATTAATGAGCAGGTAATTTTACATCCCGAGGTGATTAATGAGTTATCAGGGGTTAATCGCAAGGAGCCATTGCTAGAAACCCAAGAATTAGAAAGTTTGGAAAGTAGTATTGATAACTCGAGTGAAAAGAAAGATAGGAGCAGCGATAATTGTAATGTTTACGCAATAGAAGCGAGATCGGAAAATTTACAAAGTCAGAATGCAGAAGAAACGGAAGTGGTGGAAAATAATAAAGTTATCGTTAGTAATTCAGATATGTTTAAGAAATCCCAATTGGAATGCAAAAATTTAGAGAGAGTTTGGGAATTAGCTAAAATGGATAAAGGGGATTATTATATTGTAGATGGTTTATTGTATCATAAAGAGAAATTGTTAGGCGAAACTATAGCGCAATTAGTAGTGCCTAAAGTCAAAAGAGAAGGAATCTTAAAGTCAGTGCATGTGTCTAATGAGGGAGAACATCACGCGGCAAAGAAAAACCTTAGAGAGAATTAGGCAATCTTTTTATTGGGAAGGTATGGCTAAAGAAACTAAAAAGTACTGTAAATCAAGTCTAGAATGTCAATTATCTAGGAAAGTGAAAGTGAGTGATAGAGTCTTAGTTGAGATGGCGGATGGAAGCAAAAAGTATGTATATCAAAATAAAGGGGAATTTATAGTCAGGTGTAACATAGTCAATATTGTTTTTGAAGGTAATGAGGAATTTGGAGAAGTTTGGGAAATTCCTATTTTAAACTGGGAACAGAAGGTAGAACGGGACATAGAAAGGTTCGAAATAAAAGGGTTATCGAATAGTCAAGTCAAGGATATAAAGTCCATTTTGAGGGGGAGAATAAAGACGTATTTGCGGGTCCTGTACGACCA
Organism: Maratus speciosus; assembly: GCA_963932465.1. Lineage (NCBI taxonomy): Eukaryota > Metazoa > Arthropoda > Arachnida > Araneae > Salticidae > Maratus > Maratus speciosus. Next base: position 379,379,114 of record OZ010796.1, read on the forward strand.
GCGGAAGTAGGGGAGCACCGTATTGATTTGAAACCGGGTGTGACAAGGAAAAAACCAAAGTGATATAGTGTACCTGCTGCTTATAAAGAGGAAGTAGATAGACAGATTCAGGAGTTATTAGAATTAAATCTAATCGAAGTATCAAATGCAGAAATTAGTCATCCAATTGTTTGCGTGGCGAAAAAAGACGCAACTGTTAGGCTTTGCATTGATTATAGAGCTTTAAATTCAGTAACGCAGGTCCCAACATTTCCTATGAAAGATTCGCAGGAAATCATGTATAGTGCGGGGGCAGCTAAATATTTATCTTCGATTGATTTATTGAGGGGTTATTGGCAGTTTAAAATGGCGGAGGAATGTAAACATTTGACAGCTTTTACAACTCATAATGGGACTTATCAGTGGCGTACTATGCCTTTTGGTTTATCAGGGGCGGCTGCTACGTTCCAAAAAGATATGAATGAGGTTCTTCAAGGTCATCGGAGGTATGCACAAGCATATCTTGATGATGTCATCATTTTCTCCGACACCTGGGAAGAGCATTGTGAACATGTTAGGGCTGTCATAGAAGAACTTAAAAATAGAAATTTTACGATTAGGCTGGATAAATGTAAATTTGGAGAGAAATTGACTAAGTTTTTAGGTCATGTAATTGGGGGTGGAACGCATTCACCTGATGAGGTGAAAATAGGAGCAATAAGGGACTTAAAGAGACCGAAAACTAAAAAGGAAGTTAAATCTGTTTTGGGATTAATGGGATTTTACCGATCTTATACTCCATATTATGCAGAAATTGCTATACCTTTAACTGAATTAACTAAAGGGAAGGTTAAAAATACTGTACCACCATGGGATGAAAGGGCAGAAGAAGCATTTAATACCCTTAAAGATGAGTTATGTAACGTGACGCGTTTGGCTACACCTACCGTAGGCCGTGAATATCAGCTTCACGCCGATACTTCAGACCTGGCAGTAGGATGTTGTCTTACTCAAAAAGATGAAAAGGGTCAGTTTAAACCGACAGCTTTTGCCAGTCAGAAATTATCAGGGGCTCAGCGTGCTTGGACGAGTATAGAGAAAGATGCTTGGAGTGTTCTCTTCGGGTTGCGGAAGTTTGAAAAATGGACATATGGATCTCAAATTGAGATCATAACGGATCATAATCCATTAAAATTTCTCACTGAAACAACCCCAAGATCCCCCAAACTCACTAGATGGGCTCTTGCCTTGCAACGCTGGAACCTGAGTATTTCTCATTGTCCAGGAGCTCAACATTTGAATGCTGATGCAATTTGTAGGCTACATAGGAAGAGCTGGGAAGAACAGCCAGTTGCTAGCCCGTTGGCATCAGTGACTAAATAGTGGACAAACCTGAAAGGGATGTCATCACGTTTCAAATTTTTTTATGTATGTGTAATTGCATTTGAATTTTGTGTTTATAATAGTGTATTAGCATGTGTAGTTTTCTGTAATAATAATATTAGTCCACGGTTCATTAGAGATGTCAGTAGATAATGTTCAGACACCTTGAAGTATATATGTAATAATAATAAAGAAGAAACCTGCAAAGAGACTATTGAACTCTTCTGTGATATTACTATATGTTTGGGGGAAATTAGCCCCTAAATGGCATATTTTCCGCTAAGGTGGGGGGTGTCAGGTTCTGAGAAACATCTGCTATTGGAACTGGAGTTATATATTATTCTTTTTACTGGTATATTGTATTCATGTCGCTGGGTCTGTGTACTGCGAATTTGAAAGTAACATTCCTTCCTTATCTGAAGCTGGATTGAGCCGGTGAAAATGTGCAGATTGGAATGAAGGGGAAAAAATAGGGTTGCAGAGAGGTTTGCCCGACCTTTTGAGATGTCTGTTGAAGATGGGGAGACAAAGGCATTCCGCGAACGAGAAAAGGATCTTGGAATGCGAGCAGGGTAGGAAACCCTGAGGGGTTACGTTGAGTAAAAGCAAGGGGTTGCTGGAAGGCAGTCTCTGCTGCTGAGATAGTCAGTTGGTGCGTAGCGCGCAAAGTGGACGTTTGTTCCTGGGTGGAGCGCTTGGATAGAGCGTAGGGTTCAGTTGAAGGCTGGAGTGCCAAGCGCAAGGGTAGTTCCTTGGGTAGCTCTGAGAGAGAGAGCTTAAGGTTGAGTGAGGCTCGGAGAGCTTAGGCTTAGAGCCCATGTGTTGGAAGATTGAGATTGATCTCCGGTAAAACTTAGTTAACGTGTATAGAGTGAGATAACGTAGTTTTAACAGTACACAGCCAGCTTTACTGTATTTAATTTAATGTTGAACCGGATCACCTACATCCGAGTTTTAAGTGTAAATGGTGTGTAAATAAACTGTTAATTTAGTTAATTGAAAGCGTTGGTTTTCGTTTAAACAATCCTCTCAATGCGTGACCGATATCACGTAATCATATCGGTGGTGGCAGCATATAAATAGAACGGAATTTCTTCCAAGTTGTGCGGACTAAGAAGAAACTCCGACATATATGGTACACTATATATTTTAAAAGTATTTTTAAGTAATAAATAATTTTATTTCTAGGAAAATTCTGGTTTAGTGGGGTAGTGCCTTACTTGATCTATTTTTTTTTCTGGACCCGGTCCGCGAAGACTGTAACATATAATCAAAAACAGCAGCTTGACGGCAAGAGACTATTAGATTCTTAGATTTTCTTACATTATACTCCTTTTCACTAACAGAGGCGCATGCCTTTCATTGACCTTTACAAGTTGAGACCATGTTTCTGCGATAACGCAGGGTAGAAGAGACGGTACCATGCGATATTTTCACGTCAATTGGCGAAGGTGAGTGTGAAGGACATGCTCCACTGTTAGTGAAAAGGGGTATAGGTTGGCCTTATCTTTATACCATCATCTATAATTTTGTTTTATAAGCAACAATACTTGATATTATTGAACTCGTGTTCGAATGATTTGCTTCGCTTATAGAGCAGGAAATCAAAAGTACGAATTTAAAGTCATGTTGATAAAACTTAAATTTAATTAAGCGTATCCTTAAATGTTTACATACTAATAATATTCATTTTATGTCTTTCAAATGAATAGCAATTTAATCTATTAAAATAAAATTAGTTTTTTTTTTTTTTTTCAGATAAAGTAAGGTATACAAAAAGCTCTTGAATTTACAGTACTTTTTACTATATATCATATAGAATTCAAGATAAAAAAGTATAAAATAACATTCTGTAACTATCATCATGCAGAAATCAACCAATCTCTGATATTATCCAAAGGAATAAAAACGTATGAATTGTTTCTATGTACAAATAAACCATTTTAAGAAGTCGCTCTTTTATTTTAAAAAATGCGTTTTATACCACAACATTGAAATTTAAGTTTGGAAAAAAACATAAAAAAAGAAAGAAAAGAAAACTATCAGCCTATATTTACTTATTTAGAAAACAAAATATTCTAGAAACAGAATCTAGAAAACGATTCCACCAAAATAAAATTCCTTAGCCATTAAAAGGGAATGCATCAATTTCATCAATTTTGAATGGGAATCAATTTCAAACTGTATCATTCAACATCGATATATCATTTCTGCAATTGATTTTGGAGAGGTTCGTCTCTCTTTACTCAGATTAGCATCCTCTGTCGTTACTTAAAAGTGAAAAGTTTACGGCATTTATTGAAATGCTTGAATTCCAGATATGCTCATTTATTTGAAAAATTTCAATATTTGAATTATTTCTGTCAGCTTGTTTATTTTTTTATGAAGCGGGATATTAAAAAAAAAAAAAATATTTAAATATTTAAGAATTATTATTATTTTTTTTTCGCAGTAAGTATAATTTAAAGAAAAAATGATTGATCGGATAAAATTGAGCTAGTGTTCGTTTACTCATTTCAAAATGTTATTTTGTTCCTTGCATTTGAGAGTAGTTTCCCTTTCCATTCCTTCGCTTTTTGTTTCAAAGAAAAAAACAAACAAACAAAAAAAAACTTTTAACTTTAAAATATTTTGCAAACGATTGATGAAGTTTTACCGCATTATGTTTTTAGCAAATTACTTTAAATGGAGAAATAAAACAGTAAGAAAAACGAAAAACGTACAGGGAATATATGTTGTTGGAGACTAATTATGAGAGTCTTTCTTACAAGGAGAGGGCCAACCTTGTTAATCACAGATTTTGATTATTTTAATATATGTTGTAGGGTGGAGTCCCCTTAGTCTCAGGTTCAACGGATTTTATACGACGCTCGTTAGTTCTTGAGAAACCGGGGTGTCTAATATTAGTACACAACTTGAATACTTACTTTGTAACAAAAGAGGGAAGGTTGGACGTAGCTCAGTTAGTACGGCGTTTGCTGTTGATCCGCGGGTCCGGATTCGATACCAGAACGCGCTACATTCTTTGTTTTTCTCATTTTTTGCTTTATATATATACTTGTAAATATACTTGTAAATATACTTGTAATTATAATTTAATAATCTCAATTAAAAATTTTAATATCGTACATTAATTATACTGTTAACAAATTTAAATTTAAATTTATCATTTTTTATTTTGAACTATTATTTCTCATTCGTTATAGTGATTTAAAAAGAAATTGGATCTATTATTGAATAATAAAAATTCCAAAATCGTTACAAACCTGTTGTGGTGCCATCTAGTTATGATAAAATAAAACATATTCAAATAAAATAAAAATAAAAGCAGAAAGAAGATAAAGGGGAAAACAAAATATTTGAAAGCGCAAGCATACGTATTACAAATTTAAAAATCATTAATATGCAAAAAATGCCGTTGTAATTTAATTCCGATGTTAACTTTTAATATAATTATGCTTGTTACATTAAAAACAGAGTAATAGTATCTTCGTATTGATTTCCCTTATTAAAGCAATGTATAAATGATATTTCTTTAAAATCACGAATTGACACAATTGTTCAATATCATTGCATCGATAAAGAATATATGCAATACATTTTAAAATTGATTTTTTAAAAATTAACAGTTTATGATGTTTTATACAACTATTTATATAAAGTAAAAAAAATTAAATAGGTTAAAATTATAATTGAAATACAATATTATAAATTTTAATTGACAATGAGATTATTAAGTTATAATTGCAAGTATATTTATAAAACAAAATATAAGAAAAACAAATTTAGAGCTTTCGGGCACCGAACCCGAAAAACAGCCAACAAACGCCGTACCAACTGAGCTACGCCCAACCTTACCTTTGTGTTACAAAGTAAGTATTTAAATCGTATTCTAATATTAGACCCCAGGTTTCTCAAGAACTAACGAGTGTTGTATAAAATCCATTGAACCTGAGACTAAGGGGTCTCTACCCTACAATATATATTAAAATAATCAAAATCTGTGATTAACAAGGTTGGCCCTCGCCTTGTAAGATGTTGGTAAAGTATGACCTGTCTTCGAAGAACATTTCACGAAAATAAAAATTTGGCCACTTTCCTAAATCTTTCCTAAAAGAAATCATGTTATTGCAAACCAGCCACTTATTAATAACCTATCTCTTTTGTGAGCATATGAATTTATTTTCTAATTTGTGAATTTATTTTTCTATTTGTTTTCTACTTTAATATTTTCACTGAATAATATTAAAAATAATAATAATAATAATCACCAATCATTTTTACGATGTTGTAAATTAAATGTGCGTATTTCCATTTCCACAAACATGGTATTCCCCCTGTCAACGCAACGAAAAAGTAATAAAATAACGGTACAATTGACGAACGAAAGAACTGCCAGCCTTCAACTTAAAAACGTTCTATTTTTCTTTCTAAATTGCGTTCTTACAGAAAAAGAAAGATTTTTTTTTCTGAGTCTTTTACCATCTTCAAAGCTGACTGTTATTTATTTATTTTGACAGATTTTGCGTTTGAACTTCAACTACCCATTTAAAAAAAAAATAAATAAATAAATAAAAAAAAAATAAAAAAATGCTTATGTCGTTGAATTATACCACTTCTTAAATTTTTATTCTCGAAACAGAATGTATGTAAGATGTACGCATGTGTGTAGATGCCGTTACATCCACACAGCAGATTATTTTCTCCATTCTTCTATATTGCATTTTTCGTAGTTAGAGCTTCAATAACTCATTTGGGATCAAAATAATAATTCGTATTCCACCATACCTAACATGTTCTTCGAATAAGAAAAGCTTAACAAATAAAAAATATACATGTTTTTACTTAATATTAAATTTTAAAGTACGAATGAAAAATAAAGAAAAGATAAGATTCAATCATAAGTGTCAAAGTAAATTTTTCAACTCTGACTTCATGTCAGCTGAAAATCATATACTATAAGTCTCAAAATTTATGCGGACTTGGCAAAATTCCAACTGTTATTTAAAATTATTTTAGGAAGCCAGAATCGGAAAAAATGCAAATAAAATGTTGTATTCAAGCTGTCAAAAATGTGTTCTTAATAATTAAATGGCAGTGCTAGATGCAGTGCAGTAGTATTGGTGTTTTTAAAAACTTCTTACTAATATATTGGATCATTTTCGGTAAAGAATACATGTTGAAAAGTGAACAGAAATCTTTATTTATTTATTTTTTATTTCCTTACGTAATTCTTTTTTTTTTTTTTTTATGAGATACTGCTATTCAGCATTTTTATTTGATATGAAACAGTATTTTTCTAATTCGCAAATTTGCAAAACTTATACCTGTCAAAACTTCCTTTTAAACTTTTATACCGATTCTATACATTTTTAGGATGCTTATTCCAAAACTGACGCCATTTTTTTCTATCATGTACAATTATTATTATTATTATTTATTATTTATTTAAATTTTCTTTTCTTTTCTTTTCTTAAACAAAAAAAAAAAAAAAAATAATAATAATAATAATAATAATACTGTGTCAACTGTGTCAACATTCATGCACATGGTCTGTTGAATCTAATAATAGCTAAATATAAACTTGAACAATTTTATTTGAACATTCACACAGATATATACATGAAATGCATTAAATTAGGGCAGTGCCGATTAATCGATTGATTAATCAGTCCAGTTAATCGAACAGTTCTCCGAGCGAACATTACTTAATCGGTTCGATTAATTCGATTAAAATTTTCCAATTTTTTTTATTATTTTTTTTTTTAATTACCAAACTAAGGTACAAATAATAAAGGATAAAGAATGCAATTATGTCTACAAAGTTATCAACATTTCATCAAAAATATTTTAAAAGCTTGCATGAAATGGCATTCAATATCGCTGGTTTTATTGTAGTAAATAAGCACAGGATTGGTTAAAATAGTATCGTTATCATTTTTGTGGCCTGTTCTGCACTATATATCCTGTACTTTGTGTGTATGTGGATATTTCTCTGTATATTCTACAGTCAGATGAAATTGCGGATTTTTTAAGATGCATTTGAAATTTTGTTACCGACTTTTCGTAAAAAAATATTTTAAATTTTAATTGACAAATGTTGTTTTAATTTTTTCTTCTGATACAGGTTATTTAATTTCGATTACGCGCATGTGTTTATTATTGATATTTAATTATTCTTCCTTCTGTTGCTGAGTTTTTTAGCATTTTTCTTCAGTTAAAAAAAAAAAAAAAAGTTAAATTAAGATTAATTGAGCATCTAAATCTCTCAGCCTATCCTAATATCACCAATGCATTATAATTTCAGTTTTACAGAATGAGGGAAATACCTTAAAAATTAGTGTTGAAAAAGAAAAAAAACTATGAAAAAGAACTTATGATCAGCATACTTGTTATTGATATATATTAGCAATGGACAAGAACAAAAAAAAAATAGGATTTTGCTTGGCAAAATGACCTATTTTTTAATTTCTAAAATTGCTCCGCAAATTTTCTTGGTAAATGTTTAATTTATATATGCTCAGTAAAATGCCCCTCACGTATACACAGGATGTATGGAATCCTTGAATTTGAACCGCAGTTTTTTAGTTCGAAAATTTTCGCCTTATCTAATCATAGATTATTTACAATTAAATAAGCCGAAAATTACACGTTAGAAAGGAGGGTACCGAAGAGTTAAATATCTGAAAAAGACGCACGTCGCGAAAGGGTTAAACACCTCAAGAGCAGTATCCCGTGAAAATCCCTGTGTCCTTCATGACACTATAATTCCTTAAAATGAATGACAACTATGTTTACATAAAGCTAAAGTCCATAAAAATAAGTCATCCTAATCGACCAGTTGCATGCATTATAAAAGGTTAATAGACAATATTACCTTTAGTTAAAATAAATCTCTTGGTAAAATAAAACTCATATAAAAGACCTGAATGTTCAAATATTTTAATTAAAAAAAAAAACTTACTTAACACGTTTACACTCTTACAAAAATATAAAATGTATGATACAAGCCAATTACTATAAAGTGTGATGTTATTTCTTGTCAATTAATGACAAATAATATCAGGGGAATATTTCGGAAATAGCGGTAGACTTTTGAATAAAAAATAAACACTTAATTAGAAACGCTGTTTGAAAAAAAAATTGATAATTTAATCAGGCCAGACTCGATTTCTAATCGTATTCTATATTTGTTATTTAGAACCCAAAAACGAAACACCACTTTTTCAAGAATTTTTTATGCTACCCAGTGTTGTGTTTTCGATGCCCGGTCTTTGGAAATCACTGGCCTGTAAGAGAGAACAGCAAGAACTAAAATCATCGTACAATAAATAAAGATAAAAACCTATAGTCATTTACAGCTTGCTAATTAACACAATGCATATCAGAAAAAAAAATGTTTCCTGTATACATTGCAGTATTAAAAACAAAATCCTCACTATAAGGAAAAGAAAGAAAAACTCTTGGTATTACCAAAGAAATAAAAAAAACTGCTAATTAATACAAAAACTATTTATTTCACGTAAAAAAAAAAAAAAAAAAAAAAATCTGTATTTATTACGACCTGACTGTTTTTTAGCAAATTTTGCCCGTAATAAAAACTGTTAAAATATATTTTCTCCAAAAAAAAAAAAAAAAAAAAAAAAAAAGAAACATTTTTTTTATCGGAGTTTGATTAACAGTTTTCCTGTATAAACTACAGTTTATTTAAGAGTGTAATACTTATCTTTTATAGGCTTTATCCGTTAATTTAATTTAATATTTTTAATAAGTTGTAAAAAAGAGACAAAGCGATAATCTGTTACTATTTATTTTGAAATAAAAGTGATATAGATGAACCTACTGTTAAAACTTTCTATTATGTTTTCATAATACTACATTTTCTCAGAGAAGGAAACTGCGCATCAGTAAATAATAGGAGAAGAAAGCTACATGAATGCAATAGAACAGATACGTATGTCATTAATATCGCCGTTCGATAAGAATCTTTAACAGGGTACCGGATTTGATAACTACGGTGACACTGGGGTTTTGCAGCTTCAGTCATCCTCGAAAAAAGCTACAACGGTCATGAATGATTTAAAAGAAAGAGCGTTAATTAACAAACTTGTAGCGTATTTTCTTTTAACTAATTCAAGTCACATCTTAGTTAATTTGATGGAAAATATGTGAAAAATAGTTGTTTATTTAATGCATTATTTATATCAACAAGTTAGTCACACTTTTTCCTCTCTCTTTAAATTATGCTCCTTAGGGATGGGTTAGTGGAGTTAACGGCAAAACATTATAAAGAGCTAATATAAGTTTTAGATTTAAAAAGAAAAAAATCTTTCAAAACACATATCGTTCGAAGTTGTGGTTGGTGGATGAAAAAAGGCGATGAAAGTTTTCTTGAAATTTACGTTGATAAACAATCAATATAATCACCCTTGTTATTTCGTGACGAACCGATAGGAAAATGATTTTTTTCTCATTATTTTTTAAGCGTTATTAATTACCGACGCTTTTATGCTTCTTAAAACTTTGTTCTTTATCTGCTGATAATTGCGTTTTTATTATTTTTCCATGGACATTTATTCCCTCTAGTGCGTTAATAATATAAACAGATAAGAATTTGTGTGATGAATGGTAACATGTACACGTAGTACATGACTTTTAGCAATTTATTTTCATCTTGTTTTCATTATCAGAAGCTGCTTTCTTTCAACATATTATTTATGTATATTTTCAATCGATAGCTTCATTTACATTTTTTTTTTTCATCTTAGTTGAACTTTCGCTGTCTAACATAAGACAAATGCTGCAAACGTCATCTAAAAGATCTTTTTTTATATTTTCTAGGCGAAAGTAAGGATTTGATAACAGGACGCCTTGATGTATTTTTTGTTGTTTTTTTATTGGAGAAAATATATCAGCTACAAAAAAAAAAAAAAAAAAAAAAAAAAAAAAATTCTGTTTTAAGACCAAGACTTAGAGGTCTGCACGGGCCCGGGCTTGGCCCGAGGCCCGTACCCGGCCCGGCCCGCGGGCCGGGCCGGGCCGGCAGAATTAGGACAACTTTTTCAACGGGCCGGGCCGGGCCGGCAAAAAAATTAATCGGGCCTATCGGCCCGATATAAGAATTTAAGCGAAGCAGATAAAATACCAGCCATTTTCAATGAATATGATTTTCTCGAGAAGTATAAATGTGCGTCACGAGCCGATGCGAGTTTAACAACATCAATACAGAAATGTAACGTGACCATTGTAGAGATCGGCATCGTACAGTTACAAGATGTCTGATTCCGAGTTTAATTTTTTTTCAGCAGACTCGTGCCGGGAAGGAAGTGGTCTTAATCGATCTCAGGATGTGTAGAACAGTCATTTTGTTTTGTAATATTAATAGTGATAATGCACTTCTCTTAACAGTATCTTTGGAAATATACCTTAAGGTGGTTCTCATATTCACTGCTCAACAATGCAAAGCTTTCAGACACATGTTTCTGACAAAAACTTTAACTATAAAGGCATAAAATTGACAGGCCTGCCTATTGAAGGCATTTGGAAACGAATAGCTTTTTCCATATTTAATAAATTACTTACAGAGATAACAGCGATTCCTGTCACGTGACTGTACGTTTTTCTCCTTTCCTGTGCTATCGCTTCCGGAAATTCGATTCAAAACGCTAACTTTGACAGTATTTTCAGAAAGATATATTGCTTTTATCTATGAAAAAAAAACGACATTTACATAGCTTTTGAATAAGAATACCTGCCAATCTTACACGTTTCCGAAAAGAAAAGACTTCATAAATGTGTCGAAATGTAGCTCCTTTGGATTTGAGAAAAGTCTTAAAAATAAGAAAAATATTTTCACAAATCTACTTCTTATTATACAGCTTCAAATGTTATCTTGTTTTTAATCCTTTATTCTGAACTACATTAATCTTTTAATGAATCCTTATTTCCATTTTGAAATGTCTGTAGACACGATGACTGTAAGTAATCGTTAATGTTTACTATTGTGCGTTTTCTGTTTTGCGAACATCATAGTAATGTAAAATATACTGTAAAATGTTCCCATAAATATGTATGTAGTATTCATTAAAAGAATCTTAATTGTATGTTGAGAAAAAACGGATTTTTTTTTTTTTTTTTTTTGTAGAAATTGTATCGGTCCGGGCCCGTTTTCACTGATTTTTGTACGGGCCGGGCCGATCTTCCAATTTTTACAATGGGCCGGGCCGGGCTCGGGCCGAACTTCCAATTTTTACAACGGGCCGGGCCGGGCTCGGGCCGAACTTCCAATTTTTACACCGGGCCGGGCCGGGCCAAGATAGCTTTCGTACGGGCCGGGCCGGGCCCGGGCCTGGAAATTCCGGCCCGTGCAGACCTCTACCAAGACTTCAGTAGATGCTATAAGTAATATAAGCCTTTTTTATTTTTGTTATTTCCTCCTAAATTATCATCCCTACACCTGTACTTAAGTTAATTATCGCAGCTAACTCTCGTTTTCGGTAAGTTAGTGAATAAAATCATATAGCGCACGCGGAATGAAATTCAATATGTACTACTATATGAAACCACACTTTTGGAAGATATTTAAAAAAAAAAAAAAAAAAAAAAAAAAAAAAAATTAAAGCTGTTCTCAACTGCTCTGCTCAACAAGCGAAAAGGTTTTGACACATTTACAAATTCATTTTTTAACGGAAAGATATAAAATTGGAAAGCCTGACCATGGAAGCGAGTTGGAACCGAACTGTGTTTTCCATTTTTTTATGTAAATTACCTATTGTGTTATAAGAGATTTTGATCACGTGACAAACACGTTTTTAGCCTTTCTTGGTTGCTTATTCTACTTTCGCGCGGAAGTTCGGTTCAAAAAGCCCACTTTGACACTATTTTCTGAAAGATCTATTGCGTTTGCAAAAAATCGGAAAAAATAGCTCGATTACATAGTTTCTGAACAACAACATCAGCTAGTTTCATGCATTTTCGAACAAAAATAAATTAAAACTTATGTCATAAAGTTGCCCTCTTGAATTTGAGAACAGCCTTAAAGGAGGCTTATAGAAATCCATAAGACACAGAGAGTAAGATGATGCTCTTATTGGTGTGCCTAATGAGTATACTCATTTGATGAGTGCATGAAAATACATTAAAAATTTGATTTTAATTATATATTTGCTCGTATCTGTGCATGAATCAGTGTCGTGCATGTGTTGTTCTAGAAAAAAGTCACTTTTGGCTATACATATACATTCGCCTCACTCAAGTGATGTTACCCTTTAACTCAAAAGATTTAAACGCTTACAACTGGTATAAGTATTATGCGTGTAGATGCATGATACATATGTATCGGTACTATCCACAGAACCACTAGACGAAGAATGAAATGTTGAAATCAGGACGACTTGATATCCGAAAAAAAATCTATAACTTATAAATGTAATAACTTTTTGTAAAATGAACCGAAATCTTGCAGAGGTTTTAGAAAACAGAATGGCATGTCCAAAAATGTTAAAAAATTTCTAGCAATATTTAGCATCTTTAAATAAAATTTGAAATTTTATTATTAAATATGTAACTTAATTTTTTTTAATCATTCTATAGGAAATTTTAATATGATTTGAAATGAAAATTTAAAATTTCAACATCTGTTATAAATTTTCATAAAAAACCTACATATCTATACGAGGGACAAAAAATAACCCCAATTCTCATTTTTGCGCAATGACAATTATGTACAACACACTTAGGCATGATGTTATGGGGTTGCATGATTTCGAATCCGCGAGCGTTTACTCTGAGCTCCTGAAGAATTTATTTAATAATGAGTATTAGCTATTAGTTCTGAAGAAAACAACATGAGAGGAATTTTTAATTTGACGTGATATTTATATTCTTTAGGAACTTTAATCTTAACATAAATTATGATAAAGTTTAACTTGCAAAACCGTTGAATTATATCAGAACTCTCTGAAGTTTTAACAAATATTATTGAAAAGTCTACGCATTCGATTTCACGATTTTAATTCTATGGCTCTGTCTAAACAATATCGATTTAACTATGTCACAGAATAATTAAGTGCGCAGCAACGAGACAAAAATAACATAAAAAAAAACTATTTCACGCAAGTTCATTTTAAAAGAAAGGAAGAAAGTATGCTATCGTCCCGGTGAAAAATAATGACTTTCTTTCAACAAAAATTTGCTAATGCAGCCTAAATATTCTGATGCGAAATCAAATATAGGAAAATCAACAGTGTGCCTGGCTCGGCGCAGAAATAATTTTGTAGCAGTGCGTGTAGTCAGACGGATTGGTAATTTTCTCCTAGAGAAAGATAATTACTTTTCATTTGAAATGATCATACCTTTTTATAATCGCCTTATGGTAAATTTAACCCATAGTTTTTCTATTTCTGTAACTAATTAATATTTCCGTATCTGTTCTTGAAAAAAAAATTACCTATGAACTGTCAATAATGCAGAAAAAAAAATAACACTGGATATACATTTTTCGGAACGTGATTTCTGAAAAGATTATTTGAATAGATTCTACTTATATCTTTAAATTATTCTTCCATAAATCTGTAATGAATATGCATTTCCTATATTTTTTGAAAGCATTATTTTGAGTCAAAAAGTTGCATTAAAGAATTCGCTTCTCACTGCATAAAATAAATAAATGACTCCTAGTGTAAAAATTGTTGACTTTTCACCAATTAAATAGAACTTGCAGGCCGCAAAATGTGACTTGGGGATTTTGTTTAAAGGTTGAGGAATTTAAATTTCAATAGTGTTTTTTTTTTTTTTTTTTTTTTTCTTTTTCTTGTAATAGAGATATATTAGGCAATATCTAAATGAAATTCTGTCCGGAAAATATGTTACCAGTTAAAATATGTTTAAATTTTAAAGAAGATAAAATAATCACATTAGCAGTGATGCAACTGCGTCGCAGTTGAGAATCAATTGACACCGCAAAGTTTTATTAGTATTTTTCATCTAACTTCAGGACAGAATTTATGAGATTTCTGAAGGCGAAGAATACTATAAAAATTAGTGGTGACAATCGCTCAACTGCTGCGCCACTGTTCCATCACTGCATTAAAACAAATATTAACGTGTAACACACTTTCTTTATTTAAAGACACTAAAAATTGCATGCGAACTTTCTTTCTTTCTTTCTTTTTTTTTTTTTTTTTTTTTTTTTTTACATAAAGAGAGTTAAAAAAGCAGAACAATTGCCAATCAATGATTTTACATAAAATTATTCTAATAAGTTTCACACAATTAAAATTAATGTACATTGAAGGAGATGTATAGCTAATTTTGTTTAGCGTTAAAAATCGGGGTAGTCATAAAAGAACTTTTCCAGTATACAAGGTTCTAGGGACCGAAACGTTCAAGATATTGAAGTGAAATTAGAGATGTAGGTATTTCAAAGTATGTGCTCGAGAACGAGGTGATGAATAAAATGGAGCTATGGTGATTGCTCTTACAAAGCCGAAATTTCAAAAAATCGCGGTTACGGTTACAGAGCCGAACACTTTAAACGGCAATTTGAAGTAAACCCAGAGAGGAGCAGGAAAAATAAATAGGATCAGAACGACTGAAATATATATATACAGTGGAACCCCGATTTTACGTTTTTCATGGGACCAGCAGTAAAAAACGTACGAAACGGGAAAACGTAAAATTGGGGTCAAATAGAGAAAAATATTTCAAGAAAATAAACAAAAATAAACTTACCAGTATCTCATTAGTACTTAAAAAAATCTGTTATTTTTGACTGCTTTTTCTTTTTATGTACAATTTCACATATACTGTTTTCGATACATGCGAGTTTTTGCAAATTTTTTTCTTAAATTTCATGTCCTGTTAAAATTTTCTTTAAAATTTTTAAACTCCCAATGGCCTCTACCGATGAGAGCAACGATGTCTTCTGGATCTTCATCATCACCCTCACTTTCATTTTGCGAAATCAAATGGGAAATAGTCTGAATATCTGTGGTAGTGATAACGTCTTTATCGCAATCAATGTATTCGTCAACATTGATATCTGCAAGTATAAATTCATCCTCTATTGTATACTCTTTCGTAGTGGACTCCCCCGGTGGCGCGTCAACATTAACCCCTTGGTGACGAGCGACCCGTATACGTGCCGCTTAAGGTGCTCAGAATCAGTGATTATTCTCACCAGTAAATTTTTATTGTAAATTTTGCCTTATTTAACCCGAGCATTTTCCCGTTTCATGTAGGTATCTGTGGGTAAACTTTTGATGTTTTTGAAGCATCTGGATTTTTTCGGATTTTTTGGATTTACCAATCACAAAGGGTGTTAGCTTCTCAGTTCCGTCTGCATTCGTGCATAACAAAACTGTTAATCACATTTTTGATAGCTTCCCACCATGACACTTTTCTCCTTTCACGGTGTATGTTCTATCAGGGAAAAGATTAAAAAACAATCCAGTCTCATTTCGTTAAAGATGTATTTTTTTGAATAATTACACACAAGAGAAGACAACGTTTTTTCCATCCACTCCTCAACGACCACAGTATTTATTCCATCTGATTCACCACAAATAAACTTGTAAGGCAAATTATGCCTCTTCTGGAATCGATCGATCCAACTATTGGATGCCATGAAACTCTGCATTTCAAGTCGAAAAGAAATTTCAAACGCCTTTTCTTTCAAAATTGAGCCATTGTTTGGAATTTTGGCTGCACGGGCTTGTTTAAACCACTCGAACAAAACCTTTTCCAGTTCTTCAAAAGGAGAGATTTTCAATGTTTTTCTTTTCTTTGACAAATTTCCCAGTGTTTCAGATTTTAATTCCACAGAGACCTCTTGTTTTGTGATAGTTTGTAACGTAGAATAAGCGATGCCCAATGATTTTGCGAGGTCAACTTTAGCTCCTTTAAAAACTTTGGATTTTTCGATAATTTCTGCCTTTTCGGCTACGGAGAAACATTTTCTTTTTGACGCCCTACTTTTGACTGGCAATCACTAAGAACTAGCAAAAGAAAACGACTCTACAGCCGGTTAAAATTGAAATGATTGAACAGTCAGTTGACCACCTGGAAAGCACTTTTGTTCTTTCGAAAATTTTCCATGACTGAAAGAAGATAAAAATTTATGAGGTACTTCGCCTAAAATGACGTACCAAGCGGGAAATGTCAAACGTAAATGACGTAGAATCGAGATACATTTAACATTATCGGAAAAGAAATTTTTTGGGACCGACGAAAAATAACGTACGAAGCGGGATAACGTACGAAACAGGTTACGTAAAATCGGGGTTCCACTGTATTCGTATTAAAAAGTAAAGAAGTGAACGCCTTCATAGAAGATGACATATTGCATGGATTGTGGAAATCAGTAAATCATTGCATGAAAAATATGTAAAAAATTCCATTTAATGGTGTTTTTCGAGTTCGACGCAGTTAGTAGATTCAACGTGATACATAAAATTTGAAATATTCCCAGAGACAGAAACCCGTGGCGATCGATTACAAAGTCTCTTGCCAAATAGCTTTTGTCTCATGTCACTGTGTTTTGTACTCAAATACTAATTAATAGGTTTTTAATGTGGATATCATTTTGCGGTGCCAGAAATTGGTATTGCCATTTGAAATTCGCAAATTTATGCCATATAACCATAACCGTGAAAGTTCTTTTACGTTCTTCACGAATTTCTCGAGAGCATCTCAAATTTCCTTTATTTTCCTTTAACGTTTCGATCACTTGGACTTCATACCGGCAGAGTATTTTTTATTGCCACCCGGAATATCGATTTATATAGAGTTCATAGAGTTCAAACTTGTGTATCCATATATATTTAGAAACGAAAAAACGACTGTGCGCAGGCTATGACAGCGACGACCACACATATAGAAGAAAGAGAAGTGCGGCTTGTTGAAATTTGCTGGAAGTGAGATTTAAAATTTGACAATATTTTAATTTAAAAAATATAATAGAAATTGGGAATCATATAGCTCTTGTATAATCATCGGATAGTATCATCAATTTCCTGAAAGAAAATCTCTTTGTTTCAATTTCGTTAACCGCAAATGTAAAACGCATTTATAAATAAACAATTACCAAAGTTCGTTAGGCCTTAAACGCAAAACATATACTGTTCGTAGAATAGCTCATTCGATCCCCAGACATTATTTCTAAGACGTTTGCCTCAGGGGATATCTAAAAGTAAAGCACTTCAAACTTGGAAGTATACATTGCATCTATGACACTTCGTTGTCATTTCAACCCTTTTGACATGCTGCATAATGTATAAAACAAAGTTCTTACAAATTCTGTAGTCGACAATGGTCACACTAAACACAGGCAGCAAAACTTTCGCGCCGCATTTGTTTGTTTAACCCTCCGTCTACCAGACGGGTCCATTGGACCCGACAGGTACATACAAAATATTCATTCAAACCAGAAATTTCTTTAAAATAAACTAAGTATATAAACCAGACAAAAATAAGGTAAATAAATAAGTTAAATAGTTTTAAATAAAAATTCTGGTGTAGAACGTTTTATTAAAACTTGAATAAAATTCCCGGTAGATCTAGGGTTAACTCTTGATCTGATTTTATCAAGATGTATTCAAAACGTTTTTCATTTTAGTTTTTCTTCTGTCTACCAAATACGGTTATTAGTAGGAATGTTAAGCCCAATCAGTTGTTTTCGAAAAGTTTCTACTTCGTAAGTAAAATGATAGAAATAAGTAACAGTTGTGGATTGGCAAAATTTATAGAAATTGGTGATTCTTAAAATAGAACTTTATGCTTTCGTTTGATGCTTTTCATGGATATAGATGGATACGGAAAAACATCATTCTTAAAAGATTTTGTTCTTCTTTATAAATACCATTTTTCCATGTCTTTAATAATTTAAAAAGTATATTGCTAACTTGCAAATTCTGGCTTTACACAGCCATAAAGGGAGTTTTATCAAGTCATGCATATTCATTTTATTATGTCATGCATAGTTATTTTACAATGTCTAACATAGCACTCTCATTAACATACAGGTACGTACAATACAGGTATGTACAATATATATATGTATATATATTGTCTTTTAAAGCTTCTATTAAAGTAATAATTTTAATTTTTTATACCAGGTGGTATTAAACGCTGTATATTGGCAATATTGTAAAATTGAAATTAAACAATTTAAAATTGTTTTTAGGTATTTTAAATAATGCAATTATTTTCTATTTATATTATATTAATTGAATTTATCACGGTATTTCAAAATGAATTAACTGAATCCATAGGTTTTAATTTCTGTGTTAACTTAACTGTTTTATTCACCTTAATCTTATCATGCTTTTGGATACCATGTGCGGGAGGATATTTTGAAAATCAACTGGGATTTTATTCGGTATGTTGTGTAATATTTCTATTTTTTATGCTATAAATTAAATATTTAAAGGGTTGTATTGTTTTTCCATTTCATGCCATTTGATAATGTTCTGTTTTCATCTTGAAACTATTCTCTTGGTCATATTGGTTGTTTGAGTCCAGGAGAAATTTTCTTTTCAGCTTTTAGCTTTTTTCCCACAGAAAACAACCGATTTGCTTATATCATTGAATTCTGTACTCTTGAAAACGTAATTCAATATATAAGTTTTTCATTTTTTTTCGGTATCCATATTCTTCTTTTTTTCTTCCATATTAATTCTTGTAATTAAATATAAGGCACTTTATTTTATACATACAGTTCTATATTATAGGTTTGTGGTATCCATTTTTATTGTCATTTCATTCACAATATTGCGGTTTTTGATGATGGTCGGTAATGTTTAATTAATGGTTATATATATAATAATAATTATAATAATAATAATAATAATAAATTTGAAATCACAAATATCTGAATAAATTGGCAAAGTTCTAAAAATGAATTAGAAATGAACACAGGAAACCAGTATGTAAGATAAGAAACTATATATACATACATACATACATATATATATATATATATATATATATGTGTGTGTGTGTGTGTATATATATATATACAGTAGAACCCCGCTAATTCGAACTAATAGGGACCTGTGTCTTTTCGGATTACAAAAAATTTGGATTACCTAAAATTCTTATAAAAATAGAAAAGGAAAGGATGTTTGCTAAAAGAAAATGTAAGTTATAAGTGCTCAGTAGTACAGTAAACATCCTCTATACCGGTATCCTAAGGTCCGGCATACTGGATAATCCGGCAACACTTTACGAGAAAAAGTATTGCTTATTTAATCACTCTTTATGTTTATAATAATGTAATGGAACTTCAGAATGAGAACTTACTTAACAACTAATTACAAGCGGTACAAAATCGCGAATCTATAAATAGCTCAGTCACTAAGTCAATGAGGATGCGGGGGGGGGGGGGGGGGAGAAAAAACATATCTGTAGGTAATTTTCAAAATCAAGCTGTTGAAAAGAAAAATAATTTTTTATCATCTGAATTAAATGCTTCTTGCATTAAAAAAAAATAATAATAATTTTATAGTGACTGGCAAATAAACTGATATTCGATATTTTTTTAAGGTGGCTTCTACGAGTAATAGGCCTGCAGTGCATGTTTTCATTTTATATTCGTGTACATATGTTGTAGTTTTACATTATTGAATATTTTTCTCCTATTCAAGCTGTTTAAAGAATAAAAAATATGCTTTACTGCCATTTTTTGTTTAATTCTAATTTCTACAAGTTTTTCCCAACGTTCACCCTGTAATCCGGAAAATTTCGTAGTAAAAAGTTTAAAAAGTACTTTTTTGGTTTTAGTACAAAAATTCAATATTTTCAGTTAATCTCTTAAGTATAATTTTCAAAAATGAAATCAGTTCTGACAAAACAGAATTTCGGATTAGCGGGTTTCTACAGTATATATAAAACATTACAAATTAACATCTATATTAAATATAAAAATATATAAATTAAGTTTTAAGACAAGATTCAAACATTATGAATTTTAAATTAGGACCAACAAAATATTAAATGACATGAACAGAAATGAACAAAAAAGATGAACAAAATATGAACAGTGGAAGCCAGAAATGTGTAACAAATAACTATGAATATGTATATATATATATGACAGAATCGTCGGGTCCCAAATGCCTAAAGTTCCACTAATAAAATGTGTGGTTTCATCTTCATATTAGCCATAAATTAGCTAAAGAACATGAATTTGGGGCAACCACACATAAAACAGAGAAATAAACCATTGAACACAATTAAGTTCAAAATAAAACAAGATTAAAAAAAGATAGAGGCAAAATAAAAAACAAATTACCAAATTGAAATCCATACTGTCTTGGCATGAGGCATTTCAGAATACAATCATTGGAGATCACAAGCACATGTTGCCAAAAAAGTTTTTTATTTGATGGTGGACCAAGGTTTAACAATATACAGCATAGCCAAGCACACTCCCATTATATATAACCAGCGTCCTCTATAGATAATTTAGAATTGAGAATGAACTGCTCCGTGTATTAAAATGAATCAGTGTGGTGCTGTCATCTATTGACTTATTAGTAAAATAAAAAGTATTATATAATAAAAACTATGGCATAGATGCCGTATCTTCCCTCAGCCGTTGTTGTTTTGAATTTTTTGGCGATTTTTTGTTGGCGTGCTGGCGGTGTTTACGGATATGACAAACTCGATATGGAAACACCGTGTGACGTGTGTGTTGTGACGTGTCGTGTTCTGGCAACTCCTGAGAAGCTTAGAATTTTGTGGATGCATTTTGATATCGTGTTCTATCGTTGTCTTTTTATTTTTATGTTAAATTTATTGGATGTATTTCATTGACTATAGTTTCTGTAGTCCGTTTAAACGCTCGTGCTGAAGTAATTAAGAAATATGAGGAAATTTTGACAAGAAAGGGAGGTTTGTTTATAGCGTGTCAATGCGTATTAAGCCTATTTTGGAAAATGACGGCTGTGTTATGAGATATATTTTGTGCTGGATGTTTCAAGAAAGCAGATGTATGTTAAGGTATGTTGATAATTTTATGTATATTTTGTTGCTTTAAGAGTTTTTTACATTTTGAGATTGCTACAAAACGAGAACTGCTGAATTTTGAGAATGCTATGCCGCGAAAAATGCTGAATTCGGCGATGCTTTTTTTTTTCGGTAAATGTGTGCGAAGCGCTCATACAATTATTGCTGATTGCCACTTTAGGGAGTTTCGTTTTTTATGTATATTTTGCTGCTTTAAGAGTTTTTCACGTTTTGAGATTGCTACAAAACGAGAACTGCTGAATTTTGAGAATGCTATACCGCGAGAAATGCTGAATTCGGCTATGTTTTTTCTCGTTAAATGTGCGCGAAGCTCTCATACAAGGATTACTGATTGCCCGTTTAGCGATTTTTGTTTATTATTTACATTTTATTTTCGTTAAGCCAAACATGTGTATAAACCGGTGCTTGGCGACATTTACTACTTGGCGGAAAAGGGGTTTTCACGCCAAGAAGAATTCCAAGATGGCGGCCGGGGGGGGAACTTATGACATCTGTTCCAAAACTATTTATAACTATTAATGGATTAAGTATTATAGCAAATACTGTTTAGAAATAGATATGATAATTAAATAATAATTAAATATATGTTAATAAATATATACAATTGTATTAGAAAAAAAATATAAATTGATATATTAAATCAAAATGATATGTAAAATGGTGAAATTGATGATTATTAATGTTTCACATAAATATTTGTACCTGGCTATAACATATCACAATTTAAATTCTTGTGACAACATTGAATCATCACTTAAATTAATTTATAATTAAATATAAAAATTTATTGAAATTAAGATGCTAAGGAATTAATATTAATATCAATTAAATTTTGAAATTAATTAGTTACATTTAATGTGTCTGCAAACTGTCTTAAAAATTAAATATACATAATTTAAGGGGAGAGGTAAGAACAAATAATAAAATTATTGAAACATGCATTTTATTCTCATTTAAGATAGTATACTTTGTATTAGAAATTAATATGATATTGTCCTGTGTAGGCTAAAATTTAAATACAAGTTAATCGTTAACATTATTAAATATTAATGAATATGAATAAATTTAATATGAATTTATAAATATAACTACACCATTATACATATAAAAATATCGTATCAACAGCCATTGTAAAATGTGTATTAACAACGTAGTTATAAATCAAATGCCATATATATATATAATAATATTCATTCCTCTTTGCATTCCTTTCTTAATTTTTTCCTCTTATAAATTTTGCTCCTCCACTTTTTTAAATTAATTTTTTCCACTTTCTGTTTTATTTTACTATTTTATCGGATTTACGATATTATAATATTAAACTGTTTAGGTTTTTGAATATTTTGACATTTCTTATGTGGGTTCTGTATGCCGATTAGCTTTACTTTAATATTGTTTAGTAGAATGATTAATGTATAATATTATTACATGCCATCTTCATTAAGACTTTTGGTTGGAAATCGTTGTATGAAGTTGAAAGATAAAGTTTGATTCAAAGGTATTATGTATATGTATATAATAATTTTGCTTGAAAAATGTAGCATACAAACACAATAATACATAACATATGAATGTATGTGCGCGGTTTAAAACTTTTATTTAATAAAGAAATGAAATTTAGACTTCTCCGGGGAAATTCAAAGACCCATCGAAATGGATAATAGAGTAACAGGTATGGGAGTATATATTAATACCTTAACGCATATTAGGAGCATCGACCCCATTTGATTCCACAAATGCTTATTAGAATAGATGATACACCATTTTACTCAATATTATAAAAAATAAATGACAAATGAAAGATAAATATTTAATACTACTCAAAAGTAATTAATAATATACCAATAGGTAAAAAATTCATTCTAAAAATGTTCGCTGTTTTATCGACAAATATTCAGCCTAGTTTAATAGCATCAGTTTCTAATACTATCCTCATCATATATCCCTCATCATTATTATGTCATGGATAGGCATTTTATTATGTTATGCATAGTCATTTTACAATGTCTAAACCTAGCGCTCCCATTAACTTACAGGTACGCATAACTATAATCCACGGATAGTTATGTATCTATCGCGTGATATGCTGACAATCACCGTAGTTTCTTATTCATTTATGGTCATTTCAAGTTCAAGTTCTCAAAAAGTGTTACACATATATGCAGCATAATAAAAAATACAATTAACAGGTTACTTTACTGCAAACATTGGTTGGGATTGTTGCGTGAGAATTCTGAGACGTCAAATGGTGAATTGTAATAACAAATGAGGTTTGTTTTCGTTTAACTTTTCAAGAAATTTTTTTTATTATTATTCCCTATACCAAATTAAACTCATCCAATCAAACATCAGTTTAATTCAATCGCTACAATCCAAAGACATTAGTGATAGTAGAATAATATTATATATGTAAATAACAGTTTAAAGCATATAATTATTTATGTAGTAAATAATAAAATGAAGAATCAAGAATTTTTTAATATAAATTTAATATTTAGCATAAGTACGCTGTAAAAAAAAAAAAAAAAAAAAAAATCTATGGATTTTACTGAAAAAAACTCTCAGCCCAGAACGCCAGTGAAAAACTGTTTGTTTTACGAATATAATCTGTATTTCTTATGAACTTACGGCCAAAATCTGTTAAAATAAGAGAAAGTTCTTAGTAAATACAGATTATTTTCTCAAAATAAACAGTTTTTTACTGGCGTCCTGGGTAACAGTTTTTTCCTGAAAAATCGAGACTTTTTTTTTTTTTTTAACAGGGTGCGGACAAAGAGAAGAAAGTTGTATAGTTAAATATTATTTTTATGATAATACCATATATTTAAAAGATATTAATTAAAAAAACTTATATAGTCCGACACTGAAAAACAATTTCAGTATTTCCTTGTTTATAAAACGACTTGAATGAAAAGTTATGTAATTTTTTCCCCACCACGGATATTCAAATAATAAATGGTCTGACATTCTTGAAGTTTCTCCAACACTTTCCCTCTTCCCTCTGCTTTTCAAATGAGGAAAAAATGCTAACTAATTACTCTGAGAAAAATCTATTGTACTTTTTGTTAAAAAAAAAAAAAAAAAAAAAAAAAAAAAAGAGAAAAAAAAAACTCTGCAGTGAAATAGAACAAGGTATTACTGAACCATTTCTAAAATATTTTAAATTTCTGGCTAATTTGTTCCGCTTTTTTTTTTCTTTTACAAAGCTTTTGGCATATAAATTCACATTTGATTTACGCTATACTTATCAAACAATATTTGAATTCAAAAGTAGTATCAGTTTGGATGATCAAATAATACCCAAAATTTAACCTAAGGTTAATGCCCGTGAATTTATAGTTCCGTTTTCTTTTGTGTTTAGTTCTCAAAATCTTATCATTGAGCTAGCATTTTTTGAAGCAATTAAATCTATCATTTTAACACTAAACTTCTTTTTAAGTAATTAAAGATTTTAAGAAAAGCGTATTTACATAAAATACAAAACGATCCCTTTAGTAATAGAAGGATTCAACAGTACTAGAATATATATATATATATATATATATATATATGTCACTTAAGAAAAACATAATCTCGAATAAAAATATGTTGATATTTCCCAGATAGCTTCAAATTCCCCCCTCCCCCCCCCCCCAAAAAAAAAAAAAAATAAATAAAAGACATTTTTCCTCGTTGTTGTTTTCTGATGATAAAAATCTAATAAGATTAAGACAAACAAGGAAATTTGACAAATTAAAAAATATTCAATTCATCAGACGAATTAATGTAATTTTTTTCCAATATTTATGATATTATTTTATATGTAAAATTATTACACATTTCTGACGTCAGCAATTTTGAATCTAGTAACTCACAATACTGTGCGATTACTTCGGTTAGTAACTAAGATTTCTCTGGTTCATGGAAAAATCGATTTCCAACTGCACGTTACTTCTCTAAACTGATATAAACAATGGTGAAATTTTAAACACAGACAGCCTCTCAATTTTTTAATAAAAAGTTTAAAAATTCGCACTGAAAAACAATCTGCATTTCATGAGGTTGAATTGCGCCGAAAAAGAAGATGTCATACAGAACTACCTTTTATGTTTTATTTGTAAGAAAAAATATTTTTCTTTAAAATAAAAGAGAAAACGAAAACGAAAAAGGAAAAGAAATGTTTGTTGAGCAGAAAGCAAAACCGATTGAAAAAATAATAATTTTTAGAAACAGCTATTAATAACGGCCTGTTGTATTTCTAATTGATTCATAAAAGAAATATAAGCTCACCGATGTAATCGACATTGTTTAAGGCAATGTAACCTGTTACGCGAAATTCAGTTTCCTACTCACGAATCAAGTATTTAATGTGATCGATCTCGGTCGAAGGCTGTTAGAGAAGAGCAGTCCCCTAAAGGTCGAACGAATCAATTGATTTGCAGAGAGTTCAAAGCTGGAAGACTAGTTTTTATATTACTTATTTATTTTGAACAATTAAAGGATGCAACTGATATGTCCGAAAAAATTTATTCTTTATATTCGTAATAATTATACCCTAGGCTGATTGCATTAAAACTGTTTAACGCTTTTTATTAGCAATATATAAACCTATCACATCATTACACAAGATACTCTGTAGCACAGCTAAGGTGATTAGAGTAATTTATGGTTAATCAGAAATGATTCTCTGACAGTCGCCTAATATAACTAATTATATGTAAATTTCTTTTAAGGACTGCAATATTCCAATTTCCAGGTGCTCACTTGCATGTATAATCGTTAGGGCACTCGTTCATAGGCAATAAATGTGGAGGTCAAACCCCTATTCGGGTCTGAATGTTTATATAATTTTACAAAATCCACTTTGAGCTGTTGTTTCAAATTTGTATTCCTTTGATGAGTGACTTTCGGCATAACCTACGAGACTAGAGACATACATATAAGGCGTTATTTATAAAAAGAATTGCGTCTCGTGTTCAAAACGTGATCACAACGCCCCATAATCAGTTAAGTTCATTTTTAATCCAATTTGTTTTTCGATGTTGACAAACCCTCTCTAACCCCTAGAGATCTTATTAAGGTGTACTGAAACAAATACGTAGAGCAAGTGGTGTGAAATAAGAAAAATAAATAAATAAAAATATAGAACAGATTTATTTCTTTGTGTTTGTTTAGTCAGTGAAAACTTAGAGTGTTTTTTAATTTAATAAATTTAAGAAAAAATCAAACTTACATAGCGTTGCAGTAACTCACGTAAAATACGGGAAATCTTATCATATTTGCATTGTTAATTTTATTTAATTATTTATTTGAGCTTTTCTTTTCTTTTCTTTTTCCTTTTTTTTCGAGCATTTGAAATTGATATTGCAGATAACCTATTTCATTATAATTCAGAATTATCTTTTGATTTAAAGTGCTTTTGAGTAGCAATTTATCATGGAAAAAAATGTATCTTTAGAAAGAGATTTCGTTGCAGCAAAAAGATCTTACATAATAATAATTCTTTTCGCTTTTAAAGTAGTATATTGGCATATCGGTCAAGTTTTTACTTCATATTTTTATTTACTTTTTTAGCATACGCTATCAGGTGATTGTTCCATATGAATTTATAATTATACTAATAATTTATCCTGGATATCTACAGGTTTTTACAGTCGTAATATACTATAAAATTTTCTACAAAATATGTTTCATGATAGTTAAAATATTTCATCTTAAGCTATCAATTAGAACTTCTTCAACGCAGTTTCAGCAAGGGAACTATCTTTAAATGTTTTCTTCATTGCTAGTTTTTTATCTATGCAAATGATGTAGTTGATAAGTGAGGGTATAAATAGGATATTCTTTCACGTAATTTTCCTGCAGTTTTTCCGATAACCACCTGGGGTATGAGGACCTCTTAAAGGGAGCCAAAGTGAAATCAATAGATAAGTCTATTTATGACTATTTATGACTTGAACATTTTATGATTTTTGATATAAAATGTACAATTAAAAGTAAAATATTTCAGCGGTCCTCATTTTCTTTTCTTTCTTTCTTTTTCCTTCTCTTTCTTTCTTTTCTTTTCTTTTCTTTCTTTTTTTTTGTGAAAGAAATTGAGATTAAAAAAAAAAATTATTTAATATCCATTATTTAGGGTTTAATTAAATAAAATTAGAAATATATATATATATATATATATATATATATATATATATATATATATATATATTTACAGCTCTGATTTTGAAAGTTAGTTTTTTGAATTTTAAGGTAAAACAGCTGTAAATAAAAACTTTAAATCATAAAATGAAATATTTATGGAATTTATTATATAATAATTACTTTCTTGAAATTATATTGTATATTAGAATATATAAGAGTGTCATTTAAAATAATGCAACATCAAATAAAACGAATCATTAGATAATTTTCTTATCCCCATTACCCCTTCACCTGATCAATTGTCCGAATTCTAGCCAAACAAAGGAGGTCTGAACCAAAATTCGTTAATTCGATTTTGCGCATCCATTAAGGGTTTCAGGTTTTTCATATCCCAGACACGAGAAATTTGGGTCAATTACTCTTCAAAAACCTTCTTTAAAAACACTCAAACTATAGCCAAAACCGTCTGATGTCTGCTAGCCATCAAAAAAAGAAATTTTAAAAATATGTATGCAGTAAATTTGATTCAAGTATAATAAAAATTGTTAAAATTAAATTTTTTGAAAAATATATTACTAAAATTATGGAAGTAAAAATTAAATATCCATATTCACTTATTATATCTAAGCAGGAAAATTAAAATTAATAAGCACAAAAAGTGTTTAAAATTTTACCGAACACTAATCTTGATGCGCAGATATCTAATAATTCAAGCTGGCTATTAATTCTTGATTTATCTTAACTTACATCCAAATTACGAGAGCATTTCATTCATGGAGTCATCAACTCACAATCAAACAAGCTGAATTGTATAATTATTATAATCTGAACTGAAGCAGATTTCACTCTACCAAAATGCTTCCAAAAACGTTGAATTCATGGAATGCCATTAGAACGGTGAGTGATGAACTCAAGCTTAGGAGGTCAACCGACCACATTGTCTGGATAGCAAATTAAGGAGACTGCTGTATGTTAATTAAGTAGTGTATTGTTGACCACTACTCTCCCGCCCTCAAAACTGAGTCTGAATAAAGGTCAGTAGAAGTGGCTGAACCAAGCCATGTTCGTGGTCATGTGTCAGCAAAATCCAGCGTTTCGTCGAAGCTGGTGCTCATTGAATTAAATTAGACTAAAGGAAATGAAAATTACGAATAGATAAATTATTCCAAAAAAATTTTTTTTTTCCGAAATGGATATAGAAAATTTTGTTTATACTGGATTTGTTGCACTGAATAGTAACCTTGGCCGATTTTATGAATCGATAGAGAACAAAATCATGAAGAATAATGAAATAGAGAATCATGTTATTTATGACACGCATTAGAATCAGTCACTTAAATGAATCAAAACCAGGACATGTTCGCGGTCATGTGTCAGCAAAATTGAGTGTTTCGTTGAAGCTGATGCTTGCTGAATTAAATTAAATAAAAGGAAATGAAAATTACAAATCGACGACGAATCCAAAAAAATATTTTTTTCATGAAACGGATGTAGAAAGTTTCGCTTATATAAATCACTGGCTTGTGTAGACTTGACTGATTTTATAAACCGATTGAGAAAAGAAAATTGAAATCATGATGTTATTTATGCTCTGCATTGAAATCAGTCGGTTAACTGAATCAAATCCTTTGGCACAAACGTGCTTCGGTTATGCGGCTTTAATATATTTAACCAATTCTTTCACGTCCATATCTACCATAAAACAATCACGTACGCATGGTAAGGCTTGGAGGTGGAGGGATCAATAATCATCTAAGCCATGTTATGATTAGTGAGTACCAATCATAAGGTATCAAATTTTGAGATGTAATTAAAATTAGTATATCATTTCGGTAACTCAAAATATTTATATTTTCAATAATAATTCAGCCAACGCTGAACTGGCAGCAAGAACGTACACGTGCCGCATAGGATGTTTACACATCTTAATTATGTCTGCAATAATTTTCGAATGGTAATTTCTGCCTTATTTAATCATATTTAATCTGCTATTAAATAAGATATGTATTATTATTTGGAAAAATGGTGTTATTTTTTTGTTAAAGTTGTATACGCGGCACTCGTTGCAAACGGGTTAAAGAAAATGTAAAGAAACTTATTTTTTTGTTTTTGTTTTTTTGCACTAAGTACAATATTTCCCCATTGCCATTACTAATAATAAGTTAAAAATATTCACTTTATCATTTAATCATTTATTAATAGACGATCTCGTAACCTATTTTTTTAACAGGTAAAGTGAAATTATATTATTTATTTAACACCAATTTAAGGAGTATACCATTTGTAAATTTGTTTTCGGACCGCATCGACAAAACATCAGTTTTTGATGGCTGCTATGGTTGTGACTTTTGTCAAATAATACTTTGTGTAATGAGCCTTAAACTTCTTCACAAATCACCAGAGAAGTTAAAAGGACTCACTGATGCATAAATATTTTTGTTTTTGTTTTTGTTTTAAGGCTGCACTAAAGCATTCTTGTTTTTTTGTTTGTTTGTTTGTTTGTTTTTCGAATTTCTAAGGAATGTATTTGCTTACCTGGCATTGAAATTATCACAAAAGAAGGGTTAAATTTACTCTCATGTCAAGGGACAAAAATACAGTCGACCTTATTTATAACGAGTTGAAATTTATCGAGAATCCGGTTTTAACGAGCGAAGAGAGAAAATGGTTGAATCAACATAAAAATGCACCGCAAAAGACTGTATTGTTATGAAGAAAATTTTGAAAAAAAAAGTATCAAATTCGCAAAAGATTTGTCAATTTTCCAATTTAAGGTGATATTATTATCATATTTATCATATTATCATATTTAATCTGCTATTAAATAAGATATGTATTATTATTTGGAAAAATGGTGTTATTTTTTTGTTAAAGTTGTATACGCGGCACTCGTTGCAAACGGGTTAAAGAAAATGTAAAGAAACTTATTTTTTTGTTTTTGTTTTTTTGCACTAAGTACAATATTTCCCCATTGCCATTACTAATAATAAGTTAAAAATATTCACTTTATCATTTAATCATTTATTAATAGACGATCTCGTAACCTATTTTTTTAACAGGTAAAGTGAAATTATATTATTTATTTAACACCAATTTAAGGAGTATACCATTTGTAAATTTGTTTTCGGACCGCATCGACAAAACATCAGTTTTTGATGGCTGCTATGGTTGTGACTTTTGTCAAATAATACTTTGTGTAATGAGCCTTAAACTTCTTCACAAATCACCAGAGAAGTTAAAAGGACTCACTGATGCATAAATATTTTTGTTTTTGTTTTTGTTTTAAGGCTGCACTAAAGCATTCTTGTTTTTTTGTTTGTTTGTTTGTTTGTTTTTCGAATTTCTAAGGAATGTATTTGCTTACCTGGCATTGAAATTATCACAAAAGAAGGGTTAAATTTACTCTCATGTCAAGGGACAAAAATACAGTCGACCTTATTTATAACGAGTTGAAATTTATCGAGAATCCGGTTTTAACGAGCGAAGAGAGAAAATGGTTGAATCAACATAAAAATGCACCGCAAAAGACTGTATTGTTATGAAGAAAATTTTGAAAAAAAAAGTATCAAATTCGCAAAAGATTTGTCAATTTTCCAATTTAAGGTGATATTATTACAGTAGACTCCCTAAAATCCGCACAGCTTGGGACCAGAGGTTGTGCGGATTTTAGAATTTTTCAGATTTCTGGTCATTACTTTGTTTACATTTTTTAAACAGTAATTGAAATGTAATAATGCAATCAAAATCATAATGAATGCTTACAATAGAGTCGAATATTAAAATAATTAAGTAATGTAATAAAAATTAAAATGAATTTAAAAATGATTAAATTATAAGTAAATGTCAAGTAAATAATTAATAATGTATAGTTAAATAGGCACCCTAAAAATACATTTTACTTGAATTTTTCAATGCAAATTGCCGCATAAATGTATCCTACTCATTCGCATCAAAATCATTAAATAGGGAAGTTTTATTCCAGGCATAATAACCAAAAAAGTTTAATGAATACATAAATAGATTGGATAAAAAGACTGATTGCCAAAGATATCAGCAATATCTTGATTTTTTTTTTTTTTTTCAGAAATAAATTTATACTTCCTTCATGAAAAAGCATGAGTTCAGTCCTATTAATGAGAATTACGTTTAAATTACACCCGAAATAATATAAAAATTTTAAAAAGTCTGTAATTTTGACCCTACATCTGAACTGAAAGTTTCATTGTTTACATCTGCGATGATGTGCAGATTTTAGGCATTTGTGGATTTTAGGGTTGCGGATTTGAGGGAGTCTATTGTATTTTGAATTGAACATTCAGTACTTTGTGAATGGACTTTGTCTTTTCCGAATGTAAAAGAAAATCCACCAGTGAATGAAATATATTTGATCCAGTTTAGTTCGGTTTAGCATTTCGTAAAGCAACATCGAAAATAAATAAATAAATACGCCAAAGTTTTAATTAAATGCCGTATTCTGATGAATTTCTAAAGTCTAATCAGAACCGGCCATAAGGCGTGCGGAGGGGGAATTGCACCTGAGTCTCGTGTTTTTAGAGCCTCTGATGAAACTAAAAGATCTTTTTTTTTTTAAATCTTCTGAATAAAACATACTATGGCCCTGAATGGTTTGTACCCAGGCCACATGTATACTTCCAGTGTATGTGCATATTTGAAAAATATCCTCAGCGAGACTTTTTTTTAAAACAAATACATATAAGAGTATCGGAACTAACACTGTGTCTTACTGGGGTCCCATTAAATAAATCCTTTATGAGTATTCCTTTAAGGAGAATACCGGCACCGTCCCTAATGCACTCTTTTTACCCGTCTGCCAAGAAGGGTTATGTGTTTCACGCGTATCTGGGTATGTGGATTTCGTTATACCCTCGAAACATGGCAACGTCTAGATGGATTTTAATGAATGTTGCCTCTATCGATTCGTCTTAAACATCCGATGGTTATAGGCTAGGTTTCGTTTTTATAAATTCAAAATAGTGGCCGTAAAATACAAAATGGCGGTAGGGACGAATTTTTTTTTTTTCACGCATCATATTGAGTGGCGTATCATTGGATAGGTCTTTCAAAATGAAGACGATGTTTCATTGACTATTTTACCGCCAGAAGCTCCGTTTAAATATTACACAACATGGAAGTTGTTTAGGTAGGATCTCTAGCTTTAGTGCAACTCTAACCTTCATAGACATCTTTAGGCCTCATCAAAACAGTGTTTATAGATATAAACTAACAATTAAACACAACTTAAAAGTCATCAATGCAAGTAAATAAAAAAATAGGTAAGTAATATAAAAAATAGTTTTACATTGTTGAGAAATAATTAATTAGTTCGCTTTTCATGGAGTCGGATTTTTTTATTTTTCTACTTATGCTTTGCTTTAGCTTAAGGCTGTTCTCAACTGCCCTTCTCAACAAGCGCAAAACGTTTTGACACATTTACAAATTCATTTTTTAACTGAAAGATATAAAATTGGAAAGCCTGACCATGGAAGCGATTTGGAATCGAACTGTGTTATCCATTTTTGATCAATAAATTACTTATTGAGTTATAAGCGATTTTGATCACGTGTCACGGCATTTTTCCCCCCTTACTGAGTGGATTTTCTTCCTTTTTTTCGGAAGTTCAGTTCAAAATGCCAACTTTGACAGTATTTTCTGAAAGATCTATTGCGTTTACAAGAAAACGGAAACAACAGTTCGATGATATAGTTTCTGAATAGCAACACCTTCTAGTTTCATTCGTTTCCGAACAAAACTGAATTAAAACTTATACCAGAAAGTTGACTCTTTGGATTTGAGAACAGTCTTAAAATATCTATATTATTATACACGAGCCAATATTTTTGTTAGCAAGACTTATAAACATTGTCTACAGAATTTTGGAATAACATTTATACTCTTAATTTAACGTTTTCCCTTTTGGATTGACTTCTTTATCTTATAAAAACTTTGTTCAGTAGCTCTATTTTACTTAATATGGTGATTGCCAAGATTTTATTTTACACACACTTTTAATTATTTATTTGATTTTATATAATAAACACACACGCATTTGGTCATGCAATTTTGTGTAACCAGTCAAATACTTGGTGCTACGATTCTGCTGTCGATATAAAATGTACAGCAACGAAACACTATACAATTTTATAAAAATAATAAGGCGACTCCAAATTTAAGATATGCTGTGAAAATCAGATTTAATTTCTGAAACAATAATACTTTATATGTTAAAAATATTATTTTACGAATATTACACAAAGTTAAGATTTAAAAAAATATATCGGAAAAAACCAATAACAACTATTTCACGAAATTTTGAAAATCTTTCTGATAACGAAACACATGACTAAGAAACTAAATCCTTCAAAAAAGTTTTACATTAGTGAAACAGAAGTCCGTTAAGTATCGTGTAATCAATTTCACTTTCTACTGTGCTCTCCATTTCCAATACGCCTTTGAGAGAGAGTGTGCCGTGTGTTATTCCCAAGAGTTTGTAGAAACATCCGTTGCTTCGTATAATCTCAAGTTCAAGACATCAAAAGAATTGAGAGAAAGAGGGATTAAAAGATCTTTGTAGATGTTTCTAAGGGAATATTTAGCGCAGTTAAAGGTTGCTTTTGCATTAAGTTAATTGAATGAATGAAACTATAACAAAAGATTTGATTATATATAGATGTGCAAAATTTCAAACCTAGTTAATTTTGGGCACGAAAGATGATATAACATGTAAGAAAGCGTAAATGATTTCATACAATGAACTGAAAGATTTTGAAATTGAACTGAAAATATAAATATTTAAAGTAGGAACAAATTTTCAGAATTTCTTCATACACATGCAGCAATAAGCAGAAATTACTTGAATAATTAAAAAAATAAATAACTGATTTATCTATAATTATGTATGTATGTATGTTATAATAGTTATGTACTATAAATGAATATAAAATAAACGTTTGTTTAGTATTTAAATTAGTTTGAAAAACATTTCTTGTCAAAACTTTTAGAAGTTTTACTTTTTTTTTTTTTTTTTTTTTATGAAACCGACAATCCTGAATCAAACAGGGATAAGATAAATCAATCAAAAACAGAGGCCTCATTAAATCCCAGGCTAACTGGGCCATGGCTCCCCCCCGTTCCACCAAATTCAGTATGCATTTTTTTTAAATTGACATTTTGAATTTGTTTTTATCTTCTACTGATTATAATTTTTTTTTTTTTTTTTTTTTTTTTTAAGAGTAGGCAGAGATTAATCATAAAAGCTATAGAATTATCCAAATATATATATATTTATATGTTCATATAGGTATTCCAAAGAATAGAAATTGGTTAGTTTTTTGTGACAGAATAAAAATGGGGCCACTGGAAGGAATACCAGGCTTTGAGCTTCTGTTTAGCTTGATCGGACTTACAGAACTTGTGTTGTACAACGTGTTTTCGGACCTTTTTCGACAATACTCTATTTTTAATTTAGTGTCCATCGATTACAAAAATTCGCTAATTAATTTTGAATGAAGTGGGAATATAAACGATATAAAAAAGAATGGAAACTGAAAAATAAAAATATAATACTTGGAAATAGTCAATCGCATAAGGCATATTCTGTCAGTAATGGAATATACAGCACTGTCAGAAAACTCGTCTTTGTACTCTATTCCTCATTTTTCAACAAATAATTTCCTCACTCCTAGAAAACAAACTTTTCCGCGAATTCTTCCCGAAAGTCAGAAAAGAGGGAAAACTTACGTTTATTCCTTGCACACATGCGTATTGCCTCTAAAAATACAAAAGTTCGAATTCATTTTAAAAATGGAAAATCGAAAATTCAATAAATTAAAATTTGTAATTTATTTAAAATCAAACAAACAAAAATA
This sequence comes from Maratus speciosus, assembly GCA_963932465.1. Taxonomy (NCBI): domain Eukaryota; kingdom Metazoa; phylum Arthropoda; class Arachnida; order Araneae; family Salticidae; genus Maratus; species Maratus speciosus. Next base: position 379,414,513 of record OZ010796.1, read on the forward strand.
ATGCTTTCGAATAAAAAAAAAGTAATAATTAATTTTCTCATTCGTTTAATGTTATTCGCAATTTATTTTTTAAAGTTATAAAAAAATATTTGCACTTAAAATATATTCTAAACGAACTCATTGAAAAAAGATATAATAGTTAAATTAAATTAAACAAAATCGATTTTACTCATAAAAGCAAACATTTCTTCTCAAACTTAATTAAAATTGTAACATTAACATTTTACATCTAACAATTAAATAAAAGATGCCTAGTTCATATTTTTATGCTCTATCCTATAAAAGTTAAAACCCCAAACATTACCTCATAATGAAGAAATCTTGTCGCAATTTACTTCAAAATTGCCAGCTTTCTGTCTAAACAACAAATTTATCAAACCTTACCTAAACCCCCATTTGAGGGGTTTATTTTCCCCCTCATATAAACACTATTGTTTTTATGTATTTGTTTCACAATTTGGTCGCTGAAATTTTTGGGTTTAGAAGACACTGGGTCCTTTGAGATTTTGAGAATTTGCACCTTTATTTTAAGACCGGAATCTCTCTAAAACGGAAAAAAGGTCTGCATTAAATTATTTATTAAAGTAAAAATGTTTGTGCATATGTATGTATGTGTGCATGCGCGTGAATGCACATTATACATTAAATTCATACTTCAGTAAACTCGAATGAGCTGTAGTCTGTATATATCACTGCATATGCTCCTAAAAAATTTTCGTGAAAAAACATAAAAAGTACTGGCAGCGCAGTTGCCGGAACACCCCCCTGATTTGAAGAAATTTTTCTGCTATTTGACGAAATTTCCGTCTTTTGATTGGGGGATTACACAGTGTTCGTACAGGGTTCCCGTTATTTTCCAGGTAAAATATCAGTATTTTTTTTATGAAAAAATAAATATAATTCAAACGCGCGAAATTTTCCTTTATTTAAGGAGAGATAATTCTGTAAGAAAGTTTTGGTACCGAAGAATTTCCTGGTCTGGAAATTCCAGGACCCGTACGAACCCTGTTACAGGACATTGTGAGCTTAAATTCGCGAGGTTTAGGTGATTTGAGGAAAAAAGGGCATACACAAAAATTTCGTTTCTAAAACGAAAATGTTCTGGCAGCACAGTTTCCGGAACACCGCTGTGATTTGACGAAAATGCAACTTAAATTCGACGTTTTCACTTATTTTTTACGTTTATCGGTGAAGTTTCAGTGTTTTTATGGAAGATGGGCAAATTCATGTGGAATTTTTTATATTTTGACAAAAAAAAAAAAGAGCAACGGGAGAAAACATCAATTCACGGATTTTTTCCAGAGTGTAAAGACACGTAAGTAACAAAGTAAAACTTTCTAATTTGATCTTTCTTGGGAAATATGTCATGAAGTTACTCATGCATATCAATTAAAAATATAGAAAAAAATCTGAAGTATTCTTGATTATAACGTTTTAAACTACTTTCAAGTGGATTACTCTTTTTCTCCATTTTTAGGTGCGTTCGTAATTATATAAATACGTAGCACCCATAGTCGTCATTCAGTCCGTCTGTCTGTCAGTCCGCATGTAACAGAGCAAAAACCACTAAACCGAGTAGTCTAAAATTTTAAATATATAATTGTTGTAAAATTTTCTCGAGTCATTTCAAATTTTATGAAAATCGGATTTATAGTTTAATTACAGGCGCAGTAAAAAAAAAATTTCCATTATATTATGGCCAATGAGAAAAAAATATTTCAAGTGTGCATTTTAATGTTGTTACAGCCTTTCGAACAGAATGAAATTGATATGCACTTATGAAGTGCACTAAAATATACATTCTGTACAATATGCGGTGCAAAAAATAGTTATAAAACAAGTATAGTACGAACGCGCATTAGCCACGTTCGCCATGCAATTTCCAACTTGTTTCACATTAGCAACGATTTCAAATTTCTGTGTATCTGAATATGCTATTTAAAAATATTAAAAAACCTGTATGTTTGTGGAGGGCAAATTGATCAATTTCCATATGTTAATATAGATGACTTGCTATTGTCACGTTTAACAGTTCAAAAAATTCCCATTCCAAATGCTTCATTAATGATTTTTATCATTTTAAAGATTTTATGACAATCGTAATTTTTAACATCCCCTAAAACGAAAGATATTCGGTAATATTGTTGAAAACTCACAGATAAAAATATAAACTATGGGGAATAAGTACTGGAAAAAATATAAAATCAGATGTACTTGTTAAATTTGATTTTTAAAAGTATGGGATTAATGTAATTATTGACAAATAAGCTATATTTTCAAGAAATTTGAGAAAATAAGATAAAAAATCTACAATCACTTCCATTGAGTACATTTGTACTGAAATAGATGTAAAGTGGAAATGACCTTCTAAAAATCATTTTCCGAGCCATGTGGGGCCATGTAAATAATTTTTCATTAAATTTAAACATTCACCCCCTCTGCCAAAGATTGTAAAAATCTGCTTATCTCTCTTGTTATTTCATTATGTTGTTTGAAACCGTTCAAAAACCTGTACTGGAAGTGGAAACTAAACTTTATACAATTACCATTGCGAAAGGGAATCAACAATTGCAAAATCCTATAGAAAACAATTGATACTGATGTTACCTTTTTATTGGAAACTACTCAAACGATTTAATTTATTATTATTATTATTATTATTAGCAGTTTTTTTTTAAGCAATTTTTTTTTAGTAACTATACTATAGTGGGGAGAAAAACTAGAAATATAGACGTACACTTGCATTTTTTTTCCCTTGCGGAATGATCAATTTATTAAATATATTGAAATCACTTCAGTAATTCCCGAGAAAAAGCTACATCATTATCAGCTGTTTTCCATAGGGTCTCGCGCGTGTTGATCCCCCTTTTATCCAGCATTTTCACTACATTATATTATTAAGTTTATCACTTTAATAAACGTCTAATGCTCACTTCGCCATTTTATATATTTTGATGCTTTCATCGGAACCAAATCTGTTAATATCCTCTGAAACAATCAAGAGTAGATGATAGTTTTAATGAACTATTGGTATTAAGTATTGGAAAACATATAAAATCAAAAGCACTTGGTAAGTTCAAATTTAAATACGTATGGAATTAACTGTATTTATCGACATTGTAGTGAAGAGTTTATGGGAAATAGAGGCAAATAGACACCCTTTCTTCTGTTTCTCTCTCTTGAGAATGGCATTTGAATAGGAGTGAAGTGGGAATGACCTTCTAAATATCATTTTCCGAGCCATGAGGTACCGTGAGCATGATAATGAAAAACGTTTCTTTCTACTCAAAAAGCACCTCTGGGAGGAGCAACTGCACGAATTTCTGTCATAAAGGAAACCGTTTTCTCTATAGAAACAAAAAACACCGAAAACAGTTAAAAAATATCGTGAAATTGGGGAGAAAAAATTGAGGTACTAGATAAGCGATGTACGGGGTATCTGAAATGATGATCATAGAGGAAGGAAGGAGGCACAGTTAAACCCGTGGAAACGGAATCGGTACAGACCAGAAAAAATTTTAGACAGGTTTCCTTCTTAGAAGGTAGATTTGTACAAGATTTCATTCGTTGGAAAACTTTTGCCACAGGCTCCGTTAGCGTAACTATACTACTGTCGGGCTTCTAGGAGGTATGTCATAAGTGTGGACCCATAGGAGTTTGCCCAAAATTGATTTAGATCCGAGGACCTGTGAAATCCCAGATTCTGCACCGCTCGATTTTCATCTTTAGCGAAAAATGAAATCCAAGGAGTACCAATACAAAATTCAGAACATTCTTCATCTCAAACGCGTTGTGCATACATGTCAGTAAATTTCCGGGAGAGAGATACATATCAGATTGACTGCATCTTCATACTTTTGTGCAACACTTTGAACAGGTCCTTAATCGTATTGTGTTTTTGTTCTATGGCCCCTGACTTAAGGTACCACCGTACTATATTTTTAAGCAAATTAATAATCAATTTTACGAATTTTCGGAGTTTTCTTGTAATAAAAACAGAAAAACGCGCTTTATGCGCCAGAAAGAGATGAAAAATAGTAAAATTCAAATGTATTAAAACCTGATAATTATTGATTGTACAAAAATAGACTACAAAAATAGAAAAATTTTACTATTTTACTTGTTCGTGCATGGAAAAAGTTTTTTAAATCGGGGATTGCATAAAAATTTAAATGTTGTAACGTTTAAAAAATAATAAAATTTTGACAGAAATGACTTTTAATTTAATCAAAGAACACTCGAAACATTTTTGCAAGAGCTATATCTTTAAAACTAAATATTTAAGATGTATATAGATATTGGCCAGTGATAAGATGGGATATATTTATGGTACGTGTAAAATGAGCTATTTACATACTGTATGATAGTGGACTATCCAAAATTTTGTTTTGGGGGGAGGGGATGGGATCTTAGTAGGAACAATCTATCGCGTGGAATTACTGAAATTGGTTAAATTGTGTCTATAATTGGGTGAAAAGTGTTTTGTCCAGGAGTTAAAACGAAATTCTCTAAAGTAACCTCTTGGCAAGAGCTTGAGAACTTTCAGGCGGACTTCCTGATAATTCTATTTTAACAGTTTTTGTAAAATTATAAAGTAATCCACGTAATTATTGTAAACGAATTTGAACGGCATATAGTCATTATTCTATACATATTTAGCAAGGCTTAATGGTATGTGCTTTTCTGAGTGCGCCGTGTCATTTTTTGAATAAAGAATGCTACTTTTTATGTTAATTTTGCTGTTCCCTTTTTTCCGAAATAAATTCTGTCCGTAAAGTGAACAGTCACATAACAAACAAAATTGGTACAATAAGAACTACGCCAATCTTTAAATAGATATTTGAGTTTTTTTATATAAAAAAATATATGTTATAATCCACGTTACTTATTTATTATTGTTACCTTAATTCGATATATTTCCGATATTTTACTGCAAAATCGTTTTAGCAATATTTTTAGTTTACGCATTTAAAAATTACGCTTAATACGTTACTTCAAAAAGAAGTGCTCCTTCCTTCTTTTTTTTAAAAACGATTTCAGTGATATTATGATCCTTCGTTAATGCCCAAAGCTGCCATACCACTATTCAATGGAGAGCTCAGATGTTTTATTGATTTCTAATGCTGGAGTGTTCCAATAGATCTAATCCAGAAGCGTTTAAAGTATTATAGAACTTTCTCGAAGTACGGATATTTGTTGGAAAATATTTATCGGACTTTGTGGATAGAATAAGTGTGTACAATAAAACTATTTGATTGGTGTGTAAATTAACACGAGATTCCCATGATTATCAGTTTGGTTCAAATAAAATCCGAAGGCTTTAATATTATTGCCTTAAATAAATATTTTGAATCTGAATTTTATAAAAGAACACAAAATATCATAAAGCCTTATTTTATCATATTACTGTTAGATTATATCCATGCAGTTTAACAATAAAAGACATATATATATATATATATATATATTTTAATTTAAAAAAAAGTTCTATTATCCATAATGATTTTCTAATTTTAGTTTTTCCTATGTTATTTTTCAGCTTATAATTAAGTTATTTTACTCTTATAATATTAATAATATGTATTATAAAAATATTACATTAAATGGTATAAAAGAGTATTTATGAAATTAATTTGACTAATTTTAATGCAAAATGAGAATGTAAGGTTGCATTCTAGTCAAATTCTCTGCATTTTACAAAAAGTTTATGGAATCGTTAATTTGAAACACATGCTGCATTTGATGATCAAATCCATTGTAGATCCATCGATCAACCAAACAACCAAATTATACTGTTTCAAAATTTTAGAAGAGGGATTTCATAGACCATTGTAAAAAATTCTCTCTGAAATTCAAATCACGTTATGAATCTAAGAGAATGGATGCTGACTAAAGAACGGCGAAGAAAAACCTCCCGGAAAAAGCCTCGCTGGCAAAATCCCCAACGGACACCCACCCAGACAAAAGCCTCACCTTACAAAAACCCCACTGGACAAAATCCCCAACAAACAAAATCTGCATTTTGAGATATTAATTTACAGAAAGGAACTTGAATATGTCAAACATCTTTCAAACTTAATTCAGGTTTTGCCAATGTGATTTGTATAACATCAGAAAAATGAAGAGCTATGAATTATTTCATAAGCATTTTCTATTCTTTTTCTACTGGTATTAATACGTATAAAATCATAAAATATGTTTATTTTTGTTTTTGTTTTTCGAAAGGTTTTAACCTTTCTTTTCAAGCGCGCGCGCGCGAGGGGGGGGGGGGAGCAAAAACTTACATCAAAACTTACAACAGCCTTAGGCGTAAAATTTTGCAAGATATGAAGTCTCATTTATGCATACGGAGAGAATTAATATGTCACTTTTTTCATTTTATAATATTTATAAGTTGATTTTTTTTTTTCACATATAAAATACAGGGTCCATAAGTTCGTCCAAACTTTAAGAATTCATAATAAAAGAAGTAATGCTCGGAAAAAAATGTTCTAGCCGGATAAGCATAGCGAAATGGCCCTCGCGGCCGATGTTTGAAGTAACATGTGTGGTAATAAGGCTCACCATGAGAATACAATATAGAGTGTTTTCAACTTTTGACCTTCAACTATCCTTGAGATAATCGGGGAAGTATGCGCCGGCGCTACTATTTTTCAAATACGTTTTTCTCAAAAAGTACAAAAGTTAAAAAAATGACACCAATGACAATTATCGAAGAATATATTAGTTCATATTATATATTTTTTCCACAAATTTTAACATAGAAAAATAAACAAAAATATTTTTTACAAAAATTATTAAACCAAAAAATTTCAGAATAATGCTCAAAGTATGTACTTTTAAGAAAAAAAATTCCTTTAAAATCAAAGATGCGCTTTTTGAGTTATAACAATAATAATGCTAGCAACTTACTACAAAACTCGTAACTGTCCCTGTTTGTATATGCAGAAATATGCTGCTATCAATGCATTAGTCGATTCGTGACATTCCCACTCTGGCAGGATGCACAGTGCGCCAAAATAAAGGAATGTTTCCGTAAATACCACTTCCCTATAGGTTTCGTTCGTGTTTGTAAATATTCTGTTATTTTGCGTACTGCGCATCCTTCTCGCGTTATAATATCAAGAACTAACAAACAAAATAGTAACATTTGCCTGCTATGATTTTCACATAGAAAAAGGCTACGGAGCTGCACAGTGTACATAACGTATTACTTTAGGGTGGAGTGCGTGTGTGTGTTGGGGGGAGGGGGGGGGTCTGGCACTTGACATTGGAAGATATCTATAGGGGGAAGGGCTTGTCATTTAATATGGTTATCAGTTTTGATAAACGAAAATTTATGTTTTTGTTATCTTTTTCTTTACATCTGTTATCTGAATGTTTTAAGTCTGTTTTCTTCTTCTTATGAAATACAAAGTCATTTAAAACCCTTGAATGATTATAAAACTTTTCATTCCAAAATATGGAATAACCCAACGTTTGCCATTAATATTCTTCTGCCATATGCGTCGTTGTTAGAGAAACCAGATTCGAAATGATACTTGTTATTTTTGCTAGTAAAAAATGGTGAAGAATGTTGTCCACCTGTTTTGTTTTACAAGAAGCTCTGTTTAACCCCGTACAAGGGCGAAGTGCAAGAAGACAATATTACTGTTGAATGCATTATGTAACAAAGATCTATTATTAAAAACTTTTAAATAATAAGTATTTATTTAAAATGTTATTTGTTATAAAGTTATTTCTTATATAGCAGTGATATTTTATGAATTTCTTCTCTTCATTTAAATCAGTAAAATATACGAGTAAAAAATTTACAACCATATCTGTATATCATTGCAAAGGTATAAAAAGAAAAAAAAAGGGAAAAAAGTAGTAAAAATAAAAAGAATTTTTAGACTCTAATATTTTTAGGGGAAGGGGATTCAAGGATGTTAACGTATGATATCGGAAGTTTGGGACGGAGGGCCCGAAATTGCCAAAAGGTTGATAACCTTGTGTATTTACAGCCCCTATTCAGTTTCACCTGCACGATGGACTAGCACTAGACCATCAACTTGATTGCGCGAGAAGGATGCACAGTACACCAAAATAACAGAATGTTTAAAGACACGAAACAAACCTATAGGGAAATGGTATGTATGGAAACATTCTCTTATTTTGGCTCGCTGCGCATCCTGCCCGAGTGGAAATGTCACGAATCGACCAATGCATTGATAGTAGCGTATTTCTGAAAATGCAAACAGAAAAATTTACGAATATTTTAGCAAGTTGCTGGAATTACCCTTTTTTTATAACTCGAAAAGCGCACCTTCGATTTTAACGAAATTTTATTTCTTAAAGTACATACTTTGAGCATTATTCTGTAATTTTTGGTTGGTGTAAGTATAAAATTACTACATTAATAATTTTTTAAAAAATGCTTTTGCTTATTTTTCTATGTTAAAATTTGTGTAAAAATATGAAAAAAAAATATATAATGTGAATATATATTCTTCAATAATTGTCACTGGTTTAATTTTTTTTAACTTTTGTATTTTTTAAGAAAAACGTATTTGAAAAATAGTAGCGCCGTCAGAGGCTAAAAACACTCTATATTGTATTCCCATGGTGAGCCTTATTACCACCCATGTTATTTCAAACATCGGCCATGGGGGGCCATTTCGCTAGGTTTATACGGTTAGACCCTTTTGGATTGCACGAATATTTGGACTTTTTTTCCACGTATATAAAAAACGTTATTCCAAAAGTAACCGAAAGAGTGCGCTCACATGTCATATTGAGACGATTTATGCAAATCATTCAAACACAAACAGAGAATGAAACAAATCACAATAACATGACACTCAGCATTTATTTTAAAGTAAAAGATATTCAGCATGACCACAAACACAACGTATTAAGCAAGTGAGGCGCATCAATATGCCTACTACAGCTGAGTGTAGCATGTCAGCATCGATGCCACCAACGGTCCGTTGAATGGCATCTTTAAGTTAAATGGCTGGTATGCCCCGGTACACACGATCCTTTAAATATCCCCACAACCAAAAAAGAGAGTGTCAGCGCCCTCTTTCGGTTACTTTTGGGATCTTTTGAGCATTTATTTTTAAGTAAAAGATATTCAACATGACCACTACTGCCAGGTATTAGGCAAGTGAGGCGCATCAATACGCCTATTACAGCTGAGTGTAGCATGTCAGCACAGATGCCATCAACGGTCTGTTGAATTACATGTTTCAGCTAAATGGCTGGGGAGCCCCGGTACATGCGATACTTTAAGTATCCCCACAATCAAAATTCTGCCGGGCTATAGGCTGCAGATCATGGGGGCCACTCAAATTTACAACCTCGAATTATATCTCGGTCTTTAGTGAAAATGTCCAACAGGAACGTCTTGACTTCACGTGCAAAGTGGGATGGGGGAGCATCCTGCATGAAGGTGACGACAGGTAACGCATGTCTTTCCTGCAATGCAGGCACAACGTGGACACGCAAAAGCGCCTCACTTGCCTAAAACCTAGTGGTGGTGGTCATGTTGAACATCATTTTCTTTAAATAAATTCACTGAGTCATCTTATTGTCATTTGTTTCATTGTCTGTTTGTGTTTACCTAACTGGCATAAAACGTCTCAGTATGACGCGTGGGCGCCCTCTTTCGATTACTTTACTTTTGGAATCTTTTGAGCATTTATTTTAAAGTAAAAGATATTCAACATGTCCACTACCACCAGGTATTAGACAAGTCAGGCGCATCAATGCACTCTACTACAGATGAGTGTAGCATGTCGGCATCGATGCCACCAACGGTCCGTTGAATGGCATATTTCAGTTAAATTGCTGGGGAGCACCGGTACACACGATACTTTAATTATCCCCACAACCAAAAAGAGCGTAGAACCGCCCTATTTCGGTTACTTTTGGAATCTTTTGAGCATTTATTTTAAAGTAAAATATTTTCAACATGTCCACTACCACCAGGAATTAGGCAAGTGAGACACATCAGTACGCCTACTACAGCTGGGTGTATAGCATGTCGGCATTGATGCCACCAACGGTCCAAAAATACAATATCCATCTCATCATATTCTCGCAAACCAAATTTTTTTTTCGAACATTGCTTCTTTTATTATGATTCTTTTAAGTTTGCACGAACTTATGACGCACCCTGTATTTTTACGATTAAAAACTCTAAAATTCTTCATTTGAACTAATTTTAAATTTAGTAAAACATCAAGCATGCAATAGTAAATTTATCTTTGAAATGTTATTGCAGCTTTAAGTAAACGTGGTTTTTTTTATCCACAGAACTTTTGTCTGATGGGGCTTTTGTCCGCTGGGGCTTTTATCCGCTAGGGCTTTTATCCGCTGAGGCTTTTGTCTTCTGGGACTTTCGCCCGATGGAGCTTTTTTCCGCGGGACTTTTGTCCGTCACTAAGGGAATGTTTTTTAGTTCCATTGAAAATTATTCGGCTTATTTTTATATTTTATGATAAAATTATTTTCTGTTTTTTCATTTTCGTATCTGGAACAATTCTAATACTTCTCTAGTGTGTTTTTAAAAATGAACGTTATAAACGCGTTTTTTAAGGATTTTTATTTGGAAATTTTTTTTTTTTTGAAAAAATAAAGAGAGAGAAATCCATGAATAAATAAATGGAGGAATAAATGAAAAAGAAAAACTCATTATTTCGTCAAAGCATTTGTTCAACTGACTGCCATATTTCAAAAGTATAAAAAATCTCATTTTTATTTATTTGATTCGCAAAAAAAAAAATGAATGCTGTTTTTTTTTTTTTTTTTTTTTTTCTCTCTCTCTCTATGATTATATTTTAAAAATTGTCCGTATAAAATGATCCAGTTGTAATTTATATAAATATATATATAAACAAATAACCATGTTGCGTTGATCCATTATGGCATTTGTCATACTCGTTGTGTATGGCATTGTATCAAGAAAGCTCTCTCACATTATTCAAGCGAAACTTAAAACCCTTTATTCGTGCGTGCTTTTACACGCGATGACATACATCAGTCTTGCATACCCCAACGCCAGCACTCCTAATTTATAGCTGCAACGTTGCGATTCAGTGTCAAGATTGAATTGTACTCAGTTGTGTTATCGCCAACTTTCAGCTTAACTGACGTGCATTCCCTTGGCCGGCTGAGGTAGATTATCTAAAGACCTATCTGGAAAATTTGTTGTAACGAGCTATAAAAGATTTCAAGTTATACAAAATACAAAGTCGAGGCAGAAAAAATATGCAAATTACAGATACCATGTGATTTCACGATCAAATGAGCATTCTATCATTCTTCCAAGGGTGATTTCGAATAATAAAAATAAAGGCAGTATATTCACTTCATTTGTCATTCACGTAAGGCAAACTTTAGGAATTGTGATATGAAAATAGTTTATATTTAGTTAGATTCAAGAAAGTAGTTCTTGAGCCTAGAGTTTCTTTGTCATTACTTGATTGAAGAACCTTCTGGTGGAACGTCGTTCATGTAATTTTTATTTCTAAATAATACTGCGCAAAAGTCTAAGCTCAACAGATTGATTTAACTCTTAAATGCATGATTTTTTATTTTGTTTCGAAAAAATTATATAGGATTCTCAGAAAGGTTTATTACACAGGACAAATAATGAAAAAATCAAAGATATATTTTTCGTATAACAAGTCAATATTTTCTTATGTTGCACATCTTCATTACAAGTAAAAACTACTGTCATAGATAAATATTGCGAATTAGTAAATATTTTAATAAGTATGAACCTAAATAGCTTATTTTATATAATTTTTTTATTTTTTAAAACTTAACCCTTAAATGCATGAATTATTCTTTTAAAATTGTGTTTTTTATTCTTATATTAAAGATTAGACACCTGAAATTTTAAGATATATTTTTAAATTTTATTTAGTAGCATATTTTTGTAATTTTTACAGGATTAATATTTCTCTATAAATATATTGGTTGCTAAGAGTTAAATAATTCTGCATCACTATGCATTTAAGGTTTAAAAGGCTGTATAGGAATACAGCGTCCTAGTACCAAACATCTGGCAAAGCAACAAAATGTATAAATATGTTTTGAACTATTTTAGAAAATTAATGAGAAATGATAGCGTAAATAGAAAAACAAATAATCCGTGATTAAATTTTACAAACATAAATATACATATATGAAACGAATAAACGAATGTTGGATTATTATGTATTAAGTGAAATGCAATATATCTACTCAGATTAGTTATTTTTACCTTTAGCTTGACGCAGATTGGGTCAGAAATGTAAAACTTACCTGTCGTAATTTTATCAAAATTTACACGCATGCGCATATGTATATATAGATTGATTTGTGAAGTGTGAACTATGATTAGGCGATAGTCATGTTTTGTTATATTTCTTTATCTTCGTGAAAGAATTTTATTTGGAAGATGACCGAATTTCTCATTTCCGCGCACGGAAAACCATATAAAACCACAAACTTAGGCCGCGCGTATTCAAACCTCCGAACGTCAGCAATGCGATTTCCCGAGACCATACAAATCACTGGGTTGAATGGAGGTTCTAGCCAACCATATAAATAGTTATAGATAAATAGGTATAACGGTACCTAATAGAGTCAGAAAATTTATATCTATGAAAAATGCGTTCAATCAGATTTTTTCCATTTTTTCAGCATTTATTGACACTATTATTTGAAGATATTTTGTAAAAAAAGGGTTGAAAAAATTAACGAAATTGTAAAAAGAAAGGTGTAAAAAAAAACGACAGGCATTTTAATCAACGAAAGTTTCTTTTGTAAAAATTTACTTATAGAAACACAAACATTGATTTTTAAGAGCTTTTAGGAAATTTTTTAACCCTTTCAAAGTCACATGTGGTATCCCATATGGAGGGGTTTTTTTTTCCCCTTTCGGAGAAACCCTGGAGGTGTAAAATAATTCAGACATAATTGTAACTCTTTTGAATTATTTTAAGTATCTGTTTACAAAACATTTCTGTAATTAATTTAATTTAACTTATTTTCTTTTTTAAACTTTTTTCCCAAGTTAATTGATCTTTTAAAACAAATTCCAACATAGTTTAAAAGTGTTTATGACTTCGGTTTGCTTCTCTGCCGCCTATCCTACTCTCGTAAATATATTCGGAATACCATATAATTGATATTGTGGTATAAAATAGCATGCGTGATAATGAAAATAAAGTGTGTAGCTTTCATAGTTCACATTTACATGAAAATTCAAAACAATTGCGTTACATTACGGTCAACGGGAGGAAAAAACGTTTGCAGTGAATTTTAATGATGTTACACTATTTCAAACATAATGAAACTGATATGAATTTCTGAGGTGTACTAAAACATGCTTTCCGTAGAATATGGAATTCAAAGCATTTATCATTCATTTATAGAAGGTAGCATAAAGAATTCTTTTATAGAATGGTCTTTAGGAAAAGAAATCGTTTGTAGCATATTTAAATGATGTTACACTATTTCAAACATAGTGAAACTGATGTAAGATACTGAGGCACACTACAAAGTGCTTAGTATAAAATATGATGTGCAATGTTATCGTTTCGTACAGGGACACAAAAAAATCGATTACAGTACTGTCTATGAGCGTTAATTGCTGGAAGTACGTTATTGTTATGTTGGGTTTTTAAGTTTAACTAAATTTTTGCACATTACGTTGTGCGTATAAAGTCTAAAGATCATTTACAGGGCTGCACAAAGGAATTCGTAAGCATTAATGTCCGTGGGCAGGGTAGCTTTTAATTATATTATGCATTTTTCCGGCTGAACAATATTTAAAAAGACATACTTGTGGAATATAAATAAATTCATATACAACGTTACGCAAAGAACTGGATATATTTCCGTCGACGAGTGAGAATTACTGGAAGTGCCTTTTTTGTTTGTGTTTTGCGTTTTGTACCTGAATTAAATTTTAGATAAATAATTGGGGCGTGTATAAAAATATACAGTGCAATGCAAGAAAATTCGAGTATATTTCTGTCTATCGGCGAAAATTGCTGAAGGTGAATTTTAAATTGCGTTAGGTATTTACAAACTGAACAAAATTTTAGTATACTATGCTGTACGCATATGTACAAATCTATAGATCATATATACATGACTGCACAAAAGAATTCGACAACCTTTTCGACAATGGGCGGTAATCGCTTAAATTGGCTTTTCAAATGTGTTGGGTTTTTCTAAGTTCTTTACTTAGCTATATTTTCTCACCTTATTAATCGGTGAAGTTTCGTTACAATATATTGGATATGTTGGACAGTGTATCATAATCTATGTTTGCGGTATGATTTTTCTTTCTTTATCTTTTGTATTCATTTTACGTTAACAAAGTATTTTTTTTTAAACAGAAAGTAATTTTTTGTGACAATTTTTTTTTAATCTTCCGAGTTTCAGATACTTTATGAGCAAGTGTATATTTTACACCGGTGGGTACAGATTCATATATAAAATAATTTTGCATATCCCTGACAAAAAATAAAATAAAAGAATAGTTCTGTATCATTTATTTGAAACATTAGGGAAACATTAAATATATATTAAACATTAAGTATATATATATATATATATATATATATATATATATATATATAGAGAGAGAGAGAGAGAGAGAGAGAGAGAGAGAGAGAGAGATAATATGTTTTTAATGTAATTGAATAAAGTGTATATTTGCTGATGGATATTATCGTAATATTCTTCGTCTACTGTGCTTTCATATTCATTTCCTTATTGAAAACAAATAAATGACTGTGAAATCATGTTTATGTATCGTTAAAGGTGCCGACATTAAATGTTGCATAAACGAGTGAAATGTGTAACTGAAGACCATTTACTAACATAACATAAAATCCGGGACGGAAGCCAAACGCTGCGAAAATGAAAAAAGCCGTATAAATGAGGTTCTACTCCATAATTTCCTTTAAATAAATCTTTGTCTTTGAAAGTAGCTCCTGAAGCGCCATGTTACGAGGGAAAAAGAGAGCGAGGAAAAAAAAAAATGGAAAAGAAAAAAAAATGAAACTCTGCAAGAATTAACAATTATATGTTAAAAATTACGAATTTATGAGATTTGATGGTTAGCTATATATTTTCGCTATTGTAAAACTCATTAACAAACAAATTGTAGAATAAATATTTTACATTGTAAATAATACTTATTCAATTTGTTAAAAAATAATTTAACGTTTAATAACCAAAAATAAATTTTATTAAGGAATTTAATACATTAAAACAATATTATAAATTGTTTTTTAAAAGCGGTTGCTTTTATAAATGGCATTCTATTTTTAAGGTTATTACTCTTTGTAAAACTAGACATGGGGGATTTGCCATAAATTTAAAATATTGTAAGCTGTCTTACCAAGCATTCACAAACGAATACACGGGTGGAAGAAAGCGTTGTGTAACGAAATTAAATTTTGAAAACATTTAAGTTATAGCTTTTGTTTGTTCTTGTTAGCATATGTTCAATTTGTTAACAGGTGGTACAAAACTCTCCCAGAAAAAAATGTATTAACATTTAGTTATTAGATATTAAAAAATTTTATTTTTAAGTTATGAAATATAAATATATTAAATATTAAAAAATAATGTCCCATATCTTCCTGAATAATTACAATTTCAGTATTAGCTTTAGCATGGGATAGATTACTTCACGACACTTTTATCGATAAAATAAAACAAATTGTGATAAAAAAAAATGTGACATAATAACTTCTTCTACTCCTGTCTTGAATATCGCAACTGTTTTCATAAAAACACCGTAAAAAAGAATCCCAATAACAGCTTTCTACGCAAAGAAATTATATGCAAATGCTTCTATTTTAACATCTAATTTCAAGTTATTTTATTATCGTAGAATTTTAAATTGTACCATTAGTCTTCATTTAGAAATTTGATTAATATTGTTATATGAACTTGTAAGATAAACTTCGTTTCGAATGTGTTTTATATATTATGTATATATATATATATATATATATATATATATATATATACATATAAGATAAATGTTGATTCAAATGTATTTTAACATATTATAAACTTATATATATATATATATATATATATATATATATATATATAGTAATTACTTTTTTATTTTGAATAATATTTTGTTCTGTTTTCCATTAAAATTAAAATATTTTAAGTAACTTTTACGAATTTTAAGTATTTAAAAATAATTTAACCGTACAAGCAAAGAAAACCCGCAACATGTTCTCTTGCGTTTTGCGTATTCAAAACAAACAAAAAACATTGATTGAAACATATTACGTAGGAAAAAAAACAAAAAAAACAATAGAAAATGAAATAAGATAAAATAAACCCAGCAAGAAAAACACGAACAGTTTGACTATTATCACTTCAGCAATAGCCCCAATCGACTTTCAACGTTTTACAGAAGCATTTGTGCCCGGAAAACACAAATTAAATGATTAGGCAGTAGTGTCTTTTGGGCGCGCTTGAGCCTCTTTATGAGCGTGCCCACCGTTTTATAGTGGTCATAAAAATGTCTAGCCTGCATCCTCCATTGTATGCCTCCGACTGCGTTTTATGGCCTCAAGGCGAACCGGGACTTGTGTGTAGCTGGGACAAAATTATGGCTGTGAGGAAAGTTTTATAGGCCCTTCTCTCCGAGTTTTATCGTCGGAAAGGGAGGGGTAAAATGCACTTACAGGATATTTACGACTCTCCGGGACGCTAGAAAAGCTCTCCCGGAACTGCCGCAGTTGCAGTCGGCAGACGCCCGTTCATGTTGTCGGACCAGATGTTCGCCGTGGTTGATCTTGAATTCGTTCAGCGATATTCAGTCTTCACACAATAGATGCTACCATCTGGATTTCATTTACACATCCTACCCGACAGGTCAGTAAAAATTTATGGGATATTTAACGAACTGTGGCCATCTATTAAATAAAAAAAAAAAAAACACCGATTTGGACAAATTCTGCCACCCGCAGTGATGTAATGATGTCTCTAGTTAGTAAATAACGATGATCAGTTTATCAGCGTAGTTCATAAACGAACTCCTCTATAGTTATCTCCATTAGCCTAAATGATCGTGCGCTTATCGTAAAGAAATTGCTCGTTAAATGTACAAGAATCGTCTTTTAAACCAATATATCCTGGAGCGAAAATGAAAGAAGATACTTCCTTTTTCTACGGAAGAAATTTTTTTTTTTAAAGGAAAAGGTCTTGGGAAAATACTAGCCAAGGATATCTAATATCTACGGTGTTAGGCCTAGCAACCGCTTATCCGGCGGAGATGAAACGCGTCTTTCTCCGACGAAGCATCTCTCCTTTTGCGTCCGCTGAGGTATAGTGGAAATCTAATATGTGATATGTATAATTTGTTGACAGTGGGAAGTAATTTTTACTTGAATTTATTGTATGGGTGAAATACGTGACTAGAGATGTTGAAGTATCTTCTATTGAAAGAAATTTAGGTATCCTGTCAAAAATGGAGCCTGAAAAATAGCTTATATTTTGCATTTACGTCATTTGCGTTTTTGAGTGTATATGCGAAAATAACTCCATTCTTAATTTCATACAGAATTCAAAAATAAGTTTACACATCATTTTTATTTTTATTTTATTAATGTCTTATTATTATGTGTAGTTTCAAATATAATATACAAAAAAAAAATAAATAAATAAATAAATAAATAAAAATAAAAAATGTCTGATTAAGCTGACAATTTGAAATAGGAAATTTTTGTAAAAATATTAATTGTTCTGCATTATTTATGTATTTATTTATGGCAGTAAATCTCTACTATTTTCTTTTATTTAAAAATAAAGGTAATTTAAATAAGTTTTTTATGTTGCAAAAACTCAAATGAATTGAGGAAACAAAATGAGATATCTAATAATTATTATGTTGCTATTTTCTTTGGGAATAAGTTAGTATATTTACATAAATTATAGAAAATATTTCTCACTTGTGTTACTTAAGGGGAAAAAAATAAAAAAATATCCTTTAAAATGTAAATTCTTTAAAATTCTTTAGCGAAACGTTTTATTATTTATGCCATATATTGTACAATTCTTAGAGTATTTTGGTGCTATAAATATATATTTTATAATTATGTAAAAATTTTGCTTCGAAATGTTTTTTTTTTTTTCCTATTTAAAATATTTACTTCATTTTTTACTGCATTAGCAGAAACAAATATGTTTATTTTTATTTACGTTCATAAAACTTAAATTGAATTTGCCAATAATTATTTTAATATAAAAAACTGCTGATTTAGCATTTTTTAAATTTCTTTAACTTAAAAATTAAACAAAAAATTGCATGTTCGTTCTGATGAGTACAAGAAGGTGCCCTTGAGATCACATCACCCCCAACCCCCTTGAAATAATCCATTTCATTTGGACATATGGATTCTTTAGTGTTATTATTTTAATTAATTAATTACAAAAGTGAAAATATTTTAACACTAACGAAAAAATTTACATTGTAAGTTCTCAATTTCTGAATCTTTTTACCAGTTTGAATGTACCGATGAGATTTTCACAATATTGTTTATTTTTAAATATTGAAATAATTTTTATATTCTTAAAATTTTTTCAAAAAATCGCTTATAATTTAATCATTATAAACAGTATGATATGTAAGTGTATAAATTTGTCTCCGAGACATGTTTTCCTAAAGATGCTTAAAAAACAAACAAACTATAATTTACATTAAAACTATTAATGTTGTCATATTCATATTCAATAAAAATTTTTAATTGTAAGTCTCTTAATAATTTACAGGTGCTTCATTTCCTTTCCAGTAAAACAATAATTTAGTAATTTAAAATAACCTTCATATGTTTCAAACATTCTAAAAAGGCATTCAAACGTTTCAAACATTCAAAAGACGTTTCAAACATTCTTAAAAAAAACCCAAATGTGTGCTCATTCGCCATTCCTCTATTTGATTAGACTTTAAAAATTCTTATACCAAGACAGTCAAAAATGATTTTAAACACCATGAACTGCTCACAGTATTTAAATAACGTGTAATGTGCAAATATCTAAATAATATGCATTCATAAATTATAATATATTATAGAAATATGTTCTTGTATATTGGCGACTTCCTTTTATTTTTGAAAATATGTTTTTATTTACATTTTAGTAGTTCAGTGAATTTTCCCATACTTTCTTTCTTCTTTTTTTTTTTATGCGCTTGGTATTTTGATGAGCTCAGGAAAATAATATATTATTCATCTTTCACTTCTGTATTGTTTTAGAACGAACAGTCAGTACTGAATATTTTAGACAATTTATGTTGATGACACAGGTTATAAAAAAATTCGCTTCTATTTATAGCATGTCAGATGTATCAGCAATATATTTTTTTAAAGCATTTCAAAAATATCCGTAAATTTAAATGTATATTGATGAAGTCTTTTGAAGAGTTTTCGCGTTATATAACTTATGAATTTATTTTTTTATTTTTTAAATTATAACATTCTTCACTAGATTATAACATTCTTTTCTAACGTAATATGATTTAAAAGAAACTTTATTATTAAAGGCTGCATATTGTATATGATTTTCGTAAATGGACTTTATAACCTTTTCTTATCCAATACCGTAATTACATTAAATAAAAAAAGCCTATTGCAAAAATGTACTTTTTATTTACCATAAATTATGTATTCTTGCTGTACTTAAGAGTTCATAGTATTATTCCACTTTTATAATTACGTTTATTCATCTACAAATATAGATGTGTGGCTATCACATGCATTTTTAAAAAGTAAAATTTTTTTTATACATAATCAAATATTTAGTCATATAATAGATGTGTAACTGAATGACAAAATGTTGTATTTTTGACTAATAACACACCATAGTAAAAATTTGTAAAGGAAATACTTTCATTAAAATGAAATGGAATTTCAAAATGAATTAATCAACTAAAATGGCTTTACTTGGCTATTATCTCTAATCCCACAGTTCAATAAATATCATGTATAAAGAAGATTAATAAAGAACTCAGTCATGCGTGACAGAAATTCTTCTAATAATTAACCCATTCTGTTGGTTCTGCTGTTGTTTTTGTTGATGATGAATTCTAGTATTTATTTAAAATTATAGTAATTATCATAATCGCAATTATCAACAACATTGATATTCATAAGTCGGCTTCTTTAAGAGTGAGATATTCGAACATTAAAATAACCTAATTTCTTAATGTATAGCTCAGCCGCATTAATATTAGAGCCCCATATATTTTGTTTGATTGGATTTATATGTCATAGCTATGAAACTGTTGATTTTATGGGAAAATTATTAAGTATTTAATATTAATGCTCTCATTTTTTTAATATTTACATGTAAAGATGAATACTGAAGTATGACGACGAAAACATTTTGATGCAAAATGAGAATTACTATCAATATTTACCTGTCACTTTAATTTTGTAATTTTTTGAGAAATTTCATTTAAAAAAAAAAATACGAGATCTTAATAGTCATTAATCATTTTATGATGAAGTAAAGTAATTTTTTTTTCTTTTTTGGAGAATGTATTAATTGAAGCAACATTTTTGACACAAATGTTTCACAATTTGAATATTTCATGCATATTTTTAGCTCTATTCAATTCTTTAAAATTGCTTTCTTAACATTTTTTTTTTGTAAATGAATATTTATGTGCATTAAATAACACCCATAATCAAATTAAATGTATTTGCACTAAACTTAAAAATTATTCCATACATTTAAGAGTTTTTACAAAATTGAACGTCGATTAACTATCGATATTTAGCTGTCATTTCGATTTCAAAATTTCGCAAGAAATTTTCCAAAAATCAATCTTTAAATAATAGTTATTTATGGAAAATAGCAATTATATGTGGAGAAATGAATTAATTTTTTCTAGAAAATAATAATTGACACTACAAGTTTGACACAATTATTCATAATTTAATTATTTAATCCAAATTTTAATTTTTGTTCAAAACTTACATAATTCCTTAGTAGCGCTTAATTGTAAATGGATATATCTGAGAAATAAATAGCACACCAAATCTTTTTTATTTATTTATTTAAACAAAAACTAAAGATAATTCCATATATTTATAATATTTTGCATAATTCAATGTTTACTTTTTTTTATGCAGACCACAGCTCGAATTAAAATTAAATCGAAATTATCTAAGAATATTAAAGTATATTAATGTAAAATAAAATTGAAAATTTATTATGAAACATTATTAATAGTACACATAGGTATATATTATAAAATTTTATATAATTTTTTTTTTCATATTTTCGTTTTAAAATGTACGAATTATAATTTTTAAGAAGTCAACAAGTTTAAAGCTTGTTTAATTCATTATATTCAACTATTATATCATTATATTCAACTAATCTATATTCAACTATTAATTTTAACTAATAAATGAAAATATTCCGCATTTGACACCATGTTCTTTTAAAATTAATAGTAATAATAATGTTGGATATGATTTAGCGAGTATGCTTCTTTACGCTTATGTACGCTTCTTTATTTTTAAAAAATGTTAAATTAGTTATCAGCATATACCGCTCTTAATAAAAAAATTTCTAAATTTTATATTTCAAATATCTTTTGTTTATGTCCTCGCCCATTTTTCTTACATCGGAAAGTGAATTATTTCAATTTATCATATTAAAATAGAATCCAAAATCAATGTTCAGAGAAATTAAAAATAATTCCATATAACTATAATTTTTGCATAACTATTTATTTTTTATGCAAACCACAGCTTGAATTGAAACTAAATAAATCGAAATTATCTAAAAATATTTTAATATTAAAGTGTATTAACGTAAAATAAAATTGAAAAATTTATAATGAAACGAAATTAAGAATATAAATATGTATACCATAAAATTAGATATTGAATTTTTTTTTATTTTATGTATTTCGATTTAAATCTTACAAATTATAATTAAATAATAATAATAATAATAAAGTTTGTTTAACATATATTCAAATATTAATTTAAAATAATAAATGAAAATATTTTGCGGTGAATACCATGTTATATTTAAATTAAGAATGATAATTATGGAATACGATTTAGTGAGTAAATTAGTGTTACGCTTCGTTAAACTTTGCAAAATTAAATATTTTTCAAAAAAGTTATATTAGTTATCAACATATACCGCTCACAATTTATAAATTTCTAAACTTTTATCTTTTAAATATATTTTGTTTACGTCCACGTCCATTTTTATTTCACCGAAATGCGTGTTATTTCAACTTATCGTATTAAAATGTATTACAAATTAAAATATTACATTCAAATTTGTGTAAAAATGCCCGAAATTTTTTTAAGCTACGAGGATTATACTCAGAACATACACAGGATCTAGAGTTATATCGAATTCGTCTTCGCCGTTAACGCCATTCCTGATAAATGGTTTGTTTACAAATGTCAACAAATCGAAACTAAGAAACCGAAACTAAGTAAATACATTACAATTTGTGGGTTTTAAAGTAATTCATGCTCAGATTTCTAAACTGTGATGCTTTTTTATTGGATTATTTTATAATTTTGGTGCAAATGTGATTTTGTGGTAATTTTTCCGTTTGTTTCTTAATTTATTTTCCGATACTCTTTCACGCTTATCAAATATATGTATTATGAAAAGATCGGAGTTGTTACAACTAAAAAAACAAAAAAAATTCTGTTCATGCATTTTATACGAAAAATGGTATATATATATTTTAATACATATTTATGAAACTTTTAAATCAAACTGAATTAATTTCGCAATATTTACGCATTGTACACATTTGTGGCCTTATTGAAAGAATATTTAAATTCATTAAAATTCAGATTACGTTTAAATGATTATTATAACTACGTTTTAAAACATTTAAAGTAAATGAATGTAAAATAACTCTATTAATTGACTGTTAAATATTAGCGATAGTAATTCTTGCTTTGCATCATTTTGTAAGTGGAATCTTTCTAAAGGAAAGGAAAGGGCGAATAAGTTTGTTTTTTTAACTTACTTTGCCCAACGTGTACTTTTCTCATCCAGGGATATATCTGAGGTGGGTTGCCCTGGAAGGAGCTGTTGCCTTTTTGAGGTGGTTGTGCTCCACTTTGCGATTGAGGAGATGGCGACTGCTGAGGACTTGGCTCCTGAGGGGACGAATCTGGGCTGAGATGCCGGCTTGTCGAGGATTTCGATGTCGGAGTGGGGGAGTGTCCTGGGTCAGGACTCTCTGGTGGTTGCGAACTGGAACTCGTAGTGGACAGGTCCTGGGGTGAGGCTGCATGCACTGATGAGGATTCCGCATACTTGCAGCTGGGAACTGGAGTGACCGAAGGGGTTGGAGTTCTTGGGCTCTGGCTGCTTATTGAGTGACCAAGTCTCTGTTGTTGTGAACAGCTACTATAATGATGAGGGTCCCCATTCTGAGTCCCTAAGTGAGGGGCATAGGGGCCTGCATATGGCTGTTGTGGCTGAACTGGCGAAGCAGGACCATTAAAACAAGTCCCATAAGCTTGTACAGGCGGCGTGTAATAGTCCTGAGCTGTAGGGTCCTGCCTGCCTTGGCTGTAGCACGACGTCAGTGAATTGACGAACTGATACGAACTCATAAGTCCCGTTTGATTTGTGAAGCGGCTATAATTCTGCCAATATCCCCGCGCAATTTTGATGAATTATGGCTCTACTGCACACCAGGAAACCTCCGGCACACTTTTAATAGCCCATTATTCCAAATATGGACCGGCCCTAGCGACCACGTGACGCAGCTCCGCCAATGAGATGGGGCGCGCAGTACATGATCGAGTCAACGGAAATGTGTTCCGCGCTCGCGTGCCGATTTGCGACTGAATGTGTGAATTATCGCGCAGTAATTGTTTACAGAAGACCCCCTTTAAGACTGAGTAGGATTCGAGAGCGAGTCTACTAGAAGCACCCGATACCCGCACCGGTCACAAGGTAAGTGCTGCTCTGAACTGTTCGCAAGCTGCCTTTAGAGTGAGGCCTCTTTAAGCGTTCAGCCTGCTAGCTACTGACAGCGCCTCCCATCCGACGACTCGGCCCACCAAGCGAAGAGCTCACTTGCCAACGAGCAGCCTTGGCGGGCAGACGCGCGCATTCCCAAAACTTTTACTTCAGATATAAAACTTTTTACACACCGCTGCGATCAACTTAGCACTCGATTATTTCTCTTAAAAAGACTCCACTTTTAGCTCCGAATGACGATTTGGAAGAATGATTTTTTTCCTTTTTTTTTATTAACGTAATGAAAATATTTAAAGAAAAACTTTCACTAGCAGCGCTTTGTTTTGTGTTTGTTTTCCCTTTTAAAGAAGGATATTTTGAAATACAACTGCACGGCTTTTCATTTCATTTTTTAAAATTTTTCAATCATTTGGATTATTGTTAACTTACTCAGTTGCGTAAGCATTAATGATTTTTCCTTATAAATGTTTTTGGATTACTCCAAATATTAAATGGGTATTTTTCCTTCCGTGAATAATATCTTCTTTAAGTTGTTGGTTCTATATTTTCGTTCCAAAATATCCCCGTTGCATTCTAGTTTTAAATTACGTGCTGTCTCGGTTTTGATCTCTACTTTAAAGTTTCACTTCGGTATGTTTTATCCAACCAAAATAAACAGAGATATCAATCTCGGAGTTTCTGAAATGCTAAGATCTGGATCTAGGGTTCTAAATCACTGAGATACTAATAGCACATTGAAATAGCTAAGTTCTTTGCTAGAAATTGTCCATCTGAAGAGGTGTAAAGAGTCCGAGAAAGCAGAGCTGCTGAAGTCAGTACTGTCTAGCAGTGGCGTTGAATTCAGAGTGAAGCAGTCTGCTCTGTGAGCTCTGGATAAGGTTCCGTCCCCCCCAATAGCTCATTTTCTTGAAGATCGATCAGTGGCTTGGGCGAATGAAACGTTCAGTACATGCCCAAGCTCTGCAATCACATTATAATTTCTCCCCCGCTCTTTTACCTTGGACCCTACAATTAATATCTGTCACTCGCTTTTCTCCAACTGGTCTCTACTTTTTTTCTCTTTTTCCCTCCTCTTTCTCTTTTTCTCCTCTTTTCTCTTCTTTTTAGTTCTCTGTGTCTGAGAATTAGATGCATCCCAGCCTGACACATGACAATATTGTTTTCGTGTTATGACAAGATTTTTGGACATATATTTTTCTCATCAAGAGGTGGTTATTAGAATATCATAGCATGTATAATCTATAACTGATTTGTATAGATTAATCATGCATGCTACATGCGAGCTAACTGTAGAAAAATCCAGATTTGTCTGATTTATAACACTTTGGTATTTATTATATATTTAGAAATATTAATAAGTACTCATGTGCAAATATTCTTACATAAAATCGAATGATATGCTGTCATGTTTTAATAATGATATTTTTTCTTTCTTAAAAAATGTATTTTCTTCGATAATAGTATATTTTCAGCTATGCTTTTTCTATTATTCAGGAAATATATTAGATTGAGAACTAGTAATATATTGGTTTTTGAGTTTTAAATTAAATTAATTAAATTATTTAGTTTTAATTAATTAAAATTAAATTAGCTTCCTTCAAATGGTCTGTATTTTTTCCTCCTCTTTTTTCTTCTTTTTGGTTCTCTGAGAATTAGATGAGAATTAGTAAATTGTTTGAGATTAGACGCGTCCTAGCCTAACATAAGTCGGTAGTATTTTCGTGAGATGACAAGAGTTTTGAATTTATATTTTATCACCAAAATGTGATTATTAGAATATAATAAGAATATGTAATCCATATCTGAAATATATAAGATGTCATGGATGCTACATGCTAGCTAACAGTGGAAAAACACCACCAAATTCATAACACATTTATATTTATTACATATTTAAAATATATGTGCTAAACAATTACGTGGAAATATTCTCTCATAAAACCGAATAACTATTGTAACATATATATATATTTTTATCATATTTTGATAATGAATTTTTTATAAAAACAAAAAGAAGAATTTGTTTGCATATTTTTTACAACTTTGTCAGTTTCAATCCTCTTTTTCATTTATACAGGAAATATGTTAAATTAAAAATTGGTAATGAAGTCGTTTTAAGTTTTAAATTAAACTAAATTATTTAATTAAAAACATAAATATTTTAATTAAAATAATACTAAAGTAAAAATGTCTCAGCCTGACACATAACGATATTGTTTTCGTGTTCGGACAGTATTTTTGGACCGATATTATTCTCACCAATAGGTCATTATTATAATTTCAAAAGTATATTATAATCTGTAACTGAAATATATTGTTAATCATGCATGATACTAACAAGCTAACTGTGAAAAAATTCCAGTTTACTAATTTATAAAATTCCACATTCTTTATATGTTTGAAAATTCTAGACAGTCACATGACAATATATTTATATAAAATTGAATGGTTTGTTGTCATATTTTAATATTGACTTTTAAATTAAAAAACAAGTAGAAGATGTTTTATAATTTTTAAGATACCTGCGCATTTTTAATCCGTGATTTTTCCTTTTTTCAGGAAATATATTACGTTATGAATTAGTAATGCATTGGTTTTAAATTAAATTAATTAAATTATTTAATTTTAGTAGTAAAGTAAAAATTCTAGCAAAATTATTATTTTTTTCTGATTCATTAACTAATGTTGTATTTGGAATTAAAGTAATAATAATAATAATAAAGTTAAAAAGATACATTTAAAGAGCAATTCTAAAAAAATTATGAATTTGTAATTTCCGTCACATTATTATTATAATTATTGTTATACATACCTGATTTCTCGTATAATATTTCACATGCGTGATTTCTTTCAAGTGAAAATAACTTATTTAAAGAATATATAAAGTACTACTTCTGTAAAAATGTATAACATAGCCTGTAGGAATTCTAATGAAAAAATTTATTGAATATCCTTGATTAATTCCACAGGAGAATTGCAATAAAAAATTACGAGTCATCATATATGAAAGTAGAGATAATTGATATTTGTACATTAATATTGGTATAAAAATGCATTTTCCCCCCTTCATTTTCTTTTCTTTTTCTTTCTTTTTTTCTTTCTTTTCTTTCTTTCTTTGTCCTTATTTTATTTTGTCAAAAAAAAAAAAAAAAAAAAAGCCTCACTAAGGGTATTTTATGTGCGTGAATCAATACAAATTTATCCTATTGATTAATCCTAAAACCAACATTCATTAATATTTTTAAATGACCAAGAAAATTGGTCTTTATTTATTTAACTATTACTACTGTAATAAATACGATAAAATAAAATAAAATGACTCGGTAAAATAAATAAATTATAAAACTAATTAAATTACACCTAAATAAAACAATATAATTATATTATATAAAATATGTATAAATATAATTATATAAGTTATAGTTTTTTAAATATCATTTTCATATTTATAATTTATTTTTTAATTATAATTGCAGTATCTGTTTTATATATATATATATAATTTTTTGTGCAGGGAAAAAAAAATACAAGACAGACAACTAATTTGGTGAAAGAAAGTTATAATTAGGAATTCTGACAGAAATTGTGAGACCTGGTCCAGTTTATATTTATTAGCCGTTTGCATGCATCATACATGCATTTACTGCATATAAAAAAGTTTAAAGCGTCCATTGACGTCAGTCTCAATTTGTCTAGGGCCCATCACAACTGTTCCTTAGGACCTCTCCTACCCTCCATATTCACGCCACTGAATTACGCACCCACTAGCTTCGCTCATGTCATCGCATGGATCATGCCTTTTAAGTCGGTTTTCTTGCTGTATGTAAATAGTAATAATAACAGATCACATAACGTAAGAATACTCCCTTACTGCAATAATTTTACTGCCATTTTTTTAACTTCTAAACATCATAAAATTTCAATTTTTATACCGTCGAATAGGGAAAAAATGCTCTTTCTACTGGAACTTGTTTGAAAACTGTGCCTCAACATACTGATTTTGTATAATTTTTAAAATAATTTTGAAGGGTTTTTTTCTTTTCTTTTATCACGTGTATCGCGTGCAGACCTATTAAGAAAAGATTGACCCGTTTGCACTTAAAACAATATAAATAGTTCAACATTTGTTTCCGTCTAATATTCTATTAAAAAATTAATACTTCATCAAACAAAAAATAAATAAAATAATAACCAAAATAAATAAAGTACAAATTTTGTAATCAAACTGCGCACTTAAACCGTTGTCAAAAAGTATGGTAAAAGAATGTTGCAAATTTTTTTCGTGTTAACTTTTGGCATGCCGCTAATTCGGATCTAATACGAATGTATCGCCTTTAATAAATTTCAAAACTTTATTTGAATAAATATGGATAATTTTCATTTTTAAATTCTTTTTGGTGTTCTTAGGGGAGTAATCTAAAAAATATATTAAATGTAAGAAGTCTATGAGAGTTTTATATTTTTAAAAAAATGTTCTTTACCTATATTCTGTAACCCGAGAAGCCTCTCCTAGTAATTTTATATGAAAATCGTAAAATAATAATAATAATAATAATAATAATAATAATAAAATAATAAAATGTCAGTTACCATGATTTACGCTCTAGACTTTCATTTGTTTCGATCATATTTTTAATTGACAAATGTACGTAAATATAATATTGTAAATATAATTTTTAAATATAATATACGTAAATATAATACGTAAATATAATATAGGTAAAAATATGAATAAATAATCATACTATTGTTGATGCTATAACAATAATACAAAAATGAAAGTAATATGCAAAGACTGGCGGTAATTGAAAAGTTAAAATATATAATTATCCTTAATAAATAACATTTACTATATAATCATCATCATTCTCAGTAAAAGAAGTTGCAATATTTTACTTGAAAAATGGATGTTTGAAAAAAATTTCCATCTAAATACATTGATTAATTAAAGTAAAATAAACATTTAGATATCAGAAAATTAAGATACAGTTTTTATTTTAAATCTTGTCTCATTTTCCAAGACAAATACCGCAAGCTTTCGCATCTGCTCTTCCATTATTGCATTTAAAATTCTTGCAATTAAATCTATAGCGTAATAAATCTTTTTTTCGTTTCGACATCCCTCACCCAAAAATTAGAGTTCTTTACCTAATCATGGAGGACACATCCAATTCCTTTCCGAAAATCCACATAAGATCGTCACTGCTCACCCCCCCCCCCCCCCCACACACACACAAGAAAAAACAACAACAACAAAACTGGAGTTTTTACTGCTGCAAATATCTATAACCTAAATCGGGCGGCCTCGAACAAGCACCACTTGACTATTACCCAGCGCCCAAAAACAAAGAGGTGCAAGCGGATTTCTCTCATCGGTTTCATAACTTAGCAAATTCGTAATGTAATACTTTATATGAATTTGATACAGTTTAAATGTTGTCTTAAAGTGGGGGGGAGGGGGGCATTAAAGAGTTTTATTTTTGAGATTTTAAAATTATAATTTAATTTGATAGTTATGCTTCTTTTTACGCTAGTTTCAATTACAATAGATATTATAATAAATGGCATTAGGGGGGGGGGGGGGGGACGAGAAATTAATGATTTCTTTTTATTGTTTACCACATAAGAAGTACTCACATTTTGCATATTTTGAATTATTTTCTTTCTTACTTTCCTAGTTTTCACTCAAAGTTTTCCTGATATTGCAGTGAGAATTTTTTTTCTGCTTCCAGTTTACGTTGATTGGATAGAAGCCTCTATTATTTATGTTCTGAAAGAACCCTCCAAGAGAAGGGGAAAGGGATTTAGGCCCTCTTCCCTTCAAATTAAGATCCTCTAAGAAGACCTTGGGAGTCAAACTAACTGAAATTGTTATATCGTGATCCGTAGAATGATCAGTAAAAGTACTTTTGTTTCTATTAGTATATAGCTTTTCTTTAAAAATAAAATAAAATGAAATAAAATAAAATAAAAAATAAAAACAGTAGTACATTCTTACAAACTGAAAAATCACGTTTTTTCTTTGTCAGTTTTCTTTTCTGCAGAATGTTATTATATCGGGTTATTTAAAATAGAGACTATTGCTAGTATCACTTGAATATAAACGTTTTTCTAATTGCCAAATGTATTCAGTCAAGTGTAGCTTTTAGATAAGGCATTTGTTTTACAAAGTGTTGCTTATATACTAAACGAAATTTAATTTCATTTAGCCACCTTTACCTTACATCTTATATTTAGACAAATCTTGACCTGCATCAAAGAACGTTTTTTAGAAACTCCCGTTATTTTATGACCGAAACTAATCGAGTTATGATGTTGCGAATTTTAAGAATTTTCAGTGTTTTCCAGCACTTAAAATCGCATTTTTAAATTTTTAGTTATAGAAAACCCTGAAAATTCGTAAGGTTAAAAATGTCAAAATTTGATAAATTTTTTCGTAAAAGAAATGGGACCAAATGTATTCAGTCAATGTATTCAAATGTAAAGGTCCAAATGGGACCTTTTTATGCCCTTTAATGCCTTTCTCAGACACAGAACACTGACTGTATTTTACTTCTGACTATTTCTCGAGGAGCCTGGGACCTATGCCCCACATCCCCGACCATAATAGACTGGAAGCACTAAACTGGAATTCGATCCATGGCAGTAACGGGATTAAAAACTTAAAAAGATGGGGTGGGGGGGGGGGCAAAAAAGATATTTTTGAGCTCATGTTGCAAAAAATAAAAAATAAAAATATTAAATCTAAGATACTTAAATTTAATTACAATATTTAAATAGGGTACAACGTGTTTTTTATAATAAATGAGAGCCGTTTAAAAAGTTAACTTTTGTATTTTAATAAATATACGGATCCATGTAAAACAAATAAAGCTGTACTTGATTTGAATACATTTTGTAACTGGAAGTATGTTTCTAATCATGGTTTAGGAGATAATTGCTATAATATCTATTTTGAATATCCCGCTATTATATTTTATTCATTAAAACTGAAGTGGCAATGGCATTCTCATTAAGATCCTTCAGTTGAAACTAAAATTATTCTAGAAGGATCCATACAAATATCAGTGAAAGTACTTTTGTTCCTAATAGCTATACAAGGTGTCTCAAAAAGATTAAAATGCGTTTTAATTTTTTACTTGTTGCAGATAAGTAAGCAATGTAAATTTCAAAAGTGTCAAAGGAAGGTAGGAATTAAGATTATGTGGATGAAATACTCCTGACAGTTAAAAAAATTCCTCTCTCTAATTTTTTTTACGGTCCCTGAGTTCTATAAGTTATAGTATTTCGAAAAAAAAAAATCTTTTATTCTCTGACAAGCACAACAGTAAAAAATCCATTCTCCTGCGACCAAAATTCAACGAATTACAATAGCTTTAATTTTATGAAATTTCTGAGTTTTTCTGTTCTAAAAATAGAAAGACACGTTTTTAGCGCCGGAAAGCTCGCAACTTGTCTGAGCATGGAGAATTTTTTTTTTTTTATAAATATAACATAAGATCCAGGGACAGTATAAAAATTTATAAAGCGTAACATTTTGAAAGTTAATGGCAAGACTATCCACATAATCTTAATTACTGTTGTTTTGAACACTTTTTCAATTTATGTTTCCTTACGTATCTCCAAACTGCCAAAAAATTAGTGCACGTTTCAATCTTTTGGGGATTTTATGTATATTGGGTTTTCAGAAAAGTCATGACTCATAGGTGCCAACTTACTTTTTTCTCTCCAAATTTTAGAAATCGAGAAAGAAAAGAGAGAAGTGAATTAAAGAAAAAGAAGTAATGCTAATAGTTAATTATCGCATAGAACAAGAAACATTTCAGAAAAATATTTTTAAGGTTTGTGTTGTGCTATAAATTATGTTTATTTGACTTGAAAAAAATCCGGAAGCCTGGCAACTATAAGCATCATGTGTTTTACGACAACTCAAAAAAGTTTCTTAAAAATAAATAAACAAATAGTAGATTCTTATAACTGAAAAATCACTTTTAATTTATTTTTGTCTGTTTAGTTCTTTCTCTTGATTATTATATTTTCTTTTATTTGGCAAAACCTTCAGTGGAAATAATTTTCCCATCACAGAAATATTTACAGTTTTTCGAGAATACGATGCCTTTGAAAACAGTCTTCACAAAATAAAAGGTTACACAAAACATAGTAGTAAACGAATAATTACATCAAAAATAACTTTACGAGTTCATTCTTCTTACTTAGATAATAAGTATAATGGGGAAAAAAAGAAGAAGAATGAAGAATAAGAATAAAGAAGAAAAAAGTGTAATGATTCATTTAATACATTTTAAATTTAGTACTCTTTAAACGTAATAAATATTTTGACAGATAAGATTTTTTTTTTTTTGGTGGAGGGGGGGGGGGGGGGTTATATATCACATTCAATTTATTAATTTGCTTTTGTACTTTTTCGAGTGTTGTTTAATTTTTTTTCTATGATTATTTCAGATAGATTGATTTATTGTCTCTCCTTCTTCTTCTTCTTCTTTTTTTTTTTTTTTTTTTTTTTTTTTTTTTTTTTTGCAAATAAACGAATTTGTCCATGACATGAAACATGATTTGCCCACTCTTACATTTACTATATCTTAATTTTTATTCACACTACTTTTTTATAACAAACTTTTGTATTGTGAGTGTGATGTATGTATAGAAGTAAAAAAAAAAAAAAATCTAATCTATCAAAATATTTATTAGGGCTAAATAGTACACAAATTTAAGACCAATGACGGGCCATTAAACTACAGCTGTTTGGTAGTAACTTGAATAATTAATTTACTTTTCATCAATTAAATACACAATTATTTGCTCGTTTAATATTCCACAGAGTAATAGATATGTATATTTTTATTTGGAAGTGCTCTTATGCTCTAAATACTATATATAATTCAAATATCATTTCTATTGCATAAAAATGAGGGCAGATAAAAAAAGAAAAAAAAAAAAGAAAGAAAGAAAGAAATAATCAAATATTAGCTATTTCTCAAAATGAAATAAAATGCATTAAAAAGAAGATAGTGTCATTTAAATAAAATTTCAAAATAGCATTAAACATTTTTTTTTTTTAATTAATCGTTCAAGATACTTTAAAATATCAATGCACGAACATTTAAACCTTAAATTTTACTTTTAAGAACAACGCCAACTCTGTACTTAAGCAGATTATTTTTTTTTAACCCTTTTAATGTATTGAGATATTTTTTATGGCTTATCGAAGTCTATTTAAGCTGCTCTTCACTTAATTTGGCATTTTTCATTTCTTGTAACGCCGAAGAAATTATTAATCATTTTCTTAAGAATAACTCATTTTGGTTCAAAAACCGATTTCTTGGTAGGTCAAGGCCATGTCATGTTCTTAGGGTTTCGGAAGGGGAAAGAGGCGGAGCAAAGAACCCATTCTAAAACCCCAACACCCGAATAACGCCCCTTGAACTCCCCCTTTATACAGGGACTTTTCAGCGCCAAAGAAATTTTCACAGCGTGTGAATCTTCTTTTGCAGTCTGGGGGAAGAGCAGAAGGTGTCGAACGACATATTACAAGCTGTTCCAAAACATATCTGTTGAGAGCAAGCGATCACGAACAAATTGAAAACAATCATTTCTGTTGCATATAAATTGATAAACTGGTAAGTGATTTATACCGTATTTTACAACAAAGCATAGTTCAAAGATCACACCTGACTCACATTTGAAATTGGTTTCTTGATTTTGCTTTCTATTTTATCTCCAACTACTGTCTTTTGACTTTTATTGTGGCTTTTTATCGCTCATGCATATGTAAAAAAAAAAAAAAAAAAAAAAAAAAAGTCACGCGCGAAATCTATTAATAAAAATTATAAGTCTTCTATCATTGATGTAGTTTCAATACGTTATATTCAAACAGTGGGATTTTTTTTTTATAAACATATTGAAAATAATATTTTTTGTTGATATAAATTCATAAACAAGTGAGTTATTTATACCGTATTTTACAACGAAGCTAATTCAAAGATCATTACTCCCACTCACATTTGAAATCCGTTTCTTGTTTTTGTTTCCATAATTTTTAACTATTGTCTTAATTTTGGATGTGACTGCTTATCTATCATAAGAATAAAAGAAAATAAAAGGTCATGCATGAAATCTCTTAATAAAAGTTAAAATATAAAGAGTTATATTTTTTATCTAATTTTAATTCTTTATATTCAAAAAGTGGTTTTTAATAAAACATGTTGAAAACAGTGATTTTTGCTGATATAAATTTATAAACTGGTAAGTGATTTATTAGTTTATAGCAAATTGTTGCACATAGAACACACTTACAACTCATTTGAAATTCATTTTTTATTTTCTTATCTCCCGGGGTTTTTTTTTTGCTTTAAATATGGCTTCCCATCACTCGATGTAAACGAAAACAGAAAGAAAAAGAAAAGAAAAGAATGAAAATCATACGCGAAATCAAGCGTCAAAAAAATCATATCGTTAATGTATTATAGACGTAATTATAATTCATTCTATCCAGGCAGTGGTTTTTAATAAATATAATGAAAAGAATATTTGTTATTGATATAAAATGATAAACTATGGTAAGGGATTTATCTCGTAGTTTATGGCAATAAAATGTTCAAAAATTACGTTTGACCCACATTTATAATTATTATTTTCTTATTATTATTATTCTTTTCTGTTCTTTCTTTTTTTTTAAACTGATCTCCTAATGTTACCCCCCCCCCCCCCATAGAAAGGTTAGTTGGTTATGTTTATGTCGGCCAATTATCAACATGAGGGATATAGACCCTAAGGGGGGGGGGTGAGTACCCTCCGTGGGGGTCTTTCTAAGGGAACCTAACCCATATTTACGCTTGGAAAATCCAAGGTTCGAAGAAAATCACGAAAACTCCGAACGATTAGGCCGACGGGCGCGATTGGGTTTGAACACAGCAGCTCCCGTCTACCAGCTTTGAGAGCAGAATCTCTCGCCCCATAGAAAAAAAAATTACAAAGAAAAGAAATCCACACGCGAAAACACTTAATAAGAAGTAAAAATTAAATTTAAAAAATCAAAAAACACGACTGCGTAAAAAGCGAACTAATTAATTATTTCTCACCAATGTGAAACTATTTTTTATAATACTTACCTATTTTTTTTTTATTTACTTGTATTGATGACTTTTAAGTTGTGTTTAATTGTTACTTCCTGTCTATAAAAACTGGTTTGATGAAGCCTATAGATGTCTATGAAGGTTAGAGTTGCAGTAAAGCTAGAGATCCTACCTACACAACTACCAGGTTGTGTAATATTTAAACGGAGCTTCTGACTGCAAAATAGTCAATGAAACATCGTCTTCATTTTGAAAGACCTATCTAATGATATGCCACTCAATATGGTGTGTAAAAAAAATTTTCGACTCAACAGCCATTTCGCATTTTACGAACACCATTTTGAATTTATAAAAATAAAATCTAGCCTATAACCATCGGACTGTTAAGACGAATCGATATCGACCCCATTCATTAAAATTCATCCAGCCATGTTTCAAGGGTATAAAGAAATCTACATACCCAGATGCGCGTGAAACACATAACCCTTCTTGGCAGTCGGGTAAAAATTATAAGATAAAAATGTCAGATGCAATTTTAGCTCTTTCCACCAAAAACAAAGGACTTTAAGGTGTCATACTGCTATCAAAAATTAAATAAAATATAACTTTTGTCACTTATGTTTTAAGAATCATATGCTTTAAAAATACATTTGTTTTATTGATAACGAAATAAAGCATGATTTATAAATATATAAATTAACTGAAATGTAAATACATATAGCATCTGTTTTTGTAAACAATTAGTAACAATTTGTTTATAAAAATAATATATAAGCATAATTACTCAAAACATAAAAAAATATAATACATGATTCTGCTATAATATTTCAGACGTACTAGCATATTCTAAATCTAAATTTGTTACATATTTTAGTAAGAATTTTATTTTTAACATAAAACATATGGAAATATATTTAAAGTGCATAAAACATAAAATATACGCATAAAATATTTTTTTGCGTGAAACAATAAACAAATTTAGGTTCAGTCTTAAAAATTAATCTGTAACAATTTCATGTAAAATTTTACTTTAAGAGACAAATTGCGCGCGCAAAAAAAAAAAAAAAAAGAAAGAAAACGGGTTTTGCGATGAATCATTTAAAAGTATTTATTTACCTCTGTTTAAAGAGACCACTTGACATATTTCTAGTCTTAACTAGTATAATTATTGAAATATTTACAAGTTGTTGTTTTTTTTATGCTGAGAAAAATTGCTCTTTTCCTACTATTTTTTTTTTCGGAAAAACTGAATTTTTTAAATGTTTACTGAGTTGCTGCATGTAACTGTATAACATATATCTTGATAAAATGAATAAAAATATTACTAAACGAAAGCTAGCCAAAATGCATTAAATGATCATAAATAGAATAAAACATGGTAACACGTAGAAAAGATGATTGCATAGGAAAAACTTGCTCGCACAGGAAAACTGACATATTTGTCACACTGAAGGACAATCAGTCAATGCAAAAGGATAATTCGTGTTCATATTCGTTTTATTAGCGCTGGACATTCCATTATCGTGCTGTTTTATATCAGAAGTCAAAATAAACCTGTTGAATAATCGAGTGTTTTCTTTTTCTTCTTTACTACTTTCTCTTTCTTTTTCAAATAAAATTGAAGATTAAGCTGTTGTTTCTATATATATGCTTAATTTATTTTCAGAAAAATAAAATGCTAAAATTTTGTCGCAAATCCTGATAACTTGGCTGTGTTGCAGATAATATTTTTTACATTGTAACACATAAATCGTTTAAAATTTTGTTTTTATTTCGAGAAAAAAATTGCTTAAAATGTTATTCAAAATCTTGGTAATTAGGTTTTGTAGATAATAACGTATTTACAATAAAAATATCTAATGCGCTGTAAATAAAGGCGTCTTAAATTCAAACACATATGTGACTGAAAAAGTAATTCAGACACTTAAGTGTCTGAATATGAAATTTCAGACATCACAGGCGTCTGAAATTAAGAAACATAAGTGTCTTACTATGATAATAGTATAAATACTGTAAACGAAACGTCTGAATTTTAGACACATAAGTGACTTAAAA
The DNA here is from genome assembly GCA_963932465.1 of Maratus speciosus. Classification (NCBI taxonomy): domain Eukaryota; kingdom Metazoa; phylum Arthropoda; class Arachnida; order Araneae; family Salticidae; genus Maratus; species Maratus speciosus. Next base: position 379,451,673 of record OZ010796.1, read on the forward strand.
TGGAGTGTTCAATTTTCAGACATTTTAAAGTGTCTAAATTTTTAAGACACGTGTATGTGTCTGAATTTAAGACATTTCAAACGTCTGAATCGCATCCATCTTTTATCAACCTGCATGTTCGGCAATAAGCTTAGGCAGACGTTTTCTCACTTTTTTTGTAAGCTTTATACACTGTCAGAACTGAAACTGGCCTTTTTTGCTCCCGAGGCAAACATGGATTTAGCAACCCCCCCCCCCCTCTCCTCCGCAAAGTATACTTACAAAGAGAATTTTACTAATTTTCTAATAGCCTACTTATTTTAAAATTTAGAATATGTAATCATAAAATATGTAATACTGAACTACGTAATCTGCTTTGTCAAATATTGATTCATTAAAATCTTGAAAACGGAATTCAATAAAATTCCGCTTTATACAGGATTATTATGCCATATCCTATCATCGTTAGATTCTTCTATGCTTTGGCATACCCCAGACAGGATGATTTTAACAATACTGTGCTACATAAATGTGCGAAAAATCGACAAACAAAATCTTCCTTTTGCGCCCCCTCGTTCTGCCGCCAGGGGCACATGCTCCATCTGCCCCCACCCCCTTAGTTTCAACCTTGTAACACTGTGAAAAAATATCCGTTTAAAATATAGAAATTGTACTGCCAGTCGAGACGCAAATTTACGTATTTTAATGTAATTTTTTCTTTTCGTAAATTCCAGGAATTTCCATTTTTTTTTTCCATATTTCTGTATTTAGAAGGTTCCGTTTAAAAGTAAAATATAATCTTTCAAATACAAACCCATATAGAAATGATATTAGACATGATTTATATATTTATATTCAAATTACTTATACTTTAATTACTTTAATTCAAATTACTTATTCAAATTACTTATACTTATATTCAAATTAACTTCAAATTTTTGTTAATCGCTTATAATTCGATATGTAATTTATTCACCCAAAATTGAAAATTAATTTCGATCACATAGTTTCTGAATAGCATTACCTACAATTTCATGCGTTTAAGAACAAAAATGACTTAAAATTTCTATATTTCTCAAACGTCAAACGTGTTTCATAAGAATCTCTTTCGATTTAAAAATAATCATATACCTTTAAGATATAAATGTGGCGCCATCTTGTGTTAAAGTATTTATTTAATTATCTATTTATCGTATATATTTAAGTATTTATTTAATTATTTATTTAATTAAAAAAATCAAAGTACTTATTTAATTTTTTGGAATTATTTACAATAGCTCTGAAATTTTATACACTAACCTTTTAGCTAAAGATTGAGTTCAGGAGTAATCACATTTCACCGTGAAAAAATTACTCTGAAAATCAAAAAAATTTACTCTGGATTTCTAATGATGTTATGCTATATGCGTAAAACAAGGATTTTTACAACTAAATGTCAATATTTTTGCAGAAAAATTATACACAGTATTTAAAACTGAGAAATTTGGTTCAGAATATACATCATAGGAAGGAATTAATCAGTCCAATTTCAAAAATTTTGCCATGTATTCAATCATCAGAAGAAAAAAAAAAAAAAAGGAAGAAAACAGAGCTCTATATCAATACCTTCCCATTAAAATTATACTCTGTCTTAGAGGTCTGCACGGGCCGGAATTTCCAGGCCCGGGCCCGGCCCGAACGAAAGCTATCTTGGCCCGGCCCGGTGTAAAATTGGAAGTTCGGCCCGAGCCCGGCCCGAGCCCGGCCCGGCCCGTTTCCATTTTTACAGTTCTCGGCCCGGCCCGGCCCGGCCCGTACAAAAATCAGTGAAAACAGGCCCGGCCCGACAAATTTCTACAAAAAAAAAAAAAATCCGTTTTTTCTCAACATACAATTAAGATTCTTTTAATGAATACTACATACATATTTATGGGAACATTTTACAGTATATTTTACATTACTATGATGTTCGCAAAACAGAAAACACACAATAGTAAACATTAACTTACAATGTTTTAGTCATCGTGTCTACAGACATTTCAAAATGGAAATAAGGATTCATTAAAAGATTAATGTAGTTCAGAATAAAGGATTAAAAACATAATAACTTTTGAAGCTGTATAATAAAAAGTAGATTTGTGAAAATATTTCTCTCATTTTTAAGGCTTTTCTCAAACCCAAAGGAGCTGCATTTCGACACATTTATGAAATCTTTTCTTTTCGGAAACGCGTAAGATTGGCAGGTATTCTTATTCAGAAGCTATGTAAATGTCGTTTTTTTTAATAGATAAAAGCAATATATCTTTCTGAAAATACTGTCAAAGTTAGCGTTTTGAATCGAATTTCCGGAAGCAATAGCACAGGAAAGGAGAAAAACGTGCAGTCACGTGACAGGAATCTCTGTTATCTCTGTAAGAAATTTATCAAATATGGGAAAAGCTATTCGTTTCCAAATGCCTTCAATAGGCAGGCCTGTCAATTTTATTCCTTTATAGTTAAAAATTTTGTCAGAAAATGTGTCTGAAAGCTTCGCATTGTTGAGCAGTGTGAATATGAGAACCACTTTAAGGTATATTTCCAAAGATACTGTTAAGAGAAGTTCATTATCACTATTAATACTACAAAACACAATGACTGTTCTACACATCCTGAGATCGATTAAGACCAGTTCCGTCCCGGCACGAGTCTGCTGAAAAAAAAATTAAACTCGGAATCAGACATCTTGTAACTGTACGCTGCCGATCTCTACGATGGACATGTTAAATTTCTGTTTTGATGTTGTTAAACTCGCATCGGCAGTGACGCACATTTATACTTCTCGAGAAAATCATACTCATTGAAAATGGCTCGTATTTTATCTGCTTCGCTTAAATTCTTATATCGGGCCGATAGGCCCGATTAATTTTTTTGCCGGCCCGGCCCGGACCGTTTATTGTGTCTGTCGGCCCGGCCCGGCCCGTTGAAAAAAAATTCCTAATTCTGCCGGCCCGGCCCGGCCCGTTTGAAAATTCGCCTTCATTCCGCCGGGCCGGGTACGGGCCTCGGGCCAAGCCCGGGCCCGTGCAGACCTCTACTCTGTCTTTGGGCAATAAGAAATGTATTTTTTTAATGAAAAATTGTTTGTTTTTTCACCCTCACCCCTGAACGGCACAGGTCCCGAATTAAATGTTTTAACAGTGTATATACAATATATACACTTTTAAAACATTTTAAATATTTTAAGGGTGTATTCGAAAATATATTTTTCCACCCTCAGCAGCTTGAAATTTTCAGACTCATTTTTAAAAGTAAAAACATGAAACTTGCTGAGGTTATTTTTGAAGAGATGTATAAGAGGCCATGTGATTTCATTTTTCGCTCAATTATTTAGAATTTAATTTTTAAACAAGTGTTTTCTCAGAATAACCATTTTTTTCCCCTGATTTCTCGCCTCGGAAAATTCGATTTTAAACGCCAGTTTTGACAGCATTTTTTTACATTATTTTGTGCATTTATCAAAATATCGAGAAGCACGGCACATTGTGTAGTTTCTAAATAAGATAATTTCTCAGTTTGATGCGATTGAGAGCAAAAATGAATTTAAAAATGAATCAGAAAATAAATAGTTTAGATTAGAATTCATCCTTAATATTTCAAAAAATAAAGTTTCCTCTGTATAAAACAATAATATTTGTGTTCTAAAAAATGTTTTTCGCTAGAAGAAAAAACCTTTTTGCTGGTCTTTAACGCATGAAATTAAACAAATATTAAAAATTCTAGGAGGGAAAATGTGTAAAACGTTAATTGGATCGGAAAAATATCTACCACTATACCGTTTCATTGTGCAGCATAATAAGTAACAATATTTGAGCTTCCAGCTAACGAAATCGTGGCCGAGTGGATAAAGCGACAGTGTGGAAGGCAGCAGGTCCCGGGTTCGAATCCTGTCATAGTTAAGTTTAGCGTTCTCATGTAATGTGAGTTAATAAATCCTGTAAAATGTAATGGACTGTGGCAATCCCCAGTCTGTTAAATATGTCGGTTTGCCCTTCCTTAAAAGCTTGATTTTTTTTTTTTTAAATACAGAAATTTCCAAAAAAATTTTAATTTTTCAACGGAAGAAAATTCCTATTAAAATACGTAAATTGATGTAAATTGTACTGGCGTTTTTATTGGCGGTACAATTTCCATATTATAATAGATTTTTTTAAAAGTGTATAATGCTCAAAAAAAAAAAAAAAAGAAAAGAAAAGAAAAAGAAAAGAAAAGAAATGGTGAACTCACTGCACTCTAAACTGAAATGTCTTAAATTCAGACACTTAAGTGTCTGAAACAGAGTGTTCAATTTTCAGACATTTTAAAGTGTCTTAATTTTTAAGACACTTGTATCCGTTTGAATTTAGGACATTTGTCTGAAATGTCTGAATTGCATGCATGTTTGACCACTTCCACAGACATTTTTTCACCTTTTGTTTTTTTCTTTTGTAAGCGTTATACACTCTAAAAAAATATACATCCCTTAAAATATAGCAATCGTACTGCCACTCCAGACTCCAGTACCATTTACAAATTTTAATGGAAATTTTCTGATGTAAATTCCAGAAAAAATTCCATTTATTTCGCATATTTCTGTATTTAAAAATTTCCACTTAAAAGATAAAATTCTTCAATGAACCATTCAACCAACCGCTTTCTTTTAAGGTACATATTACATTACATCGAATTTCATATTCAACTTAAACTACTGTACACTTTTAACACTTACCCTTGACTGGGATCGAACTCAGAACCACTGGCCACCAGAAGGGCTCGCTAACCATTCGGCTACGGGGTCAGCAGCTCAACTTCGAAATAACGTTATTTATCAATCACAAAAATGTATTTTAAGTAGCAGTAGCTTCTTTTCCCACTCTAGAATAATCTTGAACATTTTACACACTTTCTTTTTAGAAATATGTGGCATTTTAATTTCAGTTTTATTTTAACAAATGAGGACAAAAAGTTTGAGTTTCAACCGTAACAATTATGTTAGCTGAATTCGAACCAGAACGAAAGCTAATTTTTAAGTTTCGATGAAGAGAAATGAGGATATTTTTACTTGTAGCTTCACCTGTTCGCTTGATTTAAATTGAAAATTGTTTAAGTTTATTCATCAATGTTATAAATTTATAAATCCCGCATTCCATAACATATTTTGTATTTGAAAAGTGTTCTTTCAGTTAGTTTTTATGTTTTTTCATACTTTTATAGTTTATATCCGAGTAAAAAAAGCTGAACGATGTTTTATTTATAAAATAATACTGTGTAAATAATATATATATATATATATATATATATATACAGTGAACGCTCGTTATAACGACCCCTAGCATGCTAAAGATGAGGATCGTTATAATGTTAGGTCGCTATAACGAAAGTGAATGAAAAAAACTAAGAAAATCTCTAATCATGTGCATGAAAATTAAGGTTTCAAAAGAAATTTTATTATACAACATTATTACTAAATTCTGTTTACTATCGTATCAAATAAACATTGACAATGAATAATTATAAAAATCAATTTAAGAGAATGATTACGTAAAAATTATTTACTTACGTATTAACATTTATTTTCTACTAAAAAAATTCGAAATAGTTGTCTATTTTTGTGTATTTGATATTTTCTTTAAACTAAATTTTCCATCTCAGTTAGAGATGATAAGTAAAAAATGTTTTAAAGTGTCATTTTAAGACATTTTACAATAGGCATCAACGAGCAGTGAGCAAAGAAAATTACAATCTTTTTTGGGGAAAAAAATCTGCAGGAAAGGTCAATTCGGTCGTTATATTGGGAAATAAGCTGCTGGCCGGGCGTTATATTGGATGTAAAAATAACATATAATAAAGGGGATATATTTCGGGACATTTTGCATAGGTCGTTATAATGTAACGGTCGCTATAATGGGCGGTCGTTATAACGAGTGTTGACTGTATATATATATATATATATATATATATATAGTTACATATATATATGTATGTATATATATATATAAGTTACGTATAAATTAGCGGCATATTTAAACATCTCATTTCGGAAAGGAACGCTGAGATAAGTAAAAATTTCTAAAATAGAACACAGATAACAAAACAAATTCCTCTTTAAAGGGGTTTTATAGATTAGGTAACGCATCTTTATGCAATGAAACTTTTTAATCATATGGGACAGGGTAAAATTTCGTTTTTAGCAGGTTTTTGTCTTAACAATTTTAAATTTATGGTTATACCACATTTTTTTAAACATACCACTGAAAATTATCTGCTAAATGCATTTCAGTAAACAGTAAATAAAACTGTAACGTAAGTAAACCTCTGTATAACGGAAACTTGGCTGAAATGAAAAATTTCATGGTTTCTGCGAAGTAACACCACTTTCTAAGATGCATGCCGTTTGCTAAATTTTTGTGATTAAACATGACATTTTCTATAAATTAACACGTTAAGCGCCACGTCAGCCACCAGTAGCTGACCGTGAACTTTCCGTTTAAAACGCGTCTTTCACCGATGACTGATATCTAAAATATGATACTAAAAATATATATATTGTTTTAAGTAATTACTGAACATTTATTTAAAATTTACCTGCCTTTAATTTATAACAGGATTATACTTTCTTAAAAATTACTTTAAACATTGTAAATTTTTCAGCGCTTCAGTATCAGTCATCGTGGCGCTTAACGTGTTAAGAAGGGGGCTGTGGCCTCATCTGCCCATCCCTTAGATACGCCACTGGTTTGAATAAATATAAATAAATCATGTCTAATATACGTGAGTTAGAAAGTGGAGAATGAAATATATGGGTTTATTCTTGAAATATTATATTTTTTCTTTTAAATAGAAGTTTTTAAATGCAAAAACACGCAAAAAATGGAAAATTTTCTGGAATGTACGAGAAAAAAATTACATTAAAATATGTATATTGGTGTCTCAATTGGCAGTACACTTTCCATATTTAAACGAATATTTTTTTACTGTGTATAAAGCTAACAAAAAAAGTAAAAACGGTTGCCTATTGCAACATGCAGGTTGATCAAAGATGGATGCGATTCAGACGTTTGAAATGTCTTAAATTCAGACACATACACATGTCTTAAAAATTAAGACACTTTAAAATGTCTGAAAATTGAACACTCCATTTTTAGACACTTATATGTCTGAATTTCAGACATTTCAGTTTACAGTGTTTATCATAGTAAAACATAGTTAGACACTTAAGTGTCTTAATTTCAGACCCCTATGATGTCTGAAATTTCATATTCAGACACTTAAGTGTCTGAATTACCTTTTCAATCACATATGTGTCTGAATTTAAGACGCCTTTATTTGCAGTGTGCATTTCAATGTTCAACTAAAAGTACATTTTGAAAAAAAAATTAACAGCATATTTAATTAAAAATTTAAAAAAAGTAAAAAAAAAAAATTGAAATTCTTAAAATCCCTACTACTTATTTAAATATTGATATTTTTGCCCTTTTTTTTTCCTTTAAAAATTTTCGAATGTATATATTACACAACACTGCGCATGGATTTTTAGACACATCTAATATTACGTTTAATATTTTTTTTTACTGTTATATATAGTGTAAAACGATGAAATCTAACACATCTTCATATAGTTTTATTTTAAAAAAATAACAAAAAATCTGAAGACTAATTCCATGTGCAGATTTCTCACATAGATACACTGCAAATTGAAATGTCTGAAATTTAGACAGTTATGTGTCTGAAACGGAGTGTTCAATTTTCAGGCATTTTAAAATGTCTTAATTTTTTCAGACACTTTTTGCGTCTGAATTTCAGACACTTCAAACATCTTAATTGCAGCCATTTTTTAAAGCATTTTACGCAGCAATGTTTGACCATGTTGAATCCTGGAAAAATATTTGGCCTAGGACCTGCCCCCTCCACCCCCATACAGTGTGATTTTAGGGGCTCTGAAATTTGGTATGCAATTTTCATACAGCTGATAATTTAAATCTTTTTCAACAATGTACATTATAATCAATATTTTGAACTTCTAGAATAGAATACTATTAAAAACAAAAAATATTTAAACTAAATGTAATAAAACCTATCAATAGGGGTTCCAAGGGAATTTGTCCACAATTCCTTGCCAAGGTGCATGTGATTGAGAGGTTTTACTGTATTTAGATTTTTTTTATTTATTTAGTTTTTAATCTTAGCCAGCCTTAAACGTTCAAACTTTTTATTATAATCGGCACACTATCGAAAAAATTTAAAATATAAACTTTACAATAATTGCATATCTAATTCGGGACCCCTAAAATCGTAGGGAGGGGGTAGGGGACACTGCCCAGTTTGCCCACACTTCAATCAAATCCTTCTTCTGCAAAAAATCCAACCCTGCATTATGTTTGCTAAATAGAGATGTTCGGTATTCGGGAGTATTAATCATGGAGGTTAATGGATATTCCCTCATACCGGACAGCTGTATTTAGCAAAAACGTTTTAAATGCAAAACGCATACACATTTGTTTATTTTTACCTTAAAGAAAAAAAAAACAAAAAAAAAAAAACAGAAAAAAAAAACAGACATCTCTGATTTACTGGTCGACACCAAAAAAATAATAGTTGATTCTTATAGATTTTACTCTTCTAAATGAAAATATGGTAACGAAATTACTGTATCACGTACCATTTTTTTGGTAGAAGAGTTTGCTTTTAAAATTAAGGTATTTTATATCTTGCTAAAACATAAGTGAAAATTTTGTAAACCATAAAATATAAATAATAATAGGTAAATTACTTCTAAATAAATGTAAATATGATTACCAGATTTACAGCGGCATAAGGAATGAAAATATGTTAGTGGATAGCAAATAGTAATTTCGGACACGAAAAAAAAAAGGGGGGGGGACATAACAAGAAAAATGCACTACACAAGTATCAACAAATAAAATTTCCGTGCTATATTTTGTCAATTTGATATCTAACAGAGTGAAAACACTTCTTTCATTATTTCAAGTTTACCTAGCATTGCAAATTAATGTAATAATATTTCCATGTTTGTTATTATTATAAAACTGTTTCTCGGAAAAATGGTATGTGCTGGAACATTTTGAATAACATATTTAGACATTTTATATATTTAGTTTGTAGGGAGGAAAAGTTTTAAATTTTTTTTACCGACCAGTAATTATCGAACAAATTCCACAGTCCCAAAGCTATTCAGGGCAGGGTCTTTACGGTAGTCAGATAAATATATATATATTTTTTTGTTTCTAGTATTATCCTATTCTAAAAGCTCGAAATATTCATTATAAACAGAGCAATGTCGAAAGAGACTTAAAATATCATCTTTACAAAAATTGCACAGAAAATACCCCCACCCCCTCCATAAAGGAAAAAATAAAAAAAAAAAATAAAGGAAATTCATATCATTTAAAAATTAAATTCTTCTTTTAAATTTATATTGCTACATAGACAAGTTTTTTAGTACATCAGATGAGAATCACAAGATCTAATAATAAATAAAAAGTAAATAAATATTCTATTTTAATAACATGCAGAAAAAATTACTTCTAATTTCTAAACTTCTTTTGTCTTAAACATACATTTTAACATCTAATTGTCATTTTTTTTTTATATATTTCATGTAAGTGATGATAAATAAAATTGTAAAAACCGCAATTTGAAGTACAAAATCTAGTTATGAAAGTAAATGTATATAATTCTAGCTTTTTAAATTTCAAATTTATATTTTGCAAAAAATAATTAAAAATCAATATTAAAACTGATTTCAAATGAAATATATATGTATATATTTAAGGATATTTACAGTTAGATTACCATGCATAATTACATGAATGTAAGAACATATATTTCTAGAATTAGCTGTTTTTTCGCAAACAGATTCAAACCTAACTTATATTTCATGCAATATTTCATGTGGTACTATAAACAAAATATCAAAAACACTTACTCATATCTATATGGAGAATTCCTGGACTTGATTTAAAAGAACTGTCATAGTGAATGACAAACAAAATACTTGCATCTTTTTAAAAGAAACCCCTTCATATATCCTGCTAGCTATATTAAAATAATGGAAAATTTCCATTCTTAAAACATAAGACGCGGGACTAGATTGTAGCTCTGTGTGTAGTTCTTGTTTACCAAGTTTTGACGAAATGAATAATGCTATGTTATTGATGAAAAGCAATGAAAAGTAATACTGTCTCTGTTGCGCGCTCTTTGTAGAGTTCCCGGATGTAATTTTCAAGTGTTTCTTTCCCGTCGTTATATCAATATCTGAAACACATATGACTCATGCAGAAATCCAAAATGCAAGAAACTTCTAAATATAACACTTCCAGAAATGACGCAGCCACAGTAGAAATATAATGACAAAATTTTTCATAGAAACAAATCAGGACCGGTCAAAGATGTGAACTGTTCAAATGCGACATGTGTTCAAATGGGCTCAGAACTCGGATTCGCCTGACAAAGGAAAAGAAGATGGAGTTAGCATTTTCTGTTGCAATCATTACGTCAGCCTACGGTTCACACTATGATAAGCTCATTAAAACTTTTTTATTAGCGGGGAATGGAACGTTGTATAGGAAGAAATCAGAAGCATTTTACTTTCCTTATTTGGCATTTTTCATAATACTTACACTTATAAATTATATGAATAAAATTATTTAGTTTTTATATAGGAAGAGGGTGAAAAACATATGATAAATTTAAAAAATTGTCGTATTGCTTTTAAATAATACATCGAATTTTTATGAAGTATAATCACAGGCAGGAGGGTGATTGCAGGCCATTTCCCTTCCCTGTATTTTGAAATTTACTTAATTAAATTGTCTTTATATTTAAAAAATAATAAAATTTATTCTTCCAAATGATTACATAATTAAATACTAAGAGAAAAGGGAACTAAGAAATTTTCGCAAGAGAAGAACCGCCCCTCCCCAAACCACTAGCAGAAATAAATTATTAATGATTTCCTTTTGACGTTCATATATTTCAAATTATCTTAAATTGGAAGATAAGGGGTGTTCATAAGGGCAATACTCTCCACCAGAAGGAAAGAAATGTTCTGCATTTTGAAAAAAAAATGTTGTTAGAAATTTATTTTTGAATATTTAATACTTCTTACTTGTTAATTTTTTTTGTATTTCTCTTATATAAAAATTATCTTGTACGAGGTGTTCTGAAAGAAAAAAAAAGATTCTTGGTGGAGCTCATTTCATGTATATATTTTACGTTTTAGTTAGACGAACGAGGCAGGGGACTCCAGCCCCTCCCTACATTTTTTTCTGAGAGCAATCATATATCTTTGTATTTAGGAAGCGGCCCTTACGTATACCTATGAGTGGAAGTATATTTTGAGAAACATTATATTTTGTGAAAAGTTTCTTTAGCTTGTACTTTTGCACCAAACATAATTTAGTTCAAAAGTTAGTAAACGGGCAATTAAAATTTTGGCAGATGTCCTTATGGTTAAACCAATTTGATTATTTTATACACTAATACCAAATTTAGTGGATGGCAAAGCATTTCATCCATTCGGAAATATTTTCTGGTGGTGCTGCAAGACCAATTGCGATACAAATGCAATTAGGACACCAGAAGCGAAGGGATATTAGTCACAAAATTGAAAACACTGAGATAAGTACACAGTCTATCTCGAAATAAGGCTATTTATTTTATGATTGCTCCCAGAAAAAAAATGTAGGGAGGGGAAACGTTCGACCGATGCGCCTGGAGTCCCCTGACTAGTTCGCCAAACTAAAACGCAAATTTTCTAATTATGCGTGCATTCTAATGGTCAACAACTTAAGCTTTATAAAATACTTAACCTCTTTAATCTGTACTTAAAATTAAAAAAAATATATTGTACTCCCCTTTCCTTCCACAGTTATTGAAATAAGTGTTCAAAGACCGCTATGAAATTAGGAACAGTTTCATATTTCAAGTCAGTCACTTACTTTTAATGTTCATCTTTAAATTCAATTTACTCCAAATCTAAATTTTGTCACTTGTATCCCTCGGCCTCTAGGGTCCTTATATACAATCGTCGTTTCATCATACATACACTATGATACAATTGTATTACATTCAGACATATAAGTGAATGAATTTCTACTCGTCTTAATTTCAAACAGACGATCATTATTCGGACATTTTTCTGAGTTCATTTATTCCATGATCACAATAAGACACTTAAGTGCCTTAAATTCAGGTACTTATGATGTCTGAAATTTCAAATTCAGACACTTAAGTGTCTGAATTTCTTTTTCAGTCAGATATGTGTCTGAATTTAAGACGCCTCTATTTGCGGTGTAACAAAGAAACTGTACAAAAAAGTTTAAATCTCTATCTCAAATAGAAAACAGACTTTAGCATTCTTAAAACATGAAAGTGAAGAAAATATGAGCACGGAGAAAAAGCCATTTAACCCATTATGTACTGAATTATGAATTCATAAAAAAATTATCTTCTAAAGCATTTTTCGTGAATTTTTGAAACTTCGTTAGATGTTTTGCATAATCATTTAATAAACTTTAAAAGGACTTTAGAAGAATTGGAGGATTTAGAAGGTTTCATTAAATTTGAATTTATAGGGATTTTGCTCAATTTTTATAACCCCACTCAAATCTTTTATTTTAAATATTTTTCTTAATATTTTGTAGAATTAGGAAATGTACAAATATAATGATCTTACAATAGAAGTATAGAAATATTTCCTAGTTGAAAATGTTGGAAATACTAATCTCTTCAGAATTAGACAAAACTCATTATGAATCAAGATAAACTGTTTTTCAAAAACACTTAATGCCTGCCATCAATAACACCGATTACTTTTTTCAGCCATCATGTCAGAAAAATAGAACATTACTTCCTTGTTTATCTATTGATGTGTCAATCAAAACTGCATAAACATTTACATTGAAAAGCTGCAATTTTGACAGCTCAAAGAACTATATTATTAATTTAGTAACTTTAAATTACAATAAGTTTTTTATTAATATATATAATCTAGAATTCATTTATGTCATTAATCAAGTATCAATAATGTTTTTTGTGTTATTATTCTTCAGCGTGTGTGTAAAAATGTAATCAGATTGGAGCAAAAATGTACGCTCCAGTTTGTATTTTTAAGATACATAAAATATAGTATATTAAACCAAAAATTCTGCAAATTCATTTGATACATTATGAGTAAAAAAATACACATAATAATAAAAAAAATCAAGTTTTTTAAGGATATTTTAGATATCAAATGGAATAGATAAAAGCCCTTATTGGATATGCTGAATATTACTGTGTTAACGTCGACGATCATGAAGAAAATGGTAAGCAGATTTACCTTATCTTTATTTTATGATTTAATATGATTATTATTATATCACGTAAGTCTCATTTTTTATCATCCAACAATGATTATGAGACTGACGCGCTGCCTTCCTTAAATATTAAATATAAGTACATGATAATTTAATAAAAGGGTTTATTTTAAAATTAAAAGGTGGTAACAGAATTTAAAAATGACTTCAGTAAAAGATGCACAGATAATAGAGAAGTTAACTCGAGTAATTACAATGTTTGGAATTTTAAAATCGAGATGCTTCTCATAAAAGAAGATGTTTTTGAGATCATTACTGAAGAACCACCAAACTCAATTACAACTGATTGGTCTAAAAGCGCCGGAGGTCAAGGGCTATAATTAATATCAGCATTGAGGATAGCCAGTTCGTCCACGTAAAAAATATTCAAAATTCTAGAGATACATAGAACACTTTAAAAGCAATTCATGAAAGAAGTAATTTGTCTAGCAAGCTATACCTTTTACGCAAGTTATATAGCACAATATTACCTGAAGGTGGTGATATGGTTAAGCATATCACAAACATACTTGAATTAATCGACAAATTATCTGCGATAGGAGAAAACATAAAAGATAATCATTATTTCAGCACTTTTGCTGTGTAGCTTACCAGCTTCTTATGACACACTTATAACGGCACTTGAATCCCGAAATGAAGAAGAATTGATACCTACTTTTATAAAAAGTAAATTGATTGACGAATATAATCGCAGAAGCGATAGTTCGGAATCATCTGAAAATACCGCTAGACCATTCAAAACTACGAAGAAATTTAACAATGCGGGTTACAAATTCGATAATGCGGGATATAAAAAGGAGCAAAAATTCTGTTCAAATTGCAAATTATAAACCATTCCACTAAAGAATGCTGGCGTAATAATAATTATAAAAATAAACAAAACAATCCTTCACATAATACGAATTATAAACAAAACTACAAGAAAAATTTTAATTCTTCTCTTGTTTTCAAAAAGGATGATAAAAATGTTAGAAATGGTTACGTATCAAATTCGGATAAAAATGCCGATTGTAATGAATATGAAAGTCATCAAGGTAATAAACATTGTGCGTTTATAATAAAACCGCGCAATAACAAAGCGTGGATATTTGACAGTGGTAGTTCTAGTCACATAACAAATGATCAACATTTATTTACAGAAATTAAAATGAAAAAAACTAATGTTGTTATTGCAAATGGAAACAAATTAGTTTCTTATGGATCAGGAAATACACTAATAAAAACAATAACTTCAGACGGTGAATGTAAAGTAGTTGTTTGTTCGTGCACAGGTGGTTCATTTTGCTGAGCTTCAATACTGACTCTAAGGCTAAAAATGAATTGTTGATTATTTTAAGAAGGATACAGGAAACTGCTGAGATAATAGAAGGCAGAAATTTTCTGAAGGTCTTTATTGTGCACCGGGATCGTTTCCACCACCGCCGGGAATTACACGGCCAATGTTGGAGAAGGGAGCGAAGAGTTACATTTCTTTTTATTCACATCATGCGAGTTCAGAAGCTAGTCTGACCCAAAATTACACTTTCTCGAAATCTCAAGTGTTGGCAAGCGTACATACACAATTTCGCCAAATACATATACTATATGGCGAGATTAAAGACAGAAAGACATGCGGTCAAAGTACGATAAATGAAATTGAATGGGGGATGTAACAGAGTGATAAGAAATATTTAACGCCAAATGATTACATAGAAACTATAGCTCATAAACCGCGACCAAAGATTGTATAGGGGTTTGCCAGAAATCCCACAGGACTGAAATGCCAGCTAAAGAACGTTAATAAAATAAAACAAATTAAAGACAGGGTTAATAACTGAACTGAATAATATCTCTTGCGTCTGGACCAACGGATAAAAATGTAGAATTAATTTGTTTGACTAATTTCTGCATATCATCAAAACTTAAGCAGAAGGATGAAAATTAGAATCCAGTTGCTATGCGAAAAGAGGAATTTATTTCTTTTCTTTTAAATGCCGTGCGCTGCGGTTAAAATATTAAAGAGACTGAGAATTGAATGCTTAATTTATGAAGGGAAAAGAGCGCTAAAAACAGATTGAATCTGAATGCAGATAGATAATTAAATTTAAGAATTTAAAAAAATGTAATTTTAAAGGGAGTAAAGAGGAAAGGTCTTAATATTAATATGTGAATGTAGGCGCCTTCACAGTGAAACACACAACATAACACTTAAAGATGTTTTATTTGTTCCGGATATTGAATCAAATCTTTTTCCCGTTAGTAAAGCTACAGAAAATGGATGCAAGATTTTATTCAAAAATGATAAATCTAACTTAACGTTTAACGGAATAACCCGCCTGGAAGCAGAAAAGAAAAATAACTTATATGAAATTCATTTAGCAAATGAAAGCGCAAACATAAACTATGTAAATAAAACTTACACTTGTAAGGATAATAACTGCATAGAACTATGGCACAGAAGGTTTGGCCATAAAAAATTTGCATCTATCAAACAAATCGAAGAAAAACACCTAGCGAAGGGAATACAAATAAATAAATGTAAACATGACACAACTTGTGAAACTTGCATCAAAACAAAGCTTACAGATGCGCCTTACCCAAAATTAGCAGATTATAGAGCCATTAAACGATTAGCGTTGATACACTCTGACGTATGTGGGCCTTTCCAGACATCAACCATAGGGGGAAAATATACTTCTTAACATTTGTAGATGATTACTCTAGATTCACCATTCTGTATTTATTAGCAAAGAAATCAAAAATTTATGAAAAACTTAAGGAATTTGTTGCCTTAGTTAGTAATAAATTTGGCGAAAAGCCGAAAAATATAAGAACAGACAATGGAGGGGAATTTAACAATGATTTAGTTGACAACTATCTTAGAAATAAATGGCATAAAGCACCAACACACTGTTCCGTACTCTCCGAGCCAAAATGGTGTAGCTGAACGTAAACACAGAACTTTAATTGAAATGACGAGAGCTTTGCTTAGCGATGCAAACTTGCATCAAAAATTCTGGGGAGAAGCTATGTGTACGGCGAATCACCTACAAAACCGATTGCCTACAAAAGCTAATGAAATATCCTCGTTCTAGCTTTGGAATGAACGACCACCAAATTTACATTACCTTAGAATGTTTAGCTGTAAAGCCTTTGCTTGTGTCAGCAAAAATAAACAACAAAAATTAGATGATAAGGCGGTTGAAGGTATTTTTGTCGGCTATGACAATTACTCCACGTGCATTTACGCACGTGGTAAAGAAATAATAGTCGTCAGAACAGTAATGTTCCTAGAAACAAAAATATACACGAGAAGATAGAAACACAATTACATCTGAGAGAAAAAACATCTGATGAAGATGAAAAATCACAGAATAAAAACATCGTAGGCATTGAAGTCACAAACACTAAAGACAAACCAAGTGAGTCTAAACAATTAATCCAAAGCGGTCAGATAGATCAAATAAAGGAGTCCCTCCAGACCGATTCATTTACATGATAACTCACGAACATATAAAAGAACCAGAAAATTTTCATAACATAATGAATATTGAAAATCCAAAAGAAAAACAAAATTGGTTAAATGCGACTCAAGAAGAGATAAATTCTCTTAATAAAAACAAAACATGGGACACTAGTTGATCCCCCACAAGGTAAAAAAATAATTGCATCCAGATGGATTTTTAAAACTAAATATGACGATCAAGGAAAAATAAAGAAATATAAAGCAAGATTAGTTGCAAAATGATATTATCAAAAATATGGCGTAGACTACGAAGAAACTTTTGCCCCTGTTGTTTCATACTTAGATGTTGTTGTTTTCACTTAGATGTTTTATAGTAGCAGCAGCTTACCACAAATAAAAAATTAATCACGTAGATATCAAAACAGCTTTCCTGTATGGTAATTTAGATGAAGAAATTAACATAACTCAACGAGGAGGCTATATTATTCCAAATCAGGAAAACAAAGTATGCCGACTGAATAAATCCATTTATGGATTGAAACAAGCAGCCAGGTCATGGCACACTAAGATAACAAAATCATTAAATGATTTAAAATTTAAACAGTCTAATTCGGACACATGTTTATACATTCGAAATGAAGGAGAAAGCAAAACGTATATTATCGTTTATGTTGATGATATCCTGATAGCAGGAAAAGATGACGAAATTAAAGATATAATAGAAAAACGTAAGCGAGAATATGAATTAAATAATCTAGGAGAATTAAGTTATTATTTAGGAATCAAAATAGAGAAAACAGCAGAAGGTTACGAATTAAATCAAAAAACTAAAAATAGAAGAACTAGTAAAAAAGTTTAAATTATAGGAAGCTAAACCAGTCGGTACTCCAATGGAACCTAATTTTAATAGATTAGAAGATAATGACAATTTATTGCCAAATAATGTTAAATACAGATAGGGGATAGGTTCATTACTGTATATCGCATCTGTCAGTAGACCTGACATTTTTGCTGCAGTGAATATTTTAAGTAGAAGAAACGAATCCCCGCGTGAAAAAGACTGGATGGCCGATAAATGTCTAATACGATATTTAAACTGCACAAAACAAATGAACTTGCACAAAGATAGTAAAGCTGAACCGATTTTAAAGGCTTTTGCGGATGCCGACTGGGAAGGAGATACTAGTACAAGAAAATCAACCAGCGGCAATCCTTTTACTTTAGGTAATAATGCAATTCAATGGATAACAAAAAGGCAATCATGCATTGCTCTTTCTTCAGCAGAAACTGAATATGTCTCAGCCGAAAGTGCAGGGCAAGAAATTATATATTTATTGAAACTCCTGGAAGATTTAGATTTAGCACAGACAAAGCCTATCTGTTTATATGAAGACAACCAAAGCTGCATCAAAATGATAGAAAGTAAGAAGTTTTCAAAAAGAAGTAAGCACATAGATATTCGTTTTCATGCAATCAAACAACTCAAATAAGATGGGATAATTGAATTAAAGTACTGTCCATCGAAATATATGATTGCTGATGCACTAACTAAACCTGTTCCCAAACCTGAATTAGTCAATCACAGAAATACAATGAACTACTAATCTCTTCAGAATTAGATAAATCTCATTATAAATCAGGATAAACCGTTTTTCAAAAACACTTAATGCCTGCCATAAATAACACTGATTACTTTTTTCAGCCATCATGTCAGAAAAATAGAACATTACTTCCTTGTTTATCTATTGATGTGTCAATCACAACTGCATAAACATTTACATTAAAAAGCTGCGATTTTGACAGCTCAAAGAACTATATTATTAATTTAGTGACTTTAAATTACAATAAGTTTTTTATTAATATATATAATCTAGAATTCATTTATGTCATTAATCAAGTATCAATAATGTTTTTTGTATTATTATTTTTCAGTGTGTGTGTAAAAATGTAATCAGATAGGAGCAAAAATGTACGCTTGAGTTTGTATTTTTAAGATACATAAAATATAGTATATTAAACCAAAAATTCTGCAAATTCATGGGATACATTATGAGTAAAAAAAAATACACATAATAATAAAAAAAATCAAGTTTTTTACACGCTAAACAATTAAGGATATTTTAGATATCAAATGGAATATATACAAGCCCTTATTGGATATGCTGAATATTACTGAGTTAACGTGGACGATCATGAAGAAAAAGGTAAGCAGATTTACCTTATCTTTATTTTATGATTTAATGTGATTTTATTATATCACGTAAGTCTTATTTTTTATCATCCAACAGAACCCCCCCCCCCACACACACACACACACACAACGGCAAGAAAGCTGAAAAGGGGCAAAGGCAAAAGAAATCATACTTAAATTTTTTTTTTTTTTTGGGACAAGTTTTGGAACAAGGTAAAGTAGTGCATCTATAACTCATTCTAAACTGTATTACTACTAATCAATGTATCAAATGAATTTTATAACACGTTATTTTAATGGTACTTATAAGTACCGTCAGTAGATAAATGGTTAAACTATGTACAAAATACCTAACTTACTGTATCTTTATTTTAATAAGAATAATGTTTTAATTTTCCTCACAAACTATGATGACTAGTTTATGTTACTGATAATAATCTATTTAAAATAAAACTAAAAATACTTTTAGTTAAAATTTTCGTCTTATAACGTTTCGCAGTGATATTTTATTATCCTTGTTCTTTTTTAATTAAAAAAATTATGAATGATTTTAAAAATATATTTTTATTTCTTCGCAGTTCACTTTTACCTTAATCATTCCATGGGAAAATCAATCAATGGGAAATAATAAGTATATAACAGTTCTTTTAATGTGAAAATTTTATTTTAACCCCATATGTAATGCGTAATGAGGAGTTGAACCGTTTCAAAAATACTTGTCCTACTTATACTTTATCCTATATATAATGTTAAAGAAATCAAATCAATATTAAGGTAATACATTAATCCACATTAAAATACTCTGGCAATAGAGTAAAAAAATTCTGGTAATAAAAAAGGGAAATTTTGAATTAATAATAGGTAATATTAATTGAAGAGCTTTAGTGAAAGAAGGGCTTTGTGTAATAATTAAATTTCAAGAAAATTAAAGCGAAAGCTTTTCGTCGCACATTTTATTGGTGTATTTTATTTTATGTAGCATATGTTTTAAATGTTAGCAGGTGATACAAAAATTATTAACTTTTACTTTTCAAATATTAAAAATTAATATGATTTAAATTACTAAATATTAAAATATTAAATATTAATAAATAAAAGCTCAGATCACTAAGGCTAATTTCAAGGTAATTTAATTCTTAATATACATTATATTATATTATTTATTATTATTATTATTATTATTATTATTATTTTGCATGTGCGCGCGTGATTTTTTTTTTTTTAGCACAATATAGAAACAAGAAATTTCATAATGTTAATAAGAGAAATGTTAGGCGAGCAATTGTATGCATATCACATATAGTAAAAATTGAGCTTTAATTTTGGTGCCGTAATGTGAAAAAAATGTTTCAAAAAAATTACATTTATTGTCAAATTTGCAACATCGCGCTTGCTGAAAGTTTGTTTAAGGATTTTTCTATTGTATGCCAATTTAGAAATGGGTTACTTTCATAATCAAATATGTACTAAATTTCACCTAGTACTATTTAAGATCATTTCAAAAATATTGAATAAAATTAGAATACTCAGAGTTGTTTTTATTTATCTTTCTTTTAGGTAGCTTTCATTACAAAAAGCTACCTATTGCAGCCGTTCGGAGGAAAGCGATTTCAAAAAATTTTGGTATATTTTCATCGATCATGACCCC
Source organism: Maratus speciosus (assembly GCA_963932465.1). Taxonomy (NCBI): domain Eukaryota; kingdom Metazoa; phylum Arthropoda; class Arachnida; order Araneae; family Salticidae; genus Maratus; species Maratus speciosus. The sequence continues at coordinate 379,472,309 of OZ010796.1, forward strand.
CAGACCCCGAAACCACCCTCCGTTCAAAAGTTGATATATATATATATATATATATATATATATATATATATATCTGACCTTTGTCATACTGTAACTCTCGAATTTATGAACCGATTTAGATGTAATTCGGTATGTACATAGTACATACCAATGTCTCGACCGAGTTCGTTGGCCAGCTTCATCCGCCATTTTGTTTAAAAATGGCGGCCATTTAAAAATTTTTTTTTAATTTTAAATTTGAAATTTGGTACCAAAGAATTGAAAATGGAAAAATATTTTTTTCTTATGTATTTGACCTTTATACAAAGATTCCGGAGCGGTTTTTGTTTTGTCTATATCTTAAAAAATGGCTGAGTTATAGCATTTTGAATTTCTAGCGTGGCTGACATTTTGAAACGTCCTGAAATTTGTCACGCGATAAAAAGCGTATTTGTGAACCGCTTTGGATGTAACTTCGTTTGTACATAGTACATACCAATGTCTCGACCGAGTTCGTTGGCCAGCTTCATCCGCCATCTTGTTTAAAAATGGCAGCCATTTAAATTTTTAAGAAAAGTTTAAATTTGAAATGTGGTACCAAAAAATTGAAAATTGAAAAAATATTTTTTTCTTATGTATTTGACCTGTATACAAAGATTCGGGAGCAGTTTTTGTTTCGTCTATATCTTAAAAAATGGCTGAGTTATAGCATTTTGAATTTCTAGCGTGGCTGACATTTTGAAACGTCCTGATATTTGTCACCTGATAACAGGCGTATTTATGAACCGATTTGAATGTACTTTGGTGTGTATATAGTACATACAAATATCTCGACCGAGTTCGTTGGCCAGCTTCATCCGCCATTTTATGGCGGCCATTTAAAAAAATTTAAAAAATTTAAAATTTAAAATGAGATACCAAAAAATTGGAAAATGAAAAAGATTTTTTTTGTATGTGTTTGACCTTAATACAAAGATTCAGGAACAGTTTTTGTTTCGTCTATATCTAAAAAAATGGCTGAGTTATAGCATTTTGAATTTCTATTGTGGCTGACATTTTAAAACGACCTGATTTTTGTCACGAGATAACAAGCGTATTTATGAACCGATTTGGATGTTACTTGGTCTGTACATAGTACATACCAATGTCTCGACCGAGTTCGTTGGCCAGCTTCATTCGCCATCTTGTTTCAAAAGGGTTGTCATTTAAAAAAAATTAAATTTAAAATTTAAAATGAGGTATTAAAAAATTGGAAAATGAAAAAGATTTTTTTATGTGTTTGGCCTTGATACAAAGATTCCGGAGCAGATTTTGTTTCTGAAAATTTGTTCTTTTGCTTATATCTTAAAAAATGGTTGAATTATAGCACTTTGAATTTCTAGTATGGCTAACATTTTGAAACGATCTTGTATTTCTCACGCGATAACACACGTATTCGCCTATTTCCATGTAAGAAGGCATGTGGATAGTATACATCAACATCTCAGCCAAATATAAGTTTCTTTAAATAAAAGCAGCTTGGATAAAGCTGACTAATTTCGCGAAATTCTCATTCATATTGATTTAGTATTGATAAAAATTAGTATTGAATCTCCTATATTCGGTTTCCACTAAATTGAGCTTCGTGTGATTGAATAATATACGTTGGCTTTTTTAAAATGAGGAATTTGAAAGCTACCTCTTCCTCCCGGCACTGGCCGGAAGGACTATTTTATTTTTGTTAATTTCGTATAAAATTACTTTCACACTGATACGTCATTTATTAATTTTGGTTTAAAATTAAATTTCTAAATATGTTCAGATTTGTAAAATGCAGAATTTCATGGAATATTTCACCAAACTTTACCCTTTTCGCCCCCAAACAGAAAAGAAAATAATTATTTTTACCAGCTGTAGGTAATAGCAGCAGTGAAAATGTTTCGTCAGTAAGCAACATGAAAAATTGTATTCACTAAACAAAAATTATAGAAAAAATTAACACACACACACACACTCTTAAACAAATCAATTAAAAACAATATATGGGTCGAAAACTATGAAAACTAGACTATTAAATTTGAGAAGAAAGTGACAACTTTATAAATATATAAAAGTAACAAAAAAAAGTTTTTCCTTTTATGTGATTTCACTCTGTCAATTATGTGTTATTCATTAATTTTTATTTTTTTTTAAGTTTTATTATTACTATTGCATTGTAACAATAATACTGTGTAATAATTTTCATAATAGTTTTACGTCAGAGGGATTGTTTTGTCTTTTATTAAACATTAAATTTACCGCACTTGATAAAATGATAGTTTTGATAAATTTCTGTATCTATTTCGTTTTTGTTTTTGTTTTTATTTTATTTTATTTCTATATTTATTTGACAATTTAATCTATCCAATAGGTTCAGAAACTTTTTTATTTCTAAAATACAATATAAACGTGTTATTAGTAATTTTTAAATGTAATTTCAGAAAACAACAGATTACACACATTATTATGTATTTTATGTTTAAAATTATATTCAATATGATAATTTTCTAAAATTTTTAAAATGACAACTAATTAAAATTTTTCAAATAAATGCAACTGTAAAATAATATTTTAATATTAGTATTAATAATACTTGATTTTCGAAGCTTACATTTATAAATATTTGTTTTAAATCTATAGTCTAAATTTTATTAGGAGATATACGAGAATTACACAATTATTACACCGAAACCTGGGCATAGTTTAGAAAATATTTATAAACTATTATACTTACAAAGCCTACATGAATTCAAAAGCCTCAAAAAATTTATTTACTACACTGTAAAAAAAAAGAAAAATGTTTCTTAATCTACGAAACTTTAATATAGCCACGAACGAAAATATAATATAGCCTCTTCAGAGTTATTCACGATTCTGAAAAGCGTTCTTTTAACTTCAGAAACCACTACTAACAAGAGGTTGTCTTGATGTTGGGATATCGCGTTTTCAAACAGCGAACTGAGAGGTAATAAGTAAATATTTCCTGACAGTACAATGGCCTTTGTTGAAAGATTTTTATTTAGATACTGAATTGAAAGACAAGGGGCCCAATCCAGGGGGCGAATAACAATTGTTATGTTCACCTTGAAAATGTCCAAGTGTGTAGGAATGAATAAATTTCGATATCGTAGAGAAATAGATTCGAAAGGGAGTTATGGAGCTTGCATGAGAAAAGGAGTGATGTCACGAGCGACCAATGGGGAATAAGCTTTTATAGTCCCTGGCTGTGGGCAAGAAAAAAAAAGAAAGAGGAGTGAGTCTTGGGAGCGAATCTCGGCAGTTGAACTCTCAATTAGAGTAGACATAGTTGTAATATCCTATTGGTGAATATTGAGTAATAACTGGTACAATCATGCGCAGTGATATATGTATATATATATATATATATATATTAGATTGTGTTGAGTAATGTGAAAATGTCTCACAAGTTTATGTAACTCAATTTTTTTTAAATTTACTTTAATTGAACTGTTCTAATAAAGAAGTCATGGAATATAAACATGTGTTATATCGGAATTTTGTATTATTTACGACCTGAGAAGGATGAACGCATCGGTCACTTCACCACAATGTAAATAGGAATTTATAAAGAAAAGTTCCGTTTGCTTCCCATAAGTTTCGGAAAAATAAGTTTTCTCAAACCGGAATATATTGTGACATCGCCTTCTCAGCAAACCGTGGACATATAACTCAACAGATATTTCCATGGAGGACAATAGCTTTTTCTTGAAAGGTATATAGAAAGGAAAGTGCATACCTATCTGTGTCCTTGGGATGTGTACAAAGGAAGATTTCAACATCTCGAAGAAACAGGGGATGACAGACAATAAAGCTGAATGACCGTCTGTCCCCTTGTGAGGGCATAAAAAAGAAAAAAAGAGAAAGAAGGGTGGAGAAATGTTCTAGCAATAGGTCTGGACAGTTGAAACTTGAACGTTGTAAAGTGGTGTTGGATATTATGAAGGTGAGATATGAGGTACGAAACGTACACTCATGTGGTTTTTATGATATACTGATGATGTGAAGAAATGTGAGGGTGTCTCACATTCGATTGCAATGTTAATTTATTTCATTTTTCAACTTAATTTAATTGTTCTAATAAATAACTTAGGAAAGAAAATGTGTTATATTTGGACATTAATCATGTACGAGCTGATAAGAGGAAAAGCTTCGGCCCACTACACCACAGTAAGAATTATAATGGTGGTAGCATAAGGATCAATTACGTCTAGCGTTAATTAGACTGGGCCCACGTGAACTTGATGTACAAACGGAAAAGGTGTGAGTAACAAGGACAGTCGGTGGTGAAATTCTGTGTTTGACGACAAGGATTTTCAGGAGTATCCGGTTTACGATGTGTGAAATTCGGAGTGTCGAGTTTATTAGCTGTTATATGACAAGAACTCGTAAAAAGGATCCAACGATAGTGAAAATTTCTTCGGTAAACGTCCAGTGCAGTGGATAGAAGAATACCAATCGCTCGCCCTCAGGAGTCTACGGAGACAACTTGTGCGAAAATTCCCGGGCGTGATTTAAAATAAATCGGGATATACGACAGTACCTCAGAAAAAAAAGTGCAGGAAAGCCTTGGAGCAGTGTAGAGTAGATGTCTGGATTTGAAGGTAAGCCCTTTAATGTAATTTTCAAGAGAGGTATGTTGGGATTTAATATTGTGTATTTCTATTCTTGGTAATTGGTATATGGTCAAAAGATAAAAATTCTAGGGTAGCTATTAATTTGGGATTGAAAATTTTAGTTAGAATTTTTATATTACACGGGTTTCTTAATGTCTGTAAAGTAATTTATTTGGTTTTGAAAATTAAATATTTATGTATTTTAGAATTTACTTGGGGTATAGTAAATTACTGTTGATTAATAAAAGATTATTAATCGTTGAAATATAATTATAGCTGTGTATGTAACCTTTAGTTATAAAGTTGGGGCATATACTTCTTTTGTTTACTGCAGCAATAAAGTTAGTTAAAATTTTATGGGTATAATGTGGAAAAATCAGGATTAATTGTTTAAATATAAATTGTATTTATATAGTACTGTGGGTATCAAAATAATTTTGAGGATTTACTCTGTTTTAAAGAATATAACAAGTGCACGGAAATTTTCGGTAGGAAAATTGTATTATTGTTTTATGCATTGAGATATATCTAGAAATAAAATTCTATTCTTTATAGTATTTTTTTTTTTCAAATTGCATATATTTGTGTATTTTTGTGCTTAATATATTTTGCGGGAAAATAATGGAAGAATTTCTAGGGAAATATTCTAAAAACATCTTGCTTTTGCTAGCAGAGGAATTTGAGACTAGCGTGTCGGTAACTGATAAAAAAAGAACTATAATTCAGGCTATTTTAGCGGCACCGGATTATAATGAGAGTTTTGCTTAATCGAATTTGGAATGTATTCTTAAAGAGGATGCAGAACGCAAAGAAAAATTAGTTTTGGAACGGAAAGACGAAGAGCGTGAAAAAACAAGACAATTTGAGTTACAAAAAGTAAGAATTCAAAATTCTACAGAAACTGTTAGTCTTTCGACTAGTAATATGAATTTAGGTTCGCATAGAAATCCAAAGATTAATTTAAAAGAATTAGTTCCATGCTTTGATTCTAAATTAATTGACATCACTCTTTTCTTTATGATCTTTGAAAAACATTCGGAGAAAGCTAAAATTTCGCAGGAGGATATGGTTAGCCAATTAATTCCCTTATTGCCATCAGATATAGCGGAGATTATAGTGAAGCAACCAGCAGAATTCGGGATGATTTTCAACACGTAAAAAAAGTTTTGTTAAATCGGTTTAGGTTGGGAAGAGGTGCTTTAAAACAAAAGTTTGAAAATCATCAAAGAAAATCTGGAGCGTTACGGGCAGATTTGGTATATAAATTAAGGGGTTATTTGGATAATTGGTTGGAATCATTAGAAATAAAGGACTTCGAGTCTTTAAAAGAACTCATGCTCACTCAGCAAGTAAAAAAAACGCGTTCCTTTTGAAATAAAAGAAAAAATTATGGATTACGGGGACGAAATGAAAGAGGCTTCGAAACTCGATGATAAATGTGATAAGTATGATAGTTTTAGAAGTAATTTCAGGAAATCGGAAAAAGAATCTTGGACAAAAAAAACCTTATTCAGAGATACAAAGAAGCAATCTAAATCCGAAAATTAAGGGTGAATTAAAAGCTAAATCGGAGTTAGAGAATAAACAAAATGTTAAAAACAATAAATTTAAAAATGATCAGGGTTTTGAGAGGAAAAGGCAGATTAGGTGATTTATTTATTTATTTATTTATTTATTTTTTTGTGATCAACCTGGGCACATAAAACCAGAATGTGCGAAATGGTTAAAAAAGAAAAATCAGTTTAATACAGTTAATCATTTAGGTAATGATATTGATTTAGGAGATTTTTTTAAACCTTATCTTAAAAAAGGCTATAACAAATCGGGTTGAAGGAAACTTTTGAGGGATACGGGAGCGGGAATTGACCTTTGCGATAGAAATTGGGTTAAAACAGAGGATTTTACTGGAAATATAACTTGGGTACGTAAACCTCTTGATAATGAATGTAAATGTTTACCTTTAGCATGGGTGACTATAAAAGGGGATTTTGGTTGCGTCGCCACTAAGACGGCGATTAAACCGCCTGAGTCAGAGCAAGGTTATTATCTCTTAGGTAATAAAACTGCGGAGCTTATTGAGCAAAATAAAAGAAACGAGGTTCCGATAAATATGGTAGTTAGTCGTAGTAGGACGGATTCTTAAAAAAAAGAATGGAGCAACGAGATGCTGAAAATGAAATTTTGTTTTCCGAGCATGCAAAGTTAGAAGAGCAATAAGAGGGTAGATAAAATTGAGGATTGCTCACAGAAAAAAGAAAACCAGGTGGTCCGAATGGATGAGATTAGAGAGGATGAAAGTCAAATCGAAGATCTTACGTTATTACTGAAATGGGAGGTGAAAGATAATGTGGGATTGAATAAAATTACGGCAGAAGATTTCAGCTTAACCCAAAAACAGTGCTTATCTTTAAAAACAATATGGGAAAAGTCGAATAATGGGGAAGAAAAGGAATTTAAAGCAATGGGAAATATACTGGTAAGAGTTTCACACTCAAATAGTGGGGATGAGAAATTACAATTGTATTTGCCGTTAGAATTTAGAGAGAAAATAATGAAAATGTGTCGTGAGGAAGTCGCGGGACATTTAGGGGCGACCAAAACAAAAGATAGGGTAATTAAATGCTTTTTTGGCCAAATTGTTACAAGGAGATTGAGGAATTTGTAAGAACTTGTGATATGAGTTAAAAGATTGGAAAAAATAGAGATAAAAAGAAAGCTCCCTTAAAGCCCGCGCCAATAATTTCAGAAATTTTCTCCAGGATAAATACTGATGATGTAAGTCCTTTGATTGTAAGAGAGAAAAATAATAGATACCTGATTACTTCAATTTGTGTTGCGTCTAAATATCCGGATTCAATACCGGTAGAGGATTTAACTTCTCCGTCAGTGATTGAGGGGCTAATACAAATATTTTCTAGGACTGGTTATCCAAAATAGTATAATGTGATTTGGGTAAGTCATTTACAAGTGAGTTAACATCAGAATTTTTTTATAGGTTCGGTATTACAGTTGTACATAGTTTAGTTTTCCATTCAGAATCGAATAGCGTTTAACAGATGCATGGTAGTTTAAAAAAGGTTATAAAGACTTTGTGTTTGGAGGCAGGAAAAGATTGGGAAGCAGTCTTGCCAACCGCTTTATTTGCTTTGAGGACTGTGAGTCATGAAAGCTCAGGATTTAGCCCTAATGAGCTAGTGCATGGTAAAAATTTACGAATGCCACATACTCTTGTATATGAGAACTGGATGGAAAAGGAAACGGTAAATCAGAATGTAGTAGACTATATTTTGAACTTGAGTAATAGATTGAAACATTGTCAAGAATTAGCGTGCAAAAAATGAAAGAGTGTCAGGAAAAACGAAAACAATGGTATGATAAGAATGCGGTGTATAGAAAATTTAATGTAGGAGATAAAGTGTTATTTCTGGCTACCTCGAAGCCAAATAAAATGGTGGTTAATTGGATAGGACCGGGAACTATTACTGGTGTAATATCTCAAACTAATTATACTATCGATATTCCGGAAAAGAGAAAGAAGTCTACTATTTATCACGTGAATTTAATTAAACCATATTATAGTAGACCTAAATTTGTAAATTTGTTGATTGATGAGGAGTGTGAGGAAATTGAGGATCAAACGGAAATTCCTTATCCCATTGCGGATCCCACTCAGTTAGATTTTTGGGAATTAGTAAAGGAAAGTGATTTAGAAAAACGCGTTTCTATAGAGCAAATAGGAGATTTCTGAGAGAATGATTGAGCGTCACATGACAGTTTTTTCTACGGACCCTGGGATTACCCCGTTTTTTTAAATGGACATAGTTTTAACGGATAATGTGCCGGTTAGGTAAAAACCATATCGAATGTCGCCGAGACAATTAGAGATTCTGCATGAAGATATTCGGAGGGTTTTAGATTTGGATGTGATTGAAGTCGGGCAGCCACAGGGGCGGACTGGCCCACCCTGCTACCCCGCGATCGCGGGGTGGGCCAAACGGTTGTAGTGGGCCAAAAAATAATAAATTTTTTGAGTTTTGTTTCTTTTCAATAAAACAACAAAAAAAAACCTCATTTTTTCTTTTTCGTATTTTTTTCCCTTTATCAGGTTAGTCTGATTTCTCTTTTCTCTATCCCATCTGAAATCTTTGGAAGATATATATGGTGAAGCCATATATTTGTGTTAATTTTTCCATTCAAAATTAATCCGTTTTCTACATTTATTTTCCTTTCTGCGGTTAACGCGAGCTTTCATAAATAATTTCTCTTTATAATTTATGTCTAATTTATCGCAATCGTTATACTCTTTGTGGCATTTTATTAAGTAAAACATCCTTCCCTTCATCTGTTAAATGCTATCATTCAAAGGCTATTTCGTTTTATTTATAATGTAAGCACAATTTCTATCCCCACATAAATATTCTTTTATTGACAATTTATTAAGTAAACGTTTTTTTGTCTTTCTCTGTTAAAAGCTATCATTCAGAAAAATGATTTATTTGTTATTTCTAATTTAAGCACAATTCCTATATTCTTTACTGATATTTTATTTGTTAAATGCCGTTTTTTTACAAATCTGTTTACATAATATAAAGATCATATAGTTAATTTAAGCCTGCTAGCGTCTTGTAAATGCATTAAATTACACATAAATTTCATTTTCACTTTAGCCAGTAAATAGATATTTGACATTAATTATCCTCACCGTTATACTCTATGCAAGCAATAATAGGTTTGCTCTATTATTTCACTTATTAATTTGTTGCCAAATGTGGTGTATGTCACTGGCGTTTATCTAGTTCAAATCTCTATATAATAAAACGCAGTGTAACGCTGGGCGGGGCGAATCTATCAATCTTACCTGTCTCCCAGGAAGAGAATCAAGGGGAAAAGGATCCTTTCTCCCATTGGTTGACAAGAAACAAGAATCCCGCGATTACTTCTCAAGGTTAAAAGTTCTGATAATTGAGCAGTGGTAGATTTTTCTTCCTAACAAATCAGTGCAAGGCACATCGCATTATCCCACCAAAATAAATCGCCAAGTGTCACTTGAGATTATTTCAAGTATTAAGTTGCAATCATATTAAATTTTCTTTGCGACATGTAAGGAATTTTAATTTATTTCTCATATAAAATGATTCACGGAAAACAATGATATGGTATTTTTAAAAATATCCTTTTTTTTCCTGCAAAAAATTGATAAAACTGACTTTCTTTTAAAAAAGTAATCAATTTAAATATTTTAGGCTTATTATTTTGTAACTTATTTTTAAATTACACATTACTTATATTTTCCTTTTCTATATACAGGTGTATGTAAATTTAAACTAAAAAAAAAAATATCCCATATTTTAAAAGTAAAAAATTAATATTTATACGAAAAGTAAAATTAATCATTTTTGATTTATAGCTTTGCATCAGGAGGACAGAAACTTAGGGGATTATACGGTAGGGATTCAACCCGAGATACTTATTTATTAATCAATACACATATTTTTTAAAAATTTGGAGGGGGGGGGGAGGAAGGAGGGGGGGGGGGTAAACGATAAAATACAATTTCAATGTGCTATTAAAAAAAATAGTATTATTTCAATAGTTGAAGCAGACTGTTTTAATTACGCACTTTTATTGCATGTTTATTAAATTTTAGTTTTATTAAGAAATCTTAATTTTGTTATAGTATATTAGCCGGTAAACCTGGTTTACCCAGAAATATTGTAAATGCTAATTGTGTGTTTATTATAACATAAACTAGCCGAACTTTGCTCATCTAAACGCTTCCATATTGTCAATTATTTTTTTATCAGTTTTTCAAATTTTAAGTGAAAAACACAATTTTTACCCACCGTCCTAGGACGGGCATTTACACTAGTTTTAATATATCTCCCAGTTTAAAGGTTATTTTGTGATTGGCGTATTGGCTCAAGGCAGATGCATTCTTGGCGTATTAAATTACGCAGATTGAAAGGGACTTGCTCTCTGATCTTCGTACGGTAAACAGCTTAAAAATTTGCTAAGTTAGGGAGGTCACCACTGCTTTACATCTTATGCCCATTTCCGTAAAAATAAATACTTTTTCCATGGAAACTGTTCTTCTGAATTATTGCCTGATGGATTTTTCTAGGAAACGGATCATCTCATCTGGGTTTGCATTTAGGAACATCGTCTTTGTACTCAACTATTTTATTTACTATCACGACCGGAGTATTAAATAAAAAATACTCCATAATCCTGTTCAAATTACTCCTTTTGTATAGAAACCGAGAGATAGGGGATAAAGTAAAAAACACATATCGCTCACCCGCAAGAAAAGTGACACATCGATCTGTCATAGGTGCGTCTTGATACAGAAAAAGTTTCATAAGTGTAGTTATGCGAAAAATCGCTTTATTACGCTCTATGTCCATTCGTGACCACAGAAGGGGCGGTGGTTTGTGTGGGGAGGTAAAATTATTCAAACTTCCAAACTTCATTTATGTCTTTATTCTTAAGGCTTTTACACTTTTACTCCTGCATGCAGAGCTAAGTGCTATAATTTCTTTTTACAGTAAAATCATGTAAATTTTCTTTTGCCTCTCCTGTGAAATTTACTTTTGCCAAGATGTGTCACTTTTCTTGAGGGTGAGGAATATAGTGAGTGAAAGGTGGGACGTTGTTCGATGGGATGGTTTGCCTGCGGACATTTGCGTAGTAACAAAAGATAGACAAGAATTAGCTTACATATATAGGGATGATCTACAGATTAATGATCTTGGAAATCAAGGATTAGTTTATAGAGAAAAAAGAAAGGAGGCCCCGGCAGACTTGAATAATTGTGACGTTAAGCACGGCAATTTTTTAGAATTGGTAACGCCGCTATGTAAATATATTGAAATTTTGCACAGTTATCGTGGTTTAGCTCGTGATTTAGCAAGGCTATCAAGAGAAGCCAAGAAAGAAGATCTTCAGAGAGTATGAAGAAGAATAGAATTGAGCAGATAGAAGAACAAAATGAAAATCCTAATTGGCATGGAAGAAGTTCGTTTATTTCATTCCTGTCTAAGTCATTTATAAGTAAGTTAATTGCTCATCTCTCCATTGAGATCCAAATAAACATTGCCGATGAAGTAAAACAGTCAGTTTCTGTGGTGACGATCCATCACCAACACACTTGGTCACGCGACAATAAAGTGGTAGTACAAATGATAGAAATATTACCCGATCCGCGTTGTGAAAGATCAAAAGAGGGTAATATTTAAAATAGGAGGAGAATAAATTTTGAATAAAATTATACGTCAATACTCAGAATCGACTTATTTAAATTTAAAATTTATATTCAGGATTCGGTGGGTTGCATCGATAATTATTCGATTTAATATTTTCTAAAATTAAACTCTTAAAACTCATAAATTTAATAAACCTCTGAAAAGAAAGAATAAGAATAATGCTTCAAAGAAAAGATAGGAAATGCACATATAGAATCAAATTTTATTATTTTCAAGCACATAACTTCCATATATCAAACATAATTACTCTTAAATGCATATTAATTTGACAGCATACTCAGTTACATGAGATCTCATAACAAGATAATTATGAGTCATATCTTTGTGAAATTTTGGATTCAAAACGTTGGTTGAAGTTCTCACAGCACAAATAGATGGGCTTCTTAGCCAAGTTATTGACAAATTTCCAACGCTGATATTTTAATGTTATGATTAGTCCATAATAATGACAAATACTCATAACTGCATTAAAATTTTGCCTATAAAATATTAGACACAGAAAATCCTACGCACACAACATAAATATATAATAAAATAATGGCCATATATTAAGTAATGAACTCACCATATACCTCAGACGAAAGGGGCGAAAACACTTCCTGTAGAGCACTGATAGTTCTTATCACTAGGTAGATTTGGTCCGCACCTTTCAAATTTTGAAAGTCACTTTTGACCGAGCACATTAAAGTTCATATAGTCTCTTTTGGCTGAACTCTTTATACAATCACGGTGATAACTGGAACTTTTCGGTGTGGCATCCCATCTCATCCGCTAATGGCAATCAGAAAAATGGTGGTGTGGCATCCCATCTCATCCGCTAATGGCAATCAGAAAAATGGTGGTGTGGCATCCCATCTCATCCGCTAATGGCAATCAGAAAAATGGTGTCGCACTCCTAGGTCAGAGTTCTGTCCATAATCAATTCAGGATGATAAAAAGTTTTCGCAGAGTTCCATCCATCAATAGCCATTAGAAATGTTGGAGCCCTCCGAGATGAGACTTCTTTCCATATCCGATACAGGGTGATGCAGGATTTCGCAGACTTCAGCTTATCAACCTAGCCCTTTTGGTCGCAAGACTAATCCCAGAGCTTCCTTCAGGAGGAGCGACATAGGTGAAGACAAAATCCAAGTGTCTCTTTTTTTTTTTCAAAATCTTCCTCCACAAAAAATGGGCGTATTTCATTAGTACAATATGATTTTTTTATTCGTAGATTGGTGCTTCTCTCTTACTGGTGCGCCTGATCTCTTGGCTGTGGTTCGCTTTTGATCCCCTCTTCTGGGCGTCTCCGTATTTTTCCAACGCATAGCTAATTTTTTCTCTTCGTTTACGGGGATCTGACGTCACCTGTGAGCTTCGGACCCCCTCTGCCACACACGATGATACCAATAAATAGTAGCCCTGTCAGTGCTAAGTGCATCATAAATAATTGTGACTGGCTTTATTATTAACATGTCTTATATGGCGTCCATATGCCCTTCCTATAAGTTTTATTGCCCTATTTTCGTCTGAAGTATATGTGAATTTTTATCACACTGTTAATTTTCATATAAAATATTACAAAATTCTTAATTAATTGCCATATTACGAAATACATTCAATATTCACAAACCTTAAATTTTTACAAATGAAATTATACCAAAAACATATATATGCATCCATATACTTATTATAAATTATGATTTTTCTTTATCTAAATACTCTTAAGATTTTATTCAAATTAATTTACTTTATTTATTTTATAAAGAAATATTTGTCAAAATGCCATTTATTATTTTCTCTTGAATAATAATAGGTGACCAAGTGTGTTGGTGATGGATCGTCACCACAGTTTCATTCAATATTGAAGTAGATTTCATACAAGATATATCGGTAACGGCGCAGTTGGCAAGTTGTATTCGTTGTAATTCACGCAGCATAGTAAAGGGAAGGTTAGCTTTAAAAATTGGTTGATGCTCCCAAAACAATAGGGGAATCTCTCTATCCCCAAGTAAAAGAAGAACTTAAAAAGTTTAAATTCCCTTCTTCACAAATAATTGGCACTTCTTTCAATGGTACAGCAAATATGAGTGGGAGATATAAAGGTTTGCTGTCACAACCTAAAAAGGGCAATCCAAATATACAGCATGTGCAGTGATATGCTAAATTTCGTTCTAAAAGATGCAAAAGAATGTTGCTAATTGACAACGGACTTCTTGGACTCAATGCAAGTTACAGCCGTGTTTAGCTCAGAGGACATAAATAAGCGAATGAAAGTATGGACTTCAGTGAATAATCAGCCTGTAAGTGGAAATAAACTTGAATATTAAAGATGTGAATTATCACATTGCTAACAAGGCGTAAACCAACTTAGTGAAAAATATCCAAGCCGGGAATCGAACCCGAGCCCCTGGAATAGATCTCCAGTGCTCTACCACTAAACCACAAGGACGATACGCAGCTTGGCATCTCTCACTTATATAAGTCGGTAAGGCTGCTACCGCAGCACTACCGACATGTTTCCGGCTTGGACATTTTTCACTAAGTTGGTTTACGCCTTGTTAGCAATGTGATAATTCACGTCTTTAATATTCAATAATTTCAAGCGTAATTTCACTGCTGAAAAGTAGCTGAAAAATTAATTAAAAATTGTATATTTACCGATGCTGGGTTCATTTGCGTCTCATGTTACGCCACTAGATTGTGTGCTCATGAAAACTTTTCCATCTAGTGCTGCGGTAGCAACCTTACCGACTTATATAAGTGAGAGATGCCAAGCTGGGCATCGTCCTTGTGGCTTAATGGTAGAGCACTGGAGATCTATTCCAGGGGCCCGGGTTCGATTCCCGGCGCGGACATTTTTCACTAAGTTGGTTTACGCCTTGTTAGCAATGTGATAATTCACGTCTTTGATATTCAATAATTTCAAGCGTAATTTCACTGTTGAAAAATTAATTAAAAATTGGAAATAAACTTCTTCGCAGATTACAAAAAGAAAACGCTACTAGGTGGTGGAATAAAGAACGACTACTTAATAGCATGTTTGAGAAGTCGTCAAAACCTTTTAAAGATCAACATAAGTTTTCAACATTGCTTAAGTGACTACAAGGTATCACCGAAATGACAATTTCCCATCACATGTCACTAATTGATAATTGGTGCTAGTTTTAGTATATATTAATAGCAACCATTTTGAGCAACCTATCCAATATATTTACGCCCACATCGAAGTATCTGCAGATAAGCGGCCTGGCTACGTAACTGCTACTAACAAATTCCAAACCCTGAAAACCAATCTGCTACACAAAATAGATCTCCAGAATCTTCAGAAACAACTAATAGAAGAGGAGTAACCATTGAAATTGAGTTTCCCACTGGAAAAGAGAATATCTATATCGAAACGTCTCAGGGTTGCAAAAAACCCAACCCGGCCGGGTTTTAGTGGGTTTTTCAGGGTTTTATTGGTCTTTTTGGGTTTTATTGGGTTTTTTGTTATTTTAAGAAGTGAGGACAGGGGGAGTGTCCCTTATTGTTTTAAAGTATATGTATTAAATTGAGAAATCTTATTATATTTTTATTCATTAACTTAATATACAAAGCAATTTGAATTGAAATAACACAAATAAATCAGTGTAAAAGTCTGTAAAAATGCTTTTACTTCTGACATCATATAATATTATATAATAACCGCATATCACATATTTTAAAGTTATTTTAATAGATTAATTTTTATCTGTATTCCCCACTAAGAACACTTTATTGAAACAAATCTTTAATCTTTTATTATTTATTAATCAAATAATGCTTGATAATATTTTCAAGATACCTATGGTTCACTGTATAGAAGAATTTATTCTTTGAACATAATACATAGCTGTTACTAAAAATATTTAAATTACAAATGATTTCAATTATCTACATAACTGATTGTAATTATTTAATTTGAATATTTTGAAATGAAGTTATAATATTTATATAATATCCAACAATGTTTATTGTTATCAACAAACATGCATCTATATGTAATAGGAAATGATATTTTAAAAAGCCCAAAAAAACCCAGGTTTAAAAAAAAAAAAAAACAGTGTTAAATAAATAAACGCCAGTTTATTTGGGTTTTTTGGAAAAAGCCACCTTTTTTTTGGCTGTCAAATTTGTATCCAGTTGGGAACTTAGTTTTATATTGTTAAATCTTGATATAAAATACTTTGTCATTTTTTATCTAATGCGAAAATGTTATGATTAGCTCTGTATATTGGTTTTGACTTTTTTTTCATAATATTAACAGGCTTTTAAAAGACTTAAGCACATTATTTCATTTTGACTTTGTCACATTTGGATTTGGCAGTACACCCACAATAGTATGTTTTAATAGGTCGGTGTAACTCTTTAAACACAAAGGTTTAAAAATTAATATAAAAGTTACTGAATATTAAATAATAATATCATAGATTGCAAAAAACCCAATAAAACCCACTTTGATGTGGGTTTCATTGGTTTTTTTAGAGTGGGTTTTACCCCCAAAAAACTCAACAGGGTTTTTTTGGGTAGGTGGGTTTTTTGCAACCCTGAAACGTCTATGTGGTGAATATTATCACAATGAGCAAGAAGTATTATCAGATCACCATCAGAAATATTTAAGGTAAATGTTTATAATATCATCTTAGACATAGATATTCAGCAGTTGAGTATGCGATTTACTGGAAATGACTTGCTCATGAAACACATTGCCTGGTTCGATCCTTGCCGCTTCAGTGAGGTTAAATTTTTAAATGAATTTGCTGAAGAAGCTCTTAGTACTCTGTTTGACTTGGCGAAAGTGAAAAAAAAAGACTGTGTC
The DNA here is from genome assembly GCA_963932465.1 of Maratus speciosus. NCBI lineage: Eukaryota > Metazoa > Arthropoda > Arachnida > Araneae > Salticidae > Maratus > Maratus speciosus. Next base: position 379,489,021 of record OZ010796.1, read on the forward strand.
AGGTTCAACCGAACAGGCCAGCCTACAAAAAGGTTTTAGATTACAGCCCTGCAGATAGGGGAATTTAACTGCAATCCACAAACAAGTGCCATAAACCTCTAAAAGTAAGGCCCTCCCGACCAAAACTTCGTCTGAAAAGAGTTGCTGCAATTTTCCCTGCACTATGGTGATTATAATCAGTCACTGTTGCAGCAACAATCTCGATGTAGCAAATTTTCAGCTGTGTACAGAAAAGAAACGAGCAATTCAGAAGAACTCCTTAAAGATGATGAGAATTGCTGTAAAGTTAATTAAGAATGTAAAAAATTCTTAGCTTGTGCATTAGAATTATTGTGCAAGTTGAATGCCTATGATCTTATTTATCCACATTGTACATAGTCTAATACATATTAATTTTATCATGCACTCAAGTGTTTCTGAATGAGTGTTTTCAACGCTTAAAATTATAAAGAACTGCTTGTGTTTATCTCTAGGACAAGAACCGTTAGAAGATTTTATTCGATTCAGTGTTGAATGACCTTTTGATTATGATTGTTATAATATAATAGAGAGAGTTTCCTCAAATTCAAAAGAAATGTCCAGATATCTGACTCTGACATTCTAATTAGTTAGTAGTGAGGGTATAAATCAAATGATTAAATTTTCAGGTACTTTATGGATATTTTAAATAAACATTAATCAATGTACAAAATGTATATATGTTGACAATTTCAAATAACAAAATAAAATGTACAAATGAATACAATGATATTTCAAATGACAAATTAAACAATGTATGCGTGTCAATTTAATAGAACTAACTCTTTCTGGTCAATGCTGACACTTTCTAGTATAAAATTTACAATGTCGTGTACAAGTCTAAGGTTTTATTGACGGCATAGTGGTTAGCATGTTAGCCTTCCACGCAAAGGGTCCCGGGTTCAAATTTCAGGTGAAGGATGGATGTTCCGAGGCGTTGTCAATGTGCATAGGTTAGGGTTAACTGTGATCGATTCGCGTTTGGAGCACCTTTACAAGTAGCCATCATTATTCTAACGATATCTTTGGCAGATGCTGACAGCGCAATTGATCCACAATTGGACTATACAATTTTTTTAATACAAAGAACACAAATATCTGAACAGAATTCCCATAAGAAATTTAAAACGTTTTTATTTACTACGTGTATACCTTTTAATTGTTTAAAGTTTACATATTCAAAAAATAAATCAAAATTAAGCAAGTTAACCTCTGCCCCCCCCCCCATCTCGAGTTAGAGCAAAGGGCCATTGTAACAATGGGACTGTCGCTAAGTTGGCCAATGCCTAAGTCTAGCGGGGTGGGCCAAACTACGCCAGTCCGCCCCTGGGCAGCCAGATTATGCTTCGCCTATGATTTTGGTTGAGAGTGCGGTTAAAGACGCTCGCCCTTGTGTGGATTATAGGAAATTAAATGCAAAAACCAGAACTGAAGTTTTCCCTTTGCCAAACATTGAAGAGGTCGTTGAGAAAGTGAGTGCGGCGCCTTTTATTACTGTTTTGGATCTGACGAAAGGTTATTTTCAGATTCCTCTCACGGAAGAAGCTCAGAGATATGCGGCTTTTGTAACACCGTTTGGGAATTTTCAACTAAAGTCATGATGTTTGGACTTTTAAATTCAGCATATTATTTTTGTAAATTGATTGCCATAGTTTTATGTGGGTTAGAGTTATTTCCGGTTCCATATATCGATGATATAGCTATATTTTCTTTGACCTTGGAGCAGCATTTAAAAGATGTGGAGGCGGTTCTTAAGCGGTTAAAAGAAGCAAATTTACCGGTGAAACCATCCAAATGCAAATTTGCGCAGGACCTTGTAAAATTTCTGGGACACGAAGTGAGTCAGAAAAAAGGTCTCCTAGTGTAGCTAAATTGCAGGCTATTAAAGATTTTCCGATTCCGACAACTAAGACACAACTAAGAGCATATCTGTGAATGGTAGGATTTTACGCGAGGTATATAAAGAAGTATGCTACTATAGCAGTTCCGTTAACAGATGCATTAAAAGGGAAAATAAAAAAATAAAAAATCATATGGGACGAGAAGTGCAATAAGGCATTTGAAGAACTAAAATTAAAATTAATGAAAAGTCCTGTGTTATAGGTGTCTGATTTTAAGCGGAAATTCATCGTGCAAAAATATGCGAATTTATATGGGGCAGGAATTGTTTTATCTCGAATTATTGCAGGCGAAGAGCACCAAATTTTATATCTTAGCAAAATATTTTCTCGTGCGGAGCAAAATTATAGCACGATAGAAAGAGAATTAGCGGCTATAGTTTATGGATGAAAAAAGTTAAATTATTATTTGGATGGGCAAAAATTTGAGATACAAACGGATCATAATCCATTAGTGTACTTAAAGAAAATGGTAGGTACAAACTCTCGTTTGACCCGTTGGGCTATATTTTTGCAGCCATTAAATTTCAAAATTACACATAAACCAGGAAAATTACATGGTATTGCAGATGATCTAAGTAGGGAGATGTAGAATCCTAGGTAGATATTGTGTTTGTGGTTTAGTATTCAAAATTTTAATAATTATAGTTAGGGCCTTTCATTAATATATTGTGTTGTATGTAAAAAAATTTGTTCGCAAGGTTGTGTAATTGTATTATTATTTTTTTATTCTAATTAGTATTAAATTCAAATATTTTAAATTTAAATTAATTGTTCTGGCATCAAAAATTTAGATTCTTTTTATTCTTTTGATTAACTATGATTGAGAAAAATTATGAAAATTTCATATTCTTGGTATGTCCTTTGAAACTGAGAGCGAGTATTCTTGAATTTAAGTAGTATTTTGATAATTAGGTCAAAAGTCTAAAGGGTATTTTAATGCTGGTGTAATGGTGTGCTTGACCTCTCTGGAAGTTAATTAAAAGGGCTTATTATGTGAACCTCATGCATAAATATTTCCTATGGAAAGCTCTTTTGGGGGGAGGTGTTGTGACATCGCCTTCTCAGCAAACCGTGGGAACTCAACAGATATTTCAATGGAGGACAATAGCCTTTTGTTGAAAGGTATGTAAAAAGGAAAGTGCATACCTATCTGTATCCTTGGGATGTGTACAAAGGAAGATTTCAACATCTCGAAAAGATAGGGGGTGGCAGAAAATGAAGCTGAATGATCGTTTGTCCTCTTGTGAGGGCATAAAAAAGAAGAAAAAGAAAGAAAGGTGGAGAAATGTTCTAGTGATAGGGGTGGACAATTGAGACTTGAACGTTGTAATGTGATGTTGGATATTATGAAGTTGAGATATGAGGCATGAAACGTACACTCATGTGATGTTTATGATATACTGATGATGTGAAGAAATGTGAGAGTGACTCACATTCGATTGCAATGTTAATTTATTTCATTTTTCAACTTAATTTAATTGTTCTAATAAAGAACTTTGGAAAGAAAGCGTGTTATATTTGGACATTAATCATGTACGAGCTGATAAGAGTAAAAGCTTCGGCCCACTACACCACAATATGCTTTTCGGATGCTTTCAATTCTCAGGTTAACATTTTTAAGCTGAGTATAGTTGAATTTGTACAAGTAAGAGTAAAAAAATAATATTAATTTTAAGTAATAATAATATTAATTTTTTTTGTTATGCTTTTAATTTAGGTTATTTGTTTTTTAAACATGTTTTTTGAACATGAAAATGTTTACTTGGGAATCGATGGGATCCGAAAAACCTGTATTCCAGCTTTAGAAAACTGATTAACACACTGTAAAAGCTGATCGGAAATTACTGATAGCAAAAGAAACTTTTTTTTATAAATGTTTTTTTTTTTTTTAATATCGAAACTCTGTTGGCTTCTGAGGTTTCCAATAATAAAGGTTTGTGGAGATAAAGGAAAGCTTTTTGGAATCGTTAGTAACATTGGAAGAAGTTGTCTTACATTTTCGTTCATGGTTATATTATATATAAACACTTGGCTTCTTTTATGATGAAGGAATTATTTTATTCCTTATTTCAATAGGAAATAGATAGCGCACCACTGTCTCAAAATATGAGAACGCTCAATCTATCTTATAAAAATGGTTGAAAGTTCAGTGACTTAAGTAAACTTAAGCCTTTATTCTGTTCAACTGTTGAAATACGAAAAAAAAAAAAAAAAAAAAAAAAAAAAAAGGTTTATAATACGTTTTGAAGTTGCAACGTTATTTTCAGCAATATTGCAGTTTGAGATCGTGCAGTGCAATCTGTCGATGATATTTGTAAATAAAACAAGGAAGTGTACGAAGAAATTCCGTATTACTCTCCTGGAATCACACTCGTTAATTGCTTGAGTGCCTTAATTTTTTGATTAAAAAGGTGGTGGGGGGGGGGATTCAAAATCTTATAAATAAAATTTTTTTAAGTATGTCCATTAACCAGCTTGGAGTAGAAATATGGTGCTGAGAATGGTATGGTTGAATGTTTAATCAGTTTTAATAAGTGTTTTATGATGGAATTGCCTTTTTAAACTATTTCCCGAACATTTAAAAATTCCTTTTGGTTCTATTCTGTTAGCCGAGCGCCAGTGATAAATCGCCAAATATTGTTTCATTTGGCATTATTTGAATTGAAACCTTTCACGTGAATTTTTTCCAACTGATTTACAGGTACCCTTCGCGTAGAGTGTTTTAAATGTTTTGCGTCATTTAAATATGTTTGTGTCACGTTTTTAGTTTTATAATTATAAAAGTTTGGAATTATGCCTAAAACAGATCAAGAAACCGTAAATTATTTTACTACAAAACTTGAAAAGGAGGGATTGAATCATTTCAAGGTTAACCAAATGTATAAATCTGCAGATCCTGACATTGGAGTTTAAAAATTTGAAAGGGTTTGGTGTAGCCCAAGAGGACATTTTTAAGAAAGAACGTAGTACAGCCCGGGATTATCAATAATGTGAGTTACTGTTTCATACCTTCATTATTTTACAAATTCTTTGTAGCTTATGCTATGTTTTATTTAAATAATTCTGTTAATATATTTTGGGCATTTTTAAGTAGGTTTTTTAAGATATTATATAATACAGTATGGAAATATTGGGTACATAAAATTAGAATACATTTCTGTTACTCTGGTGGATATGGAAACACATTTAGATATGGGGCATTCTCGCAATCTTTTGACTTTTGGGAATAAAAATCTGGCGAAATTAAACTTGCTAAAATAACATTTTAATCTGATAGACGAATGCCTTAATGATTCAAAATAAAGAAAAAATGATCAGAAGCGATTTTTTTTTTTTAAATTTAACTGAGGTTTAAATTAAACTTGTGAGTTTAATTTTCCTTGCCATTTTACCCCTATAACTTTTTATTTTCTTCTAAATTTTTACTTATAATGAATTTGCATAGTACCCACAGGACATTCAAATAAGAAATAATACAAATGTAGTACTTTTAATACAGAATTTTTGTATAACATTGTCTTAAAGGGACGGTAAGGTAAAAAAAGTGACGAAATGGTAAAAGAAGAGACGGTATGGATGGAACGGTATGGAAAATTACCCCCTATTTTTAGGAAAATCATGTTAAGACTAAGTGATAGCCACAATGTTCATAGATTTTTAGAAACAGTTGTTAACATTGGATTAAATTATTATTATTTTTTTTTTTAATTTACCTCGAAAAGTGCAGGAATAAACCTTGGGGACGGTAAGACTACCAATAAAGTCACGGTGCTTGAAATTGATATTTAAATGCTGATTTATATTCTGCAGTAAATTTCCTGTCAAAGAATTTTAGATATTCTTTCTGTAGCATACTTCTGCATTAGCAAAAACTTGCAAAAAATTATGTCGATGCATCTGAAGTGATTTTCTGCATAATTTTAGAAGAGGGATGGTAAGGAATCTAAAACCCAGGGACAGAGTTCAAAAAATAATATCAACCATAAAAATGTGTGCAGGTTAATTTTTATTTACATATTTATATAAAACAATAGTTCCAGTTTCAGAAAAAAATTACATCGAATTATTTTTATTGAAACAATTTTATCCAGACATCTCCAAACTTAAAAATCAGCATCAGGGACACGGGACGGTAGATGAGTTTTACTGGTATTTGGGCCCCCAACATCGTCCAAAACTTATTTATCTCGTTAATATTGTTGTGCAATCATGCAATGGGATGTTCTCAATTATATGAAATAAAAAAAAAAAACACAAAAAAGTGTATTAAATAAAAAAATATTATTCAGGGACATGAAAGTCAAAAAATTGTGAGAATGCCCCATATACTATTATATGTGATCTCCGTTTTAACGACTTTCATGTATTTTAGAGACTGCTGCACCACAAATTTCATGCATCCAGTGATTTTTTTTCGATTTGTTGTGCGTGTAGCGCTCATACCTCGGTTTCTGATTTGAGTTTTAACGAATTTCATAAATTTTACAGATTGCTGCACAACGAATTTCATGCATTCAGTGATGTTTTTTTCGGTTTAATAGGCACATAGCGCTCATACATATCGGTTTGTGATGGGGATTTTAACAAATTTTATAAATTTTAGAGACTGCTGCACAACGAATTTAATCCATCCAGTGATGTTTTTTTGGTTTAATGATAGCGTGGCGCTCATACATAAATTTGTGATGATTGGGGTTTTAATGACTTAGATAAATTTTAGAGACTGCTGCACGACGAATTTCATCTATCCATTATTTTTTTTCGGATTTGTGATTAGCATTTTAACGATTTTCAGAAATTTTAGAGACTGCTGCACAAAGAATTTCGAGCATCCAGTGATTTTCTTTCTTTTTTTTTTTTTTTTTTTTTTTTTTTTTTTTTTTTTTTGGTGAGGGGTTAAGGGGCGTGTAGCGCTCGTACGGCAGTTGTGATTGGTATTTTAATGAATTTCGTACATTTTAAAGGCTACTGCAGAAGGATTTGGCGAGAAAAATTAGTTGGCGATATTTTGGAAATCAAGGCACCCGGCTAACAGAAAAGTACCTCCATTTTTTCTCAAGAAATAGAGTTTTACAATGCAATTTTCAATTATTAAACCTGCTTTAGAAACGCTGGTGCAGACAGGATTTCATTCGTGTGGTGCTTAACATAATTATTCTTCAGAAAAACTATACAAAATTTTCACATTTTTTTATGTGTGTAAAAATAGCTTTTCCACGAATACGTATCACGAAGAAAACTTACTTATGTAAGAAATACTTTGGTAATGCATAGGTAAGTAAATAAATTTTGCTTACCTTCATTTTTCAGCTAATCCAGTTCTTCGTCATACAATCCAGGAGCAGGACTGCATTGAGAGCGTAATTCGTATTAAACCTTTTGGATAACTATAAAGCATTTCTTTGTTATTCTAGGTATAAAATAATTGTAGTTAGTCTGGTGTTTTTTATTTTGAAGATGTTAGCGAGAATTTTCTTTTAAATTCTTTTATATCACTAAGCTACATGTATTAATATGAATTTAAGATTATAATTTGGAGCGAACATTTTGCTCCGTACACAACGAAAACATTTTCTATATTAAAGCAAATTACAGAATAAAAGTTTATACAAAGTCATCATGGGAAAGTACTTGATTATATCATCTTTGAAGAATTGCGGTGATTTTCGCTCATCTGAAATAATTAAGAGTTCAAGGTCTTGCTTTTCGTTCCTTATTGATTAAGCCGGAATGATTTGTTTAACAGAGATTAGATGGTTTTTCCCAATAACGTAAAGAAAAGCACAAAGTCAGCATAGATTTAGCATACTGCTTTTTAAGGTTTCATAAGAAGAATCTCTTCTTAAAGGCAACATAAAAGAGAAATAGAACAACAAAATAGCAGCAGTAGCGCTAGAATATTCATTTTTCTTATCTTTCTTTTCTTTTCCTTAATTTGAACTGAGGAAAAGTCTCTTTTCATGAATGCTAAGAATAAAGAATGCCATGAATGCTTTTGAAAATTTTTACTGCATGCTAAAATTGTTCTGTGTATTTATGCCATTTTTATGTTCATTTTATGCCACATAATTCCAGCACAATTTTTTCTGATTTCTCTTAACAGTTGTTTGTCACCGTGTGAGGAGTTTAATACTTAATTGTTCCCATTTTACCGCCATAGTTAAATCAACAAACATTTAAAAATATGACAAAAGTTCAGATACTTCTTTTTCTGTGTGTGTAAAAATAGCTTTTTCTCAAATACGCAGTATGTAAAAAAACCTGCGTAAAGAAAAGCATAATGCCAGCATAGATTTAGCATAATACTCTTTAAAGGTTTCATAGGAAGAACATCTTTTTCAAAGTAAAATTTTTAGCAAAATAACGGGATCATTGGTCCTTTTTTTTTTTTTTTTTTTTTTTTTTAAATATCTATTCGATTAGTTTCATATTTTTGGTGGCGCACATGAAAAAAAAATCCCTTCCGGCCCGGCCTACAGGCAAAGGTAGATTTCGAAGTTAAGTATACTAATTTCACCAACAAAAACTAAATCATTATTAGATATAAATCCACTTTAACAGTTTTATCTGTCTGCTTTTGACGAGTTTTTATTTCCTTTTTATAAAATAGCTGGTTTTATCAGAATCATGTTAAGGCGATATTAAAAAAATATTTTTCCATACTCAACAACTCGAAATTTTCTGGCACATTTTCAGATTAATTTTTAATAAAAAAAAAATATGAAACATGCCTGACATGATTTTTGAAAAGATTTATAAGCGACCTGTGTTTTTATTTTTCTTTCAATTAATTAAAACTTGATTAATAAACAATTATTTTCTCAGTAGGGCAATATTTTTCGTTTCTAACACAATCGTTTCGGGAAATTCTGTTCAAAATGTCCACTTTGACATCATTTCTTGAAATATATTCTGCCTCTATCAAAAAATCGATCATTACTGTACATTATATAGTTTCTGAATAAGAGAATCTAGCAAGTGGATGCGTTGGAGAGCAAAAATGAACTTAAAAATGAGTAAAAAATAGACAGTTTGAATTTGAATGCACCCATAATAAGATGATTTTTTTCTTCAACCGGTATGTATTTTTAATTTGTTTTTACTTTAAGAATTGGCCCTATCAAAAACTTGTCTATAGAAATGTTGAAGACAATATTAAGAAGATATATGATAAATTCATGGAGATTTTATATCTTGTGAATTGACGCAGTTATGAAAATTTTTCTACATCAACCCACCTTTTTTGTTTTCGTTTTTAATTTTTTTGCGGTACGAATTGGTCCTATCAAAAACTTGTGAATATAAAAGTTGTAGATAATATTAAGGAGATGTATAATAAAATTATTGGATTTGATATTTTGAGAATTGACGAAGTAAGGAATTTTTTTCTCCCAAAAACCCAATTTTTTGCGCCCCTTGAGCCTATTTTAAATTTTATCAAAAATCTGTGATGCATGAATTTTCAGCGCTATTTTTAGAAGTAATAAAAACTTTAAACTGATTTGATATGTACAAAAATTAAGAAGTTATGGGGGTTTTTCGGTTTTCACAAAACCCCTCCCTATTTCCATCCCCTTTGTCTGCTTTTGCCCATTAACGAACTTGACCGAGATTTTATGTCCCTTGATTTTATGTATCAGTTTGGAATAGATTTGTGCAGAATTGCGGAAGTTATCGTGTCCAGAAGAAAGTGATAACATAATTGCTTCGGGAAATTCCGTTCAAAATGGCCACTTTGACATAATTTCTTGAAATATATTCTGCCTCTATCAAAAAATCGATCATTGCGGTACATTATATAGTTTCTGAATAAGCGAATCTACCAATTAAATGCGTTTGAGAGCAAAAATGAATTTAAAAATGAGTCAGAAAATAAGCAGTTTGGATTTGAGTGAATCCTTAATGCAATGATTTTTCCAACACAATCCGCTTCGGGAAATTCGGTTCAAAATGCCCACTTTAACAGCATTTTTTAAAATATATTCTGTCTCTATCAAAAAATCGACCATTACAGTACATTATATAGTTTCTGAGTAAGAAAACTTACCAATTGGAAGCCTTTGAGAGCAAAAATTAATTGTAAAATGAGTCAGAAAATACGCAGTTTGGATTTGAATACACCCTTACTTAGATGATTTTTTTCTTCAACCGCTATGTATTTTTAATTTGTTTTTGCTGTAAGAATTGGTCCTATCCAAAACTTGTCTATATAGATGTTGTAGACAATATTAAGAAGATATATGATAAATTCATGGGGATTTTATATCTTTTGAATTGAAGGAGTTATGGATTTTTTACTTCTTCAAACCCCCTTTTTGTTTTCGTTTTTAATTTTTTTTGCGGTACGAATTGGTCCTATCAAAAACATGTGAATATAAAAGTTGTAGATAATATTAAGGAGATTTATAATAAAATTAATTGGAATTGATATCCTGAGAATTGACGAAGGTATGAATTTTTTTCTCCCAAAAACCCTATTTTTTGCGCCCCTTGAGCCCATTTTTAACTTTATCAAAAATCTATGATACATAAATTTTTGGCCCTATTTTTAGAAGTAATAAAAACTTTAAACTGATTTGATATGTACAAAAATTAAGAAGTTATGGGGGGTTTTCGGTTTTCACAAAACCCCTCCCTATTTCCATCCCCTTGGTCCGATTTTGCCCATTAACGAACTTGACCGAGATTTTATGCCCTTTGATTTTATGTATCAGTTTGGAAGAGATTGGTGCAGAATTACGAAAGTTATCGTGTCCAGAAGAAAGTGATATATATATATATATATATATATAGATAGATAGATAGATAGATAAATAGATAGATAGATATATAAAGTTTTTTACTGGGGGTGGTTTTGGGTTCTAGGAGTCATGATCGGTGTAGATCTGCAAAAAAATTTCAGAAATTCCAACATAGGAACGATCCCAATAGGTAGTATTTCATACGAAATCTACCTAAAAGTTAAATACTTCCTTAAAATTTAGATACTTCCACAGCCGTTAAGTTTGTTTCATAAATTGTTTGTAACACACTAAATATTAGACAGAACTAAATGATTCTACTGGATTAACTTTTGTGCAATTAATACTACTTATTATTTTATTCAAATTTTACTAATTTATGATTCTCATCTATTTTTGTCTTGAACTTGGAAGTGATGTTGTAATCTTTACTTTCAGGATTTTTTCACAGTTAGGGGCTGTGCAAGTATAACGTTATCAACTTTTTGGTAATTTTGGTAATTAACTAATTTTTCTCGCCAAATCCTTCTGCAGTAGCCTCTAAAATGTATGAAATTCGTTAAAATACCAATCACAACTGCCGTACGAGCGCTACACGCCCCTTAACCCCTCACCAAAAAAAAAAAAAAAAAAAGTCACTGGATGCTCGAAACTCGTTGTGCAGCAGTCTCCCCCCCTTACGATATCATACGTTATCATCCCTCGAACCCCTCCCCGGTAATGATATCGTTATCAATGTATAAAAATTCTTTAGATTTTTGGAAAATTTTCTTCTTTTGTTTGATATACATAGATAGTTAAATTTATTTTTCGCATACTTTATTAATTCAAATGAAGAGAAGTCAATAAAATATCAGTTTGTATATCAACTAACACTTAAAATAAATAGTTACTGTTTAAAAGCACTTAATCTTAGCTTTTTGTTACATTTCAACAGTAATAATGCCTTTTTGCACTTGTTACCACACGGGGTGGGGCAGACAGAACTTCTTATCAACAAAACACGTGGACAATATTCTTTCTCATTTATTTACTAGAAAACACAAGTATCATTCCAGACATACTTCGCATTTGGTTTGTCAAACAGCGAATTACATGCATTCAAACAGCAGTCAAACAGCAATTAAATGCATACACGTATTACAGAAGAATAGGACGCTGGGGGTATTCCATATTTTGGAATTAAATAATTTTATAATCATTTAATAATTTTAATAATAACTTTGTATTTTCACAAAAATATTTAACATACTAAAAAAATATAATGTACTATTTTGATGTAAAGACCAAGTTACAAATAAAAAGAGAAAATTTTGGTTGGATCAAAAATGATAACGATATCAAAAGACAACCTCCCCTCCCCCCAGAGATATCTTACGATATCATGTGCCAACCCCCCCCCCCCTCCCCCCTAAAATGATAACGTTATATATGCATAGCCCCTTATCTCAATAAAAAGTTTTTTTTTTTTAGCTGACAGGATTTTGTTTCACTCAAATGTTTAACTGCTACCTTCTATTGAGCTTCTTAGATGGTATTAACTTTCTGTACTAATGCATGACTCAATTTATTGTGACGTTACATATTTGTCAAACAAAAAAGGTATTTATATATCTAATAATACTCTTTAAAATCTCTTTTATCTTAGTTTTAGAATTCACTGAACTAAAAATAAATTATTTATAATGAAATAAAATATTAAGTCAACTTTATAGGCACAATAAGTTGTGTAAAAGAGTGATAGTCCACGGGAAAGATATGTCACATAGTTTGTGGTGTGGACGCATTAATTCTATGGAAAATTACTATTGAATTACTTGCACGTACTTTATGATTATGCTATACCACATTTTCATAATTATCTATTTCAAATTTTAATTATTGCTATAATTGTTTTTTCACATTGTTTTGATTACATTTCTTGAAAATGATCCATAAACCAATAAGTTGCTTGCCCTCATAATATTAAGTAACTGTAACATTAATTTGACGATGATAACTCTCGAAAAGCTAGTACATTATATAAAACTGCGAATAAATTTGCAAATGTTTATGTAACAGGCACTAGTAGAAAAATAAAATGTCTGTTCAACAAAAGCCTCCAAATAGTAAAACAATTCTTTTAGAACATCGAAAATATAAAGAGCATGTTTGACCTCATATTTTTCAATGAATATTTAATTACGACGGCAATTTGAAGACCAACCAAAAATTAAAAAAAAAAAAATGTTTGTTGCGTTTAAAAAAACGCGAAGTGATTTCTAGCTGTGTGGACCGTGTACTGCATTTGTGTTCATTTGTAAAAAAAATAGCACGTATATTCAAGGAGATTGTTAGGTCTCCGAATTTAATGAAAAAATGCCTAATGAAAATTGCTTTTAAATAATTTTATTTTTCTTTATGTATTATATTTATCTCCATATCAATATCTACTTACTTGGATTAGGGAAACATTTTTTCTTATAATTGGTATTAGAATGAATACTATTGTATTCATACCTGTATTGTAAGAAAAGACTTATTGTATGAAAGAAAATACCAGAAGGAGATCTTTAATACATTGGAATGTAAATAACAGTAGCGAATAAGATAGCAAGAAGAAAGGATGATAAACAAAAGAGAATATCCTGGGATGGCTGGTCAGTTAACGAAGGGATCGGTTGAGGGCATGTGGATTGTCTTTATTTTACAGGAATGACCTCGTACATTTTTGGAAAGGGGAAGAGGCAGTGAGAGGGAGAGAGCGGTCTGAGTCAGTCTTGAGTCTCGAGTTGGAAGTGAAACGAGGAGTTTGGAAAAGTAGCTACTCCTTCTGCGGAGTATTGTTCTAGGAAAGAGTACGTATGCACGATGTTTCGGGAGATACCTGTGTGGTTATCCCGTTGAATAAGCCTAGCTGAGAACGATAAATTTAGAAGGGAATAGTGTAAGTTAATGATATAACGCAGTTCGCAGATAATATCTTAACGGAGATCTGCTATATCCCTGCCTATAAAGGTAATTGGTGTTTTTTAATCTAAATATTTTGTAAATATATCTTCCATTAATATTATTTGAAGAATCTTATTAATGCCAACCTTCTCAGATTGTGTGCAGTATTACACCTATACCGATCGTGGTAGCATATCAACTAAGGAGTGTTTATTTGGATCATTACACTCTAAATAAAAATGAGTGACTCTATCGCAGAGTCAAAATATGACCAACCTCTTTAGAGTGACTATTCACTCTGAGCAAAAGTGGAATTTTTTACTCTCTGAAAGAGTGAATACCCACTCCTGGGAAGTGAATAGTCACTCAAAACAAGGGTGAATAATCACTCTGTCGGAGGAGTGACAATTCACTCTTGCTAAAGGAGTGAGTTTTTTCACCCTTGGTAGGAGTGAATAGTATCTCTTTCACAGGAGTGAATCCTCAAATTTTATGCAGTGTTTTATTCCCTTTTTTATGTTGTTTATGGGCATTTTAAAAGAATCACATCTTTTAGAGCATGCAATGAAAATAAATACAAGCGTGGTAAAGATTGGAATAAAATACTTTATTGACAATAGGAAAAAACTAAAATATTTTATAACAATCTTATCCATTGTGTTTGCTTTCATTACATGCCCTATAAATATATGATAAATTTAAAATGCCCATAAGGCCAAGAAATTAACCGAAATCTTAATAATCAGTTAATTTTTTTTTTTTTTTCAGATACCAAATTAGTATTTAATAATTCCCGTGATGTACGTTAATTATGTTTTTGTTTTTTTCATGTGTAATTGAAATTTGAAATATTTAGATCTAAGTATTTATTGCTATTGAATTTAAATCTAATCAAACGTTATTGTTTACTGTATTTTAGTTACTTTTAAAGCTTTATTAATAACTGTATAATAGCTAATAGGTGAATGTTATATGATTAACAACGTGCGATTTCATTTTAAGAGGCTACTTCAGTCAAATGAAAAGACGCATTCGCTAATGCTAATCCTATGGAAAAAATTTATAAAGATATCTCGGTCGCATTTCAATATTTTTAAAAGATTTCTTTTGCATTGAATATTTGAGATCGATCTGTATGCAGGCCGTTTTTTACTTTTTCTATTTTGATTGCAGATATTTTTTATGAGGATGCTTTTACTTTCGAAACCGGTTCCGAAAATGAAAGTGTCCTCATAAGAAATACCTGTAAACAAAATCAAAAAAGTAAACAACGGCCTTTGTACAGATCAATCTTAACTATTCAATGCAAAAGAAATCATTTAAAAATATTGAAATGCGACCGAGATATCTGTATAAATTTCTTCCATAGGATTAGCATTGGCGAACGGGTCCTTTCATTTGACTGAAGTAGCCTCTTAAGTTATGTTTTAAACATAAAATCTTATCTTTCTACCTTACTTTTTAGAAAAATATAGCTATTTTGGAGTCCTATTCTTCTAAAATATTTTTAATTTTCTCACTTAAAAAACAATGCTTATCAACTGACATATTTTTTTAATAAGTACTAAGCTTGATCTAAATATTAAGAATGTGTAAGTTTTTTTTATGTGTTGTAATTTGTCATTGCTTTATTAAATATGAACATGGAGACTACAATTTTATATACTCTGAAATATGTGTATACGAGGGGTGTTCAAATGAAAGTGATTCGAGTTGTACATCCATGGGATGCGTAGAAGCCAATTATAAGAGGTGATTTAAATTATTGCTAAAGTAATATTTAAATTGTATAATGCTAAATTAAATTTGAAGTGTTTCAAACAAAAGAACAAAATACATGCAAAAAATAATAATTCATAAAAAGCTATTTGAAGAAAAGCTAATGTCCAAAAGAGGAGAAGCTCTGATTTAATTTTTTAAAGTGAGAATTAATATTGATATTTAAATTGTTTTTCATTGATATTCAATTTAGATGGATTTATATGATTAGTGTTATTTAAATTATTTTACATTGGTAACCTTGTTCAATTGTGTGCCTGAGTATTTTTGTCCAATTTGAGTTGTATCAGTATTACCATTTAAATTGTATTGCACTAGTAATCTTACTGATTTATTATTATTATTTTTTTACATTACTATTGGTAGTAAATTGTATTGTATCAGTATTCATTTGAAAGTATGCAATATCTTGCTTCTTTAGAACACGTTAATCAATATAATTTTGGAAGGTAACTGTGCTATTGGTGCTGGGTAACTGTGCTACTGGGTAGAAATTTACGAAATATTAATTAAATAAGTTTAAATATTTGTGTGTAGTAGTCGTAATTAATTAGCAGAAAGTATGTCTTACTTACTAAAATAAACTAAAAAGCGGATCATCAGATCGTAAACGAGGAAGTAGTGTTTGCATTCTCGAAAGAGGATAAAAGATAGGTACTTAGAAATATGGAAAGCGAAAATTATGAGTAAGATTGAATTATGGAATTAGCTAACACTATTGTTGCTGAACGGATAGAGCAGGAAAATAGTGAGTTAGAACAAGAAATGTGTGAGTTAGAAAAACAGGAAAACTTAAAGTCTAAAAAGTTCAGAATGGAACATGAATTAGAAATGGAAAGGTTAAATATTCAGGAATAGGCAAATCACATTAATGGGGCTAAGGAACATAATAATGAAACTGTGATAGAAAAATTTACCAAAAGTGTTAAATTTCTATCTATCAAAGTAGCAGAAGGGACCGAAGGATGGAATTTGTTTTTAACAGTTTGAACGGGCATTTAAAGCCAAAAATGTATCCGAAAACCAGTAGGCTAAAATTTTATTAAATATATTAAGAGATACGTTGGATACCTTGAAATAATTAGCAAATTGAGACTTAGGAGGAATTAAAAAAAATTAGTTCTTAGGGAACACGAACTTTTAGAAAGTGAATAAACAGGTCCAGGAGGTGTTAGAGCTAATTGAAGTAAGTATCCAGTGCAGAAATTATTCATCCGATCGGTTGCGTTGCGAAAACAGATTACACAGAGTGCAAAGGAAAGTCCCTTTAACCTGAAAATACTTGCGAACGGAGCTACAGCTATGGAAGTGAGGTAACGGCATAGTAAAGTGGCTACGCCCGATTTAATGCAAACGATGGCAGCGTCACTATTGGCGAAATTTGGAAGATAGCCATTGCAAATCGAAAACGAAAAGAGATAGAGCAAAATTTCCTGTTAGAAAGTTTTAGAGCGTCAGTTAATTAGTACGAAACGACATTTGGTTTACATGGATGAGATAAATCTTCGCCTGTGTACCCAAAAATGTCCGAAATCGATGCACTCTATTTTGTGTAAACGTTTGAATGGAATAGCCAGAAATATGAAGAAATACGCACAATTTATGGTATAAATACGTGCTTATTTCAATACATTTTGATAACATCACACAAAAAACAAAAAAGAGAAAGTGTGTCACAGTAATAAAAAGTTAATATTCAGTATGTTCGAAAAGTTCGCCATTGCTCACGATACATGTTTGTATTCGTGAGAGTAATTCTCCATGCCACATTTCTCAGCATGGAACGTCTATTGCTAGCCTTTTCAATACGACGACATAGATTTAACTCTTTCAAGGGCGGTGGCTAGACGGTCTAGCCACCTAAGAATATTTGAATTTTGCTTTTGTAATGAAAGTGAAAATTAACGGCCTTTTATTTTCTAAGAAATTCGTTTGAATATTCTCGTGTCACACTCTAAATTAAAATGTCTGAAATTCAGACACTTAAGTGTCTGAAATGGAGTGTTCAATTTTCAGACATTTTAAAACGTCTGAATTTTTTCAGACACTTTTTGCGTCTGAATTTCAGACACTTCAAACGTCTGAATCTCATCCATTTTTTTGTAAGCATCATACGTAGCCATGTTTGACCACGTTGAATCCTGGAAAAATATTTGGCTGTGGTCCTGTCCCTCCCCCCCCCCCACCCCAATACAGCCTGATTTTTTTGGTGCTCTCAGTTTTGGTATACAATTTTCGTTACGTTGATAATTTAAATCTTTTACGACATTGTACTGATTATAATCAATATCTTGAACTTCAGGAGTAGAACAAGATTAAAAAACAAAAAATATTTATCTAAATATTAGATTTTTTTAAATTTATTTTGTTTTTAACCTTATTTTACTTTAAAAGTTCAAAATATTGATTATAATCAGTACAATTTCGAAACAGATTTAAAATATAAGCTTTACAAATATTGCACATCAAATTTGGGGGCACTACAGTCGTAGGGGGACGGGGCACTTCCCAGTTTGCCCTTCCTTTAATCAAGAAGTACTTTTGCAAAAAACGCAACCCTGCATTATTGTCTAAATTGAGATGTCCGGTATTCGGGAGTATCCGTTGTGGAGGTTAATGGACATTCTCGAATAGCGAACACCTCTATTTAACGAATACTTTTTTAATCAGCAGACATACATATTTGTATATTTTTACCTCAAAAAGTAGACATCTCCAATTATCGGACAAATTCCGCGGTCCCGAAGTGTTCGCTATTAAGGGCTTTTAAGGTACATAGATAAATATATATATATATTTTATAATCTTGTCCTACTCTAAAAGTTCAAAATATTTATTATACTCGGTTGAATGTGGAAAAAGATTTAAAATATCAGATGTACGAAAATTGCAAAAATCCCCCCCCCCCCCCCCAAAAAAAAAAATGAAAATATAAAAAAATATATTGCCACATAGGCAATTTTACATATACATCACTTGATAATCACAACAGCCATTTAACTATGAATAATGAAAATAAATAAATAAATATTCTACTTTAATAACATTGGGGAAAAAATGACTTTGGTATTTTGTTAAATATATTTGCGTTTTTAAACTTGTCCTACTCTAAAAGTTCAAAACTTTCATTATAATCAGTGCAAGATTTAAGATATCAGCTTTACAAAAATTCATGCAAAATCCCCCCCCCCCCCAAAAAAAAATGAAAATACTTATTTAAAAATTATGTTTTTAAAAAATTTATATTTCCACATGGGCAAGTTTTTATGTAGATCAGAGGGTACTCACAAAAGCTATTCAACTATCAATAAAAACAAATAAGTACATATTCTATATTAAAAACATGAGGAAAAAATAACTTATGATTTCCAAACTTCTTTCGTCTTAAATATATACAGTAACATCTGTCATTTTTGTATTTTTCGTATAAGTGCATATAAATAAAGTTACCACAATTTTAAATACGAAATCTAGTTAGAGGTTTTTACTTTTTCCCATTATAAATTTCAAATTACTTTTTTATTAAAAATAATAAAAAAATCAGTATTAGAGTTGATTGCAAATCAAATACATATGTATATATTTACAGGCAGCTTCATATAATAGACCAGTCTCATTTACTTTATTTATCTTTTTTTAATCTGCGGTTTTATGCCAGGAAGTAAGAAAGCATTAGGTCATCTTTCAAAGTTTTTTTTTTCTTTACTTCCTTGTGGCCGTCATTTACTGCGAGATAAAAATTATCCATTGAAACTAAGAACTGACATTGAATATATAATTCGTAATAAAAAAGAACGTCATAAGTTTAAAAATATATACTTCTAGAATTAGTGGGGTTTTTTGTGAACAGATTCAAAACTAATTAAATTTCATGCAGGATTTTGTTTAGTACAATAAATAAAATCATAAAATACACTAATTTTACTACTATAAAGAAACTTACTTGAGTTGCTGCAAGAGGTAAGAAATATTCCTCGATTTGAAATTTTAAAAACTACCACAACCACAGTGAGGGAGAAAGACTTTCATCAGTTTAAAAGGTAATCCCATAATACATCCGACTAGCCATATTTAAAGAATGAGATGTTTCATCCTAAAAACAGGACCCGCCAGACAAAAGTTTCTTTTTTTTTGCCAGCTTCGACAGGACGAAGATGAATAACACAATATTATTGATATAAATTGATACGAGTTAACACTAAGCCCATTGCACACGCTTTGTAGAATTTCCGGGTGTAATCTTCAACCGTCGTCTACTTCTGTTCTGTGTCTATCCCGCCCTTGTATCGACGACAGCTTCTAAGAGACATTTGATGTCGAGCACACACGTCAGATGTATGTATTCAATAAATAAATACTCCAAGTTAATACGAATTAAAATCACAGTACTTCACATTTCTCAAAAAACGAATTAAAATACACGCGTACATAAAAACAAACTTTGTTTGAATTACAACGTATACCACTTCGAACGAAGACATCTAAAACGCATGCGCAACTGGGAGTGCTAGTGCCCCCTGGTGGTTATTGCGTCGGAAGAATCAAAACGTCTTAAATTAAGACACGTTTAAAGCAATGAAGTGTCTTAAAATAAGACGTTTGCGGATATTTTAGACATTATTCTCAGTTCGTTTACACCATGGTCATAGTAAGACGCTTATGTATCTTAAATTAAGACATCTATAGTGTCTTAATTTTCAGATTAAGACACTTAAGTGTCTAAAATTCTTTTTCAGTCACATATGTGTCTAAATTTAAGACGCTTCTATTTGCAGTGCAGTAAATTACTTCATCAATTTAAGAACAGAATTCTTCTGTCCCTGAAAGGGTTAATCTAAAATTTTAAATGTATTGGAAATTAAATTTTTACAGACATTACAGTACAGTACAAAGCCACAATCTGAAATTGTGCACTGCTACATTTACGGAATGTGAATATGCAAAGTAGAATCGTCGCTCACCGATTTCGGACATTTTTGGGTACACAGGCAACAATTTATCTTATCCGTGTGAACCAAATATCGTTTAGTACTAATTAATTGATGCTCTAAAACTTTTTAATTTGAAATTTTGCTCTACTTCTTTTCGTTTACGATTTTCAATAGCTTTCTTCCAAATTTCGCCACTAGGGGGCGCTGCCGTCGTTTGCATTAAATCGGGCGTAGCCACTTTACTATGCCGTTGCCTCACTTCCATAGCTGTATTTTCAGGTTAAAGGGACTTTCCTTTGCACCCTGTATATAGATTATAGGTCATTACATACCGTAACTCAGGTACCGACATTTCCTATGAATGATTCGAAGGAAATAGTGTATACAACTGGCGTCTCTAAATACATGTCTTCGATAGAGGAGGAGGGGATATTGGAAGATTGAAATGGCCGATGAATGTAAAAACTTGACGGCATTTACGACACCTAATTGGACATATAAATAGCGAACCATGCCTTTCGATTTATCAGGAGCGGCAGCTACGTTCCAAAAACAGACATATAACGTTCTGCAAGCTCACCGGAATTATTCACAATCATACATTGGCGATGCTATCATTTTCTCAGACAGCTGGAAAGAGCATTGCGAGCATGTTAGAGCGGTGATTGAGGAAATTGTGAATAAGAATTTTACGATTAGGCTTGATAAGTGCAAATTCGGGGAAAATTTAACAAAGATAGGTCACGTAATCAGGTGTGGAACACATGCCCCAGATGAGGAGAGCCCATATGAGCAATAAGAGATTTGCAGAGCCCGAAAACTAAAAAGGAGATTAGATCTGCTTTAGGACTAATGGGATTCTATCTTTCTTGTATTTTAAATATGCTGAAAGTGCTGTACCTGTAACTGAGTTGACTAAAGGAAAAATTAAGAATACTGTACCATGGGATGAAAAAGCAGAGCAAGCATTAAATACGCTTAAAGCCGAATTGTGTAATAACACGGTTGGCTACACCACGGTAAGGCTGGAATATCAGCTATATGCCGATGCTTCAGAACTGGCGGTAGGTGCTGCCTTAGGCAAAAAGACGAAAAGTGTCAGTTTAAAACGGTAGCTTTTGTGAGTCAAAAATTGTCAGGGGCTCAGCGTGGTTGACCGAGTATAGAGAAAGAATTTTGGAGTGTTATCTTCGGGTAGCGGAAGTTTGAAAAGTGGACTAGTGGACATATGGGTCTAAAATCGAGGTCATAACATTAAAATTTATCACTGAAACAATCCCAAGTTTGCCCAAACTCACTAGATGGGCTCTTGCCTTGCAACGCTATGAGTATTTCTCATCGTCCAGCAGTTCAACACTTGAATGCTGACGTAATATTTAGGCTACACAGGAAGAGATGGGAGGGACAGGTAGTGTTCAGTTCCCAGCTACTTTAGTTCATTAGGGGTTAATAAAATAGCAACGTGTGCCTAGAAAAGTTTTATATATTGTTTGTATGGATATGTGTTCCTTGTATTTATAAAAACGTATTAGCTAATTGTGTGAATTTTTTTTTAGTAATCATACACTATATGGCCAAAGGTGACGGGCCACTTGCAATTTTAGACGTTTTGTTAAATATCTAGAAAAATACATGAGGAATTAACCTGAAACTGCAGGTGTGTAAACAGTATAGTATAAGTCATATATTTCCGCGAAGTTTTTTCCCGAAACCCCAGAGGGGACCGTCAACAAATTGAAAAATAACGAATATCTTTTGGAAAACCCTGTAAAAACTAATGTAGCAAAAGCGTTCAAACAAATACAGTAGTACGTGCAATATTGTATATGCTATATTGGAACTAATCAATGGATATATGGATTCAACCCCTCATCTTTTTACTTCATTTTGGGAACAACGGATTTTGAGCTTATAAACGATTATTATCAGACTTTTCAAACTATGTTTTTGAGACTTTTACAAAAGTTGCTCTATACATTTAGCTAACACATTATGCACGTTATATTTTGATTGCATTCGCGCATGCGCAGTGAAACATTTTTTAGTAAACCTTCTCATTTTTTCATAAAATTTTTATTCATTTTTAATTATGATTGCAGGGTATTATGTACAATATTGTTCGTCATATTTTCTGAAAAGAACTTTTCTTTATATTAAGAACTCTGCAAATTATAAGCAAAAAACTTGGCAAAATTTGGGACTGTTTTTATAAAAACCTTAATTTCTCTACAAGTATACATGCTATCCTCATAAAAATGAACACAGTATATTACAATCAGCCACTTATTAATAATCTCGAGTTTGAACGCTATTGCTACATTAGTTTTTACAGGGTTTTCTAAAAGATATTCGTTCTTTTTCAATTTGTTGGCGGTCCCCTATGGAGTTTCAGGAAAAAATCTTCACGGAAATATATGACCTATACTATACTGTTTACACACCTGGAGTTTCAGGTTAATTCCTTATGTACAGTGAAACCTCCTACAATGGTCACTCCGAGCAACGATAACCTCCGAATACCAGCCATGTTTTAGTGCTACCAAATCTCTTCTATAGAAATAACATTACACTAAACCTCCGAACAACGGCCACCCCACAGCATTTATTATTATTATTTTTCTAACATTAAGTTTAACTGCAACTAAGATTGCGAAGATTGTGGTAGTGGATTTTCTTATTTGACGTCCTTACAAATTCTCTACTAATCTCTAGCGGTTGCTTAACTAAACCTCGTTCGTAAATAGGTGTGGCGGGGAATAAATTTAAGTGCGAGCAAGCAGTAGTCATTTGTACTCTTTGTGAATCGTGTGATGATTTTTTTTGTCTATGTGTAGCACATGCACTGTAAAAAAAATTCCGCAACGTTCCTGGGAAAAAATGGGCAGCTGAGTTGCCCATTATTCCCAAGAAAAATTTCTTGAAAATGACTGGAACTTTACTGTATATGTTAAAAAATTTCTACAGAAATGCCAGTAAGTTTCCTGCGAAATACCAGGAATATTTCTGTTGACAGCAAAACATTACTGATATTTCACAGCATGCGGGATCCGCAGACGATTTTTACATTTCCAGTTGACAATTTTCGCTTTATTATCATTATTTGTTACAATGAAAAAATATTTTGAAATTGACATCAAAATTATTATTTATAATTTACACGAAAAAATAAATTTTCAGTTAAAATTCAATAAAGTAAATATATATATGATATATTGTTTCTGAACTTTGCTTAAAATATAAAAATATATAAATGTAAATAATAATTAGAAAAAAAATCTAGACATAAAATATTTTGGATTTTCGTCAGTAATTATGTTAGTTTACAAGTTAGATAAAATGCATGTAAATTTTCATGAAAAAAAAAAACCTAAACGTAATTGTATATTTTTTCCGAAAATAAAAAAAAAATTCAAATTTGCAGCAATTCAAAGTGTCAAATATATATCAAATTTAAATCAAATTGTAATAAAGTGTTAAAATATAAAATTAATTAAAAAAGAAAAAAAAAGTCAAGAGGTAGCATCGAACTCGGGCCGTACGGGCAGCGTGCGAGCTTTCTGCGTCCACACCACGAAAGACACGTTGAGAGCTGCAAACTAATGGGTATTTGAAACGTATGCTAAACCTCGGCATCTAATTTCTGAAAATCTAAGGCCCATTTGAAGAAATCCTTTCACAAGAATAATTAGAGATAAGAACTCTAAAACATACTTTAAATTAATCAAAATCGGTGAGAATCATGTTTGGTTAATGGAGATCCCCTGGTTAATGGAGATCCAAATAATAGGTGTATTTTTTTTACACGGTCTGCTCGTTAAACATTCCACAGACAAGTACGAGAGATAATCTCTTAGCGATGTCACAGAGGTATTGTATTTTCATCTGAATTGTCTTGACAATAGAGACGTAAAGGATTATGTCGTCTATTGATTTATTTGCATTCCATATTGATTTTTTTACATTCATTTAAGGAAGTTGTTTTCGACACTCGCGCGCGAGCAACGGATTATAGCAAAAAATTAATAAATGGCGGCCGCAGCGTTTTTCTGTTTGCAACTTTTGTTCAGGAACGTTTCAGATAAGAAAACCAGAATTTCACAGGAAAGAGCTAAATTATTCCGAAAACCTGAGAAAAGGCGAAACGTTCCTGGATTTTACATGGAACGTTACCATTTTTTTTTACAGTGTGTTTTTCACTAAAAGAATGAGTTCAAAAAGTGAAAATTTGTAACTTTAAGTGATAAGTTGACAGTTATCCAGGACAATAAAAAAGGCGTAAGAGCACGAAAATTAGCCGAAATGTACAATTGCGGAAGGATCCAAAAAGATGATATTCTGAAAAAAAGGAATTTTTATTAAGAAAAGACGTTTCAAGGTGTAAATTTGGAATCTTAACCTAAACGTCAAAGAATTGGTTATGATGAGATTGATAAGTTGCTTTTGGAATGGCTTCCTAAGTGTCAAGAGAAAAATTTTCCAATTTCTGGGCCAATGGTGTAGGAAAGTGCCCCAGAAATTGCAGAGAAACTGGGAAATTAATAAGTTCGCGGTCCCTCAAAATGATAACGAATTGTATAAAGAATCTGTGAAAATAATTATGCTTTTAGAGAAAGAGATATAAAAAAAAAAAAAAAAAAAAAAAAAAAAAAAAAAAACTGCGAATAACTGATTTCGTTAGTATTTAATAATAGTATGTATAATATTATGTATTCTTTAACTGTAAAAATAAAATAATTTTGGTCCGTTATTTTGATTTTAATGTGAGTAATTTTGAGATTTCAAAATGTGGAACCTCTGAATAACGGCAACCTCCGAAGTATGGCCACTTTATTGTTCTCCCGCAGTCATCGGCGTAGCCAGGATTTCGTTTGGGAGGGGATTTTTCCTTCAGGTTGTATATAGTAAAACTTGTCAAGATGAAATCGCAAATATTGGTGAAAAATTCTGTTTTACACAGGTTTTCGTGTTTGCAGGTGTAATTGTATAATATTCTTTTGATAGCACCATGGAACATTTCCGTTTAAGACAGAATTCCGTTATAGGCCGGTTCCATTTTTACAAGTTTTGTGTTTTTCTATAAATATACTTATTTATATTATATGAATAATAAAACCTGTCAAAATAGTAATTATCTCTTAACAGAATCCTGCCTTAAACGGAAGCGTTACATGGTCTTAATATGTATTGCCATACAATTAAATTTGCTAAAAACCTGTCTGAAAGGGGATTTTCGCCGCTCTTTAGTGAAACACAGTAAAACCTCTGAAAGCGGAATCTTTCTATAACGGAATCCTATCTCAAACGGAAGAGTTTCCACAATCCCGACGAAACGAATAATAGATCTTATTGAGGCAGTGTATCTTAGAAGTATAATTAATTACACTTAAAACGGAAGACTGTCTAAAATGGAATTTTTTCCAGTCCCTTCCAATGCCGTCTTGACAGGATTGACTGTGTATGTATAATAGAAGTATTTCGAGTAACTTTAAGTATTTAGGTATATTATTATTTAATTTCTTAACTTTAAAAAAAGCATGGATAAAAAAAAGTAAGATCAATCTCTGTAACTGCAGCTAATAATACATTGAAGTTACATTAATATTTATCAGTGAAAAAGATTTTACAAGCACTATGATGTAAAAAACTGAGCGCTTATGAAGAGCATTAATTTATTTAGCAATTATTAGTAATTTATTTAAATCAAGTTTCATAATACATAACATTTGCCTACAATAAAGTTAGGATCAAGTGGTTAAGTTTAAAACAGCAATTTCCGTGTTTAATTTCTTGCCATTGAATTAAGATCTTGCGCTGTAATAAGCATTGGATAATGATTTCACATATAAGTGTCAGTGAGCCGTTAGTTGAGAGTTTTTAAGATAATGTTTTAATCTTTAAGAAGAAGATTTTGCAATTTCAGCTACAGAAACTAGTAATGTAAGCACACGCATCAAATATAGTTCATGCCAGGGTTACCAGTTTGACCTCCACTTTTAATTCGAAGTTTCAAATTCACACCGGAAATTTTGAAAGAAGTATCTTTACTTTTTGTAATGACAAAATTTCTGCCAAAAAGCAAAAAATGCTGTTTTTATTTTCTGGTGCGAATTTGGATTTTCTTAATAAAAATGGAGGCCAAACTGGCAACCCTGTTTCATGCTGGAAAAAATATAGCGAGAAAGCTATTTTATATATACACTAGGGTATAGCCTTGAGCCCTCTGCCTTGAGCGTATACACTCTGCTTAGAACGTGTACCCTCTGTTTTTCTTTACGACTACACCACTGTCTAAAACAGCCGTAATTCTTTTTGGTTTCTATGTTTTGCCATTTTTGATACCATATTCGATAAGATTTTGGTATCGACCATATTTTTGATACCATAGTTGCTTCCAATATCTGGTCGTCTTTGGAAGTTACATTTTTGTAACAAATTTATTTGTGATGGTTTATCACGCTTTTGGAAGTATTAGGATGTGTAAAAAATAATGGAGGTTTCTGTTATTGTACTTCCCAACCAATTTATTTTAGATAGTTCGAAACAGTTTTAGATCATTCTCCGAGTTCAGCAGTAAGCTCCGACTTTGGTACGTGGATTAGCTTCAATTCGATTTGTTATTGTTAAAGACAAAATGTCACCCAAGACCTTCTCCATACACAAAATTGTTATTGCCACGATGAACTTTCTTGAAACAATGTTAAACTGGGTGTTCACAATTAGTACCTGGTTCAAAGGAAATGTTGAATCCAGACATTTTTTTCGCGTGGGACGTCTGAAGCTCTTGAAGGGACACTTCGGAGTTCCGTGTAGAGGGTAGCACTTCTAGACCATTAATAAGCATAAAATCCCAAATCTTTGGTTTGCACCCTTAATCCGTTCGGGATCAGCATCTTTTACATGAATTACACACCTTTGGCACCACTTTTTGTCAAATAATTAAATTTAGTTTATCAATCGAGAAAATGTCTCATTAAATAAGGAAAATTTTACTTTTAATTTTTAGTGGTATCAAAAACAAGTTCTGTAAGCACCTTTTGAAGATGCATATATGCACCCATAGGTCCTGGAGAGGTTAAACAACTTAGCAAGAGGATCAAAAAACTTCATCCCTATATACTTCAGAATTCACAGTTGCACTGGTAGAAATGTGTACGTCAGTATGGCCATTCAAAATGATGCTCACACATACCATGATTCCACGACCTTTGTATCGATGCCTTTCGCGGATGTTTGCAGCTTTATTGCATGTGTTTTTTCCTCCATAATGATAACACGTCTGCAATAATTCTCCAAACAAAATCAGGATTTAACACTAAAGAGAACTCGGCTCCAGCCAGTGGTACACCAATGACGATGATCTCTGCACCACTTTAACAAGGCGCATTTCGCTGCTGGAGTTAGTGGAATGCAAATAATGGGTTTCCTTGTATGCAGCCCTTTTTTATACAGCCTGTTACTCACAGTAAATCTGGATAGTCGAGTTCCTGTTGTTCCAGTGAACTCTGAACTGACGTCAGTTGCCAAATAATGGTCCTGAGAATCTATTGTGGCACGTTTTTTACTTTGGCCTGGTTATCTGTGCACATTACCAGAGTCTGTTAACCGTTTCCATATTCTTGACATGACGCTTTTGGATATTTTTAAGTATTTACAGACCCCTGAGAGTGTATGCCCTTTTTCAATTATACCTATCGCACGCCATTTCTCGCAATCGGTCAGATATTTTCTGGACGACATATTCCACCTACTACACGCGAAAACTTTACCCAACTACACGTACAATCCTTGAAATTAGACTTCAAATCGCACACATTCAATTCTTTCCACACGTGAGCCGAAGTAACGGGCTGAAAATTTTGCATATTTTTCTGTAGCGAAGGTTAATCCCTTTGGACTACGTGGTAACGCTGACATTGAGTTATCAGTCAATCATCTTTCATTTAAGTTCCCTTAATATAACTAACGCAAAGCACCTTTTTATGGTTATTCCTTTAATTTTTCTCGCCAGTGTATTTTGAAAGTGGTACCAAATAACCAGTCCAAAAATAAAGTTACTTTTATTAATTGCTTGCAACAGATTTAAAATAATTGATAATATTGGCCGTTATAAAGTAAACAAAGATAAGGGTCGCGAAACTCAACCAATGTGCCATTATTGCGTTCGTGTAAACTCGTCTTTTCCCATAAGTGTCGGCAACATTTGCTCCCATCGAAGTCAAAGATAAAAAAGTTTTACGTTTAATCTAGTTACAGTAAATTTGTGTAAACGGAATAGCAGGTATACTTGCATAGTTATCCTTTCGTCTCGGAACATTAAAATGTTTTTGTTTATGAGAGGATACCGTGTTGATTCCACGACCTTTGTATCGATGCCTTTCACGGATGTTTCCAGCCTTATTGCGTGTGATTTTCCCCCTCCATATGGCAACACGTCTGCAGTAACTCTCTCAACAAAATCGGGATTCATCGGTAAAGAGAACTCGGCTCCAGTCCGTGGTACTCCAATGACGATGATCTCTGCACCACTTTAACCGGGAGCATTTCGCTACCGGAGTTAGTGGAACACAAATCATGGGTTTCCTTGCATGCAGCCTGTCACTCACAGTAAACCAGGATAGTCGAGTTCTTGTTGCTGCAGCAAACTCCCTTCAATCTGAACTGACGTCAATTGCCTATTTCTTTTAGCAATCATTGGGAAATTATAGTCCTGAGAGCCTATTGTGGTGCGTTTTCTACCTTGACCTGGTTGTTTGTAGACATTATACCAGTGTCTTTAAACCGTTTCCAGATTCTTGATATGACGCTTTTGGCTATTTTTAAGTCTTTACAAACCACTAAGAGTGTCTGTCCTGCTTCCATTCTCCCTATCGCACGCAAATTCTCAAAATCGGTCAAATGCGTTCTGGACAACATATTCCACCTACTAGAAGTGAAAGTTTTACCTAATTACACGTACAATCCTTAAAATTAGACTTCAAATTACCCACATGCGTTCCTTTTCACACGTGAAACGAAAGAACGGGCTGAGGCTGAAAAATTTGCATATATTTCTGTAACGAATGTTAATCCCATTGGACTACGTGATAACGTTGACATTCAGTTACCTTTCTGGAAGTTCCCTTAATAGAATTAACATAAAGCACCTTTTTATGGTTGTTCCATTAATTTTTCTCGCCAGTGTATTTTGAAAGTGGTAACAAATAACCAGTCCAAAAATAAAGTTACTTTTATTAATTGCAGGCAGCAGATTTAAAGTAATTGTTAATATTGTCCGTTATAAAGTGAACAAAGGTAAGGGTCATGAAACTCAACCAATGTACCGTTATTGCGTTCGTATAAACTCGTTCTTTCCCATAAGTGTCGACAACAGAACCCCATCGATGTCCAAGATAAAGAAGTTTTACGTTTAATCTAGTTACACAAAATTTGTGTAAACGGAATAAGCAGGTAAACTTGCATAGTTATCCTTCCGTCTCGGGACATTAAAATGTTTCCGTCCGTGTTCACAGAAAATCTGCCAAGAAGGAATCACAAGTTTCATTTCAAATCAAGTTTAGTTTCAGATGGGTTTCAAACGTTAGCAAGCAAAAGTATATAATGTTGTTTTCGAGGAATCTTGAATTGTTTTCCTTTGAGATAGGTCATATTCACAGATTTTACTGTAATACATTTATGCTGTTCAGAGGTGTACTATAGAGTGAATACGTTTTAGCAGTTTTAATGGATAATGTGAAAACGGAAAGTATTTATAACGGAAACCTGTCTAAAACGGAAATGTTCATAGTCCCGGCGGAAG
Source organism: Maratus speciosus (assembly GCA_963932465.1). Taxonomy (NCBI): domain Eukaryota; kingdom Metazoa; phylum Arthropoda; class Arachnida; order Araneae; family Salticidae; genus Maratus; species Maratus speciosus. Next base: position 379,519,118 of record OZ010796.1, read on the forward strand.
ACATACCTTTGAATTATACCTTCTAAGACGAACACCTGTTTAAAGCGGAATTTTTCATAGGTTCTTTGTGGTTCCCTCTTAGCCGTTTTTACTATTGTATCCTTGATTCAGTAAACTAGTCCTTCGTTCGGAAGGGGGGGGGGGGGGTCGGACCCCATGGACCCCCCCCCCCCTTGGCTACGCCACTGCTCCCAGTGGTGGCCGCTATTCAGAGGTTTTACTGTATTTTTCTCGATATTTAACAAAATGTCTAAAATCGTCAGTGACCTTTGGCCATATAGTGTATTATCATATGGTTCAATGAAGATGTCAGTAGCTACCTCGAACTATGTATGCAACGATAATACAGAGGAAACATGCAGATGAAATATTTGAACTTTTCTAGTGTTGCATTCTATTTCTGTATGTATCATGTGTTCAGAATACTATCATGTGTTTGAGGAAAATTAGCCTCTAAATGGCATATTTTCCGCTAAGGTGGGAAGTGTCAGGTTTTTAGCGATAATGAACGTATGCCTAATCAAAATTACTGCTAATAAATTTTATTTTTCTTGATGCATTGTATTTATGTCAACATAAGTATCTACGTACTTGGGTTGAGGAAACATTTTTTCTTATCCTTGGGATTAGAATGCATTAATATCTGTATCTATTGTATTAATATCTGTATTGTCTGAAAGCTCTATTTTATGAAAGGGAATATCAGAAAGGGTTCTTTTATACTTCAGAATGTGAATAACAATAGTGAGTAAGATAGCAAGAAGCAAGGATGATGAACAAAAGAAAAATCTCCTGGTCAGTTAACGAGGGATCGGTAAAAGGCATGCGGGTTGTCTTTATTTTACAGGAAAAACACTTAGATCTTTTGGAATGGGGAACAGGCAGTGAGAGAGAGAGGTCAGCAGTCAGTCTTGAGTCTTGAGTTGGAACTGAAACGCGGAGTTTGGGAAAGTAACTACTCCTGCTGTGGAGTATTGTTCTGGGAAAGAGTACGTATGTATGAGGTTTCGGGAGATACTTGTGGGGTTATCCCGTTGAATAAGCCTAACTGAGTACGGTCAGTTGAGAAGGGCATAGTGTAATTTTAATGATATAACTCAATACGTAGATAATATCTTAACGTGTAACTTAATTTTGAGCCGGATATGCTATATCCGTGCCTATAAATGTAAACAGTGTCTTTTAATGTAAATATTTTGTATATAAATCTTCCATTAATCCTATTTGAGGAGTATTAGTTATTAATTCAACCTCCTCACATTGCCTTCAGTATCACGTATCTATACCGATGGTGGTAGCATATCAACTAAGGAGTGTTTATTTCCATCTTTACAAGTGGTGGACTAAATTTTGAGTGATAATTATCATCGTATCAGCAACGAACGATTACAGAGATATATAGATTTCTTTAAAAAATGAAGAATTTTCTAGAAGTTTTTTTGTTTATAGCATGCAGTGTTTTCAACCAAACTTAACGCCACTTCTAGGACACTTGACAAAGTGCAGTTGAAGTATATACTACAATTGGAATAAAAATGTATAAAATGCTTGATGAAATACAATCATGTATGTGAAAATTTCAACACGATGAACGGATGACGCGATTGAGCTGAAATTTTCAGAGAATGCAAAGTATAATGTGTTTACAAATTATTCCAATTTCAGAGTCACCACGCATGCGTGGGCTGAGCAGCGCCCTCTGGACAGCTGCTGAAACCGTATAAATACAGGCCTGTAGCGAGACGTTGAGACATAACTATGTCTCTTCGACGATAGAGGGCGGCTTTTCAACAACTGACGAAGATTGATTGGAGGAGAATCATCGGCCTTCGTGAAGAAGGATTTTTCTATCGTGCAATAGCAGCTCGTGTGCAACGCCACTACAGCAGAGTGATGCGAGTTTGGAAGCAGTGGAAACATCGAGGATCGGACAAAAAGGGAATCTGAGAGTGGATCCCGAACAGTGAATTCAACGCTCGATGATCGACACATGGTCCGCATGGCGCTGACGGACCGTACAGATTCATCTAGATAGTTAGCAGCATATTTTTTAACTGCACAGGTGTATCACTGTCTGCATCGTTAGTCTGTCGACGTCTGCTGCACAGTGGACTACGTGCAAGACCTGCTTTATACAGGATCTCCCTGCCATAAAGCCATCTAAGCACCGAGGCTGCAATGTGCTCATGAGCATAGAAACTGGCATGTAGATTGGTAACAAGCTGTTTTATCTGACGAATCCCTCTTTAATTTACTGTACCATCATGTCCACATTCGTGCTAAACGGTATACCGGTGAACATTACCTTCCGGAGTGCATTATCCAATGTCACAGTGGACGAACACCGGGAATTATGGTCTGGGATGAGATTGCGTATCGTGAACGATCGCAGCTGCTACGAATTGTGGGTAATCTGAACAGCAATAGATACATCAGTGATGTGCTGGAGCACGAAGTCTTTCTTTTCCTCCGAGGCATTCCTGAAACTATCTTTCAACAGGATATTGCCCTCCCACATGTTGCAAGGAATGTTTAAGACTTCTTGTCAGCAGAACACATACAGCTTCTGCCGTGACCTGCGTATTCGCTGGATATATCGCCCATTGAACATGTGGGGTATTTCGTTGATCGGCATCTCGCTCGTTATCCTCCTCCTATAGCTTCTACAGATGAGCTATGGGTACGCATACAAAGAATATGGAATGCTTTTCCCCAGGAAGACATTCAAAATCAGTTTGATACCTTGCCACGTCGTATAGCAGTACTTATTGCAGCGCGGGTTGACTACACCAAATACTGATTTCAGGCACTTAATATTGCTTTTTTACTTCGAAAATGCAATCATTTGTTTGTACCAATACCAGTTTTTTATATATTACATTTCATTTAATTCTGATGACTCCCTGATGGTGTTTTAATTTTCACAAACATGAGTGTATGAGCATTTGTAGAAAGTATGTTTAACTGCGCGTGCGAGAATGTTAAGAATTTTGCTTTAGAATGATTTAGTAGCCAGATCAACACTATATGGCAACTCACATAAAAAAGTTAGTCGAATACAGTGAAAATTCAGAAACATATCTGTGACATAGTGAGTTGAATTTCAGATGCTTTCTAAAAATACCTGGATGATAAAGGATTTGTCTAAAATAGTGATTTTTTTTGTTATTTTTTATTTATGTTTTGTTCTTCCTGTCTTCCTTAAAAAACCCATTAGAACAAAAAAATAATTATCAAAATCGAAGCATCTGTTCAAAAGCTACGCGTGGACATAAGTTATCTACTCCTTTGTTGGAAGCAATTAATACAATTTATGGAAAATCCCTTACCATACAGCTACTTTTTGAAAGCATGTGAAATTTAGCTCACTCTGCTGCCAAACTTTTTCGGAATTTTCACGACATTCTATTTTCTTTTTTATATGACACGTCCAATACAGTTGATTACTAAATTATGCCAAAAAAGTTATCGTTCGCGCATGCACAGTTAAAAATGCTCTCTTACAAATGCTCATGTTTCAGCCAATAAAACAAATATAATAAATAATATATTTTTATTCTAATTACAGTATATATTTTTTCTACTGTTACAATGCCTATTTATTTGAAAGTTGCATTAAATTTGTTTGAAAACTTTGCATACTATAAATAAAAACTTGCGGAAAGTTCTTGAAATTTTTAAAGAAACATTTATATCTCCGTGAAAATAAGCATTATTCTTGCAAAAATGAATTCAGATGTTATAAAGACCCATATAGTCATCTGCTATTACAGATACCTTCAAAGAGTTTTATTTATACAGCTCGATCGCACACGTTATTTTTTTATCCAATTTATTTTTCTTCTCCTAACTACCCTCGTGACTAAACCTTCACAGAATAATGTTCTTTACATCCTTGACGTATAAAGTACAAGAACAATTCATCAGGTATTTCTCTAGATTTTCGACAAAAAGTCTAAAATCGAAAATGTCCAGGTATTTCTGACCAGATTGTGTCTGTTAAAACCTTAAGTGAATTCATGAATATTAATAAGGCATGACTTACCTTATTATACAAACAACTTTTAAAACAACTACAGGTGCCGACACGTGCTATCGCTATTCATGACCATCCCATCATTTTATTCAAGCACTTGCTATAAAGCTTACTTTTAGAAATATATTAACTGTATAGTTTTTTCCAAGTCTCGGTTGTCAACAAGAAGTGTCCCCACATTAAAATTGCCATAGCAATGAACCACGACGACGCACCTCGCGAATTTTTTTGCAAGATGCTGAACGGGACATTTCCAGTACCTTCTGCTATTGCTACACGCTGTAATAATAATAATAAAAAGCCTAATGTAACAGGTAAATTGTGATAGTTTAATATCCAAAATAATCATATGTACTGTGAAAATTTTAACTTTCGAAAAATAAATTAAGTTCAACTAAATTGCGAAAATTTCGCAATATATGAGCGGGGACATTTCTTTTGACACAAAAAATTGGAAGAATTTATTAACCTTAACTATTCAGTGGCGTAAATAAAATTTGCCAATATAGGCTGGCCATTTATTTATTTATACGTATATATTTTAAACACCTGTTTATATTAGGGCAAAAAAAGCTTTTGCCATGAAAATTGAAATTGGTTCTGGAAATAATTCTGACGCGTCCAAAGTGCGAAACTCTTTAACAGAAAATTTACGATTAAACACTTTTGTTTTAAGATTAATTGTCATATTAACAGATTAAAGCAATTAGCACCGTAGAAACTCTGCCCAGTTAAACAGAATTACAAACATTCCGATTACAGAATCCCAAACTGGTGTCCCTAACTAGCTCTTTTTCGTGGATTGGGAAGTTTGCCAATTTGTCAGAGAGCTCTCTATCGCGTTCCTTTGACGCCCGGATAATGAATTATGTATTAAACTCAGCTTTCGTCCTCTTTTTTGAGTCTTTTTTCCTCCAAAATAAACGATGTGAAAACCAAAGAAAAACATGCTAGATATTTTCTTCTAAATTTACTCGAGTGACATTATGGAGACATTGTGATATAGAGATAAAATAATTTTTTTAAATAATATTTATTATTCAAGAATCGATCACACATTAACAGTTTTTTATGTGTGGGGGGCCATCTAAAAGTAAATCAAGGAAAGACTCCCACTTTTTACTAAGTTAAACGGCAAAAGCAAACAGCAAAAATAGCAATCGATTTACCTAAAATTTTCCTTTAGGTTGACAGCGTAATTTAAACTGTCTAATCGCTGTGAAGAAGAAAACGTTAGTAAGATTGATTTTAAAATCGCCTCTGCATATTTGTTGTTTAGTAACATAAAATAGTAGCTTGAAGATGACGTCATAATACTCAATAAATGTCGTTTAAGTACATCATGATTAGGCACAAAAATTTGGTGTGATGAAGCAATTGATACCTATACGCAACAAGAATAATATTTTGTTGATTTAATTCGTAAAGCAGCCGATTCAATTAACCAGTGATTAACTAAAGTGGTAAACATTTTGTTTATAAAATGTTATCGAGAGAATAGACGAAATCAAATTTTTATACAAGAAAACGTTACACATTTATTACCTAATAAACCTGTCTTCAGGTATTGTTCTCCATTAATATATAAATGCTAAAAATTAAGACAAACTGTAAATGCTTCACACAATAGTTACTAAAAAGTAAGTCAGAAAAGTAACTGAACTCTAAACTCGCGTAAACGTGCTCGGATTGCCATGAAATCTATGTATGTTATTGGGGTGTATTATGGAATGTTCAGTATTGAAAATCAAGTGTGTAACATTTCTAGTTCGTTTATAGGGACACTCAAAATAATTTCGTTTTATTATTGACAATAAGGGAAATTCATTTATAATGTATTTTAATAATGTTGCACTATTTCAAACATAATGAAATTGATATGAATTTTGGAGGTGCAGTAAAACATACTTTCTGCAAAAGAAAAAAAATGTAGTAGCAGTATGACAGACTCTTATTTTCAAAATCAATGCTGATTTATTCAGCTCCTCTAAAGTAAAGGAAGAACATGGTCTACCTGTTCGAGGTAAATCAATTACAGAACCTTGTTATCGTAAATGTGTAATTAAATTCCGAAGACCCCCGTGGGAGAATTTCTAACTTTAAAACGTTTGCACCCTACACTTTGTGTCGCAATAATTGAGGGTTTATTTTGGTAATAAAGTTCAAAAACAGCTGCATAATTATGTATATCTGTTTCGCAAAACTCCCCTAAGACCAATGTCAGACGGGCGTCTTTTTTGCTGCATTTTTGCTTAAGTATTACCATTCACAATGCTATACCATTGTGAATGGATAATACTTAAGCAAAAAAGACGCCCGTCTGACATTGGTCTTAATGTAAGTGAAAGGGGAGAAAAATAACCAAGTAAAAAGAAAAAATATTATTTTTTTAAACACCTTGTAAATTTGGGACCAAATATTATTATTTATTTATTTATGCTCCTCCTTTTTACAGGGGCTTTGGCACTTTTTAAAATGGTGTTCGCGCGGTTAGAGCTTAAAAGTTTAAGGTTTGCTGAAAATGATACAATTAGCTATGAAAACAGGTGTGAAAAAGTTGCATCCCAAACTACAAATTAATTACCTTCTTTGCTTCGGTGTTTCAGAACGAAACTTATGTCCATCCATGAAAACAAAACAAATGAACTCTTATGCTTGTTTTTAGGCTTCTAATTATAGTATTAGATAAATTACTTCTGTTGCATATAATAAGAGATAAATAGCTCCTATATTTAAATATATAGATACAACAGGGTGCTTATAGTTAAAGTTTCACTTTCAAAAGGCTATAAAAAAAAGAACCACTGGTCAGAATGACTTGATATTTCATGTGAGTATACGTGAAGCAATGGGAATTTGTTTTGCGAAAGAAAAAAGTACAAAAGTTGACCGACAGATGTCGCTGTACTCGTCATAATATGCTAATATAAAGACGTGACATGCGCACTGCACATTACACTTGTGATAAAAAGGCAGGGAATATGCAGTTTCTCTTATTCTGCGTCTGAGAAGGCAGTCATGACTCTACCATTGAAGGATCCGGATCTGCTTGTGAAGCTTTTTCACAAGAACGATAACTGTGCGGAAATTGAATTGAAGAAGTTCCGAAAATTAAAGGATTTATGAAGCGGCTTTGGCCCGATGACTGCATTCGGTCTGAAGAAGTTGACTGATAATTTCGAAGAGACAATTTCATTTTCGTTTTTGCTATTTCCACGGTTTTCGGCCTAGGGACAATCAAACACTGATTTTCTCTTATCGGCAGTGGCACCACCTTGTCCTGGTGGATATGCTGTGAACAAAGAGTGCCACAACACCATGTCACGTCCTTTAATTAGCATCTTATGACGAGTGCAACACCATCTATCGGTCAACTTTTGTACTTTTTCTTCTTTCGCAAAACAAATTCCAATTGCTTCACATATACTTACATGAAATATCAGGTCTTTCTGACCAGTGGTTCTTTTTTACAGCCTTTTGAAAGTTAAGCTTTAATTATAATCAACCAACCATCAAATCAATGTATATTAAATAAATTGTGTAAATAATGAACAAATCGCTTTATACGTATGAAACAGCAAATAAGTTCCCAGAATGTGCGTGTGAAAAATGTTCTTCTCTTCTCAATGTCATTTTCTCAATATCGCCAAAGCCCCTATAAAAGAAGAAAAATGCTTGTCAAATTTATAATTATTACTTATCAATTATAATTTATTATTATTATTATTATATTACTTTATACTTTATTTTATATAGAGAAAACATTTTAAAATGTAAGATAATAATGAAAAATCAAAAATACTTTTTTAAAAATATCTTTCTAAATACATATTTCTCATCTCTCGGATTAATTGATCACTTCTTTTTATTTCTTTATTTATTTTTGTAATTTCGATTTTTAAATCGTATGTTACGTCTCAATTTTTATGAACTATTCTTATACTTTTTCTACCCCACTCTCTATTTGACACTGGAATCTACAAAGAAAAAAAAAAATGAAGCTCGAAAATTAAATTTAATTTCTTTAGTTTTAAATACTTCAATTCTTGTAGGTATTATTCATCATAGAGCAACTTTGTTATCAATGTTTCCCACAAATTCTACTTTAATACGCTTGCATCTCATTTCGCATCTGAAATGTCGATTATGTCACATTCAATCTTTGACATCATAAATGATATTTTCACGACAATTTCTTACTTGTCCGACAATAAATAAAATTTCCAATTTGCGCTTTAATTGGTTTCGTCCATCTAAACTCTGAATTGATTATCTCTGAATACAAAATAAATACAAGGCATACACTGAAAAAGATCTCTGTTCAAAGTATTACTTCCTTAGACTGATTTTTGAACTACAGATTCACATGAAAAGTACAAGGATAGCTCAAAATTTAAAATATTTTTATTAAGTTTTATTTATTCCCAATTATTAAGTATTCCCAATTTTGCTTAAAAAAAAAAAAAAAAAAAAAAAAAAAAAATAGAAAACCAGCTTGACTTCAGTTTTTTTTTTTTTTTTTTTTTTTTTTTTTACATAGCTAAAAAGCATCTTAAAATGCCAGATAATTTCGGAAAATCAAAAATACCTTTTTGAATTTCCTTCTAAATTTCTGGATCAATATATCTGATTAATTAATCAATTCTTTTTTCTTACGTATTTATTTATTTATTTATTTTTGTAGAAATTTCTATTACTGAATCATATAGTTATGCATTTTTTTTTAAATAACTTTTTTTTCCCTCTCTCTATTTGAGATTGCAATCTACCAAGAGAAAAAAAAATCAAGCTTGAAAATTTAATTTCTTTAGTGTTTAATGATACGTCAATTCTTGTAGGGAATATTTATCAAGGAGCAACTTTGTTATCATCAGTAGTTCCTACAAATGCTACTTTCTCACGCCTGCATCATCTTTCGCTTCTGAAATGTCGATTATGTCACAATCAATCTTTAACATTATAAATGATATTTTTCTGACCATTTCATATTTATACGCCAATAAATAAGAAAAACTGGTTGAATATATTCATTTCCCCGAGGCATTTTGTCTTAGTTTATGAATGGAATTTTTAGACTGGAGTTTAACCTAAGAAACAGAATGTATTTTTACTTCACAAGAAATATCTTGTAAAAACAATTTACAGAAAAAATTAATAAATAAAACTTTGTTAATATAATGTAGATTTCTTTTTCTTTTGTATAGATATATCAGTTAAAAGCTCATCTCTTATATTTAAGTTGCATTTTTTTTTAATAATCTTTTTTCTTTCCTTTTCTTTTATTTTGGGTATAGATAGGGATAGAGAATTAATCGTTTTTAGTAATGTAACAAAGAACTCTAATAATTATTTATGCTGGCCAAAATTATTTGATTGCTCTGCATCGGAGTTTGTTTCTGTGCGAAGTTAATGTTCATTATTTTACGCATAAAACTTGCTCGCATTTCTCAATACGGAAGGAAAAAAGCCCTTAAATTTCACCAAAAAGCACTCTCAAACTGAGACGGTGTTATTTTTATTTATGTTTTGAAACTTCAAAACAATAATTGATTGCTATAAACAGAAAATTCAGAAATAGAAAATATCTCCCCCATACGCCCCCTCAATATATGTGTGGTTTTTTATCGTCATATGAGCTAAAAAAAATATCCAGCCTTTTTTTCAGTGTCAGTGTGTGTACAAGGTTATTAAAATGAAACATTAAACTTAATTAGATTATTATCTCAATGATAAAGTTTAAAAGTCTTCGCTTTTTTTTTATTACACAGTAATTAAATATTCGTGGAAAGGTATGCTGGTCCATGTATTGACCTCATAAGAAACTATCGATTTCCGTAACAAGACATTCCAAAGTAATTCTCAAAAATTAATTTTAAATCTAAGGATGAGAAAAGAGATTATGAGTTGATAAAATTGTGAGTATTTTTAAATGGAATATTGTTGCATATATAGAGATACAGAAGTTCATTTGGTGTGATGTCTTAAATAAATCGACGAATGAATGAACGATAACGTTTTTTGGCGCAAGATTCAAAAGGGACACACTGCACCAAAGAAGTAAGAAAAGAGAATCTCATTTTTTCTCTCTTTACTTTCATTATTTATGTGAATTTTTTTCTCCTTTGTGATTTAATTACTTAACTTTTAATTACGAATCCCTGTTGACCTAATAATAACGTTATTAAAATTTCGAGGTCATTATTTAGATAAAAATATTTTTATTTTAAAATAAGATTTCTTTTCCTCCATTGTAATTGTTTAAAAGTTTTTGAAGTAAAATGGTTTTGAAAATTTGAACGCTAAATTTTCCGCTGAAAAATGAAAACTGTGTTTCTGCTATGTGGATCAATATTCCAGCTGTCAACATTTTAAATAACATTTTAACAAATTCAAATTATCACTCGCATATATCAAAAGTTCAAACCCATAAAATGGCAAAATTGCAACCGTCTTTCAGATATCCATCAAAAGGAATATTTCTCAGTTATAAATAATGTATGCGGAAATTTGAAAGGAACGATGGTTCCAGAACCCTTAGATAATTGTTCATAGACTATATGTTCATGGTGGGTTTAATGCGGCGTAGATTTGAACACAATTGCTTAACAGCAGAGAGAACGGAAGAGCCATAAGAAAAGTGTATTAATTCATTTTATTAATTGAGTTGAGCACCCGGCGATAGCAACGACTGGGAGTTAATCAGGCTCGATCAAGAGATGAGAGCGGTAAATCTTTCTGCAAGCATTCTCCGTTCTTTTGTTCATAGTGGGGGAGATTAGACGGTTACCCCTTAATGAAAAGAATGCCTAGCCTTCATCTAAGAGATGTTTACACTGGTGAAGCGGGGGTTCAGGTTCCACAATTAACGCTCTACTCTACTTTAATGATTCAAATGCTCCAGTAACAAGAATGTGAAAAGCAATAGAGGGAATCCCTTCTCAGCATAGTAATAAATATTCTATAAAAACAATATAACCATGAACACATAGGTGCCAATTTTTAACTCATTAAAATTCGGTTAAAAAAAGTGGCGGTGGGTGGGTGGATATATTGCTTGAGATGAGATACTTTTAGATTGGAAAATTACCCGAATTCTTGTTGAAAATCCTCAAGATATTAAAAAATCACTTTCCTCAAGTTGCGCTGATTCGAATCAGCGAAAATCAGCGGAAAGTTTTATTATAATATGGCTAGAAATCTAACCAGAGAGGGCCCTCGGTATATAAAAAGAGACTGCTTTATAATAAAATATGATAAAATTTGTCCTGTTATGCATTAAGTGTCTTAAATAGCATACAAGCTGTAGAATTGGTTGGAAATAAAAATATAAAAACATCTTATACTTACTGATAATTAAATTCTGGAAATGAAATATAAAAGTACTGACTCGTCTGGTTAAGTCTTTCTTCCGTAATTGTTATTGAATAATAGCATTAAAATACCCCAGGAGAAGTGTGAATATTTAAATAGAAGCAAACGTATAAATTTTCAATAGCAATAACTAAATTTTATAACATATGCTTCTAACCTAAGGTAAATTTCACTTCGACATAACTGATTTGAAGGCATTCTATTTTAGCGTTGCGTTTATTTAGTTATAATTTATGTATTTATTTGTATGTGTGTGTGTAGAGCATGGTGTCATGCGTCGAATTTTTAAGATCTTCAGAGATGCTGTGCAAACTGTTAGCTCTCGTCGGTTGTAACTTTTATCACAGCAGCTTCCAAGGTATTGAAAAATCAGAATATAATTTAAAGTTGTGCTAAGAGCACACAGTCTGGTCAACTGATGCATAGAAAAAAGTCATTTGGTTCAATAAATCATCCTTCGCATTTTTTTCTCACATCAAGATATCTTGGAAAGACATCGAAAAAAATCTTATATGAAATGTGTCGACCGTTAAAATTGGAGATGAATTTATTACGATTTGAGTGGCCATATCGTGATTTTTTGCATGTTTTATTAAAAAAAAAAAAAAAAAAAAAACACCTGAAAGGAAAGTACCTGTTAATTATTAAATAGAAATTTTAGACAACCAGGCCCATCCTATGATCCAAACATTGTTTTCTTCCATAGATAAAATTTTCTAGAATGATAATTGTCCTATCCCTCTAGCTCGTCTGAATCCCTGAATTCCTCGTCTGAATGTTTGCGGAGCTAGTACACGAATTCCGACATCTTATTTGGGCACCACAGCTCCTTCAAATCAATATCATTAAGCAAGTTTAGTCTGTCCTGTAGAATGGAGTTAGGAGTCATGATCTACCAACAGCATCTATACATGAACTTACACGATTGCACCATGAAAAATGGTATGATATTAACTTAACTATCATTTGTAATTTTACAATGTCTAGACAAATTCAGACAGTATTGCATCTAGAATTTTGTGTTCTTTCTCAGTTATTCCATTATTTTGCCTGTCATTTGTGTTGCACACATATAAACTCCTTCGAAGAATATTATGATTACATCACATGTTTCCAAGCGTGGATACGTAGACATTTGATTCCCCACGAATGCTATTTATGTAAGGAAAATCCATCTGCAGCAGAGAGAAGATTATTGCATTTGTACAAGTTTAACCCCTTTGCACTCGAGAGGTGACTCTCCCTCGCCACTAGTATTGCCATGTGTCCCACGTAAATCGGTGCTCCAAATGCTCTGGAAAGCAGTATTTTAAAGTCATTTTCTTCGCACTAACTAATGGCAGAATTATATGCGATTAAAGATGGCGAGATAAACTGTAAGAAAAAAGTGGTGTCCAGAGCATTTGGAGCCCCTATTTACGCGGGACACCTGGCGATACTATTGGTGAGTGAGAGCCCCTTCTCGAGTGCAAAGGGTAAATATAGCTTCAACATGTCAGTTCTTCGACGATGATAACGGCTTCAATACGAATTTTAATTATAAACTTGTGCTTATGTGTGTTAGGCACACAAACTTACATATGTATATGTTTCGCACATTTTTGTATTAATTCTTATAGTATTTAATTATTTTTTTATTGTTATTTATTTACTTATTTTTTTCTTTTTTACTGAATCTAATTCAATGATACTTGGGGACTACATGATATTTTAGAATTGATATTCTTTTGTTTTTGAAGGACTCATTTTAAAGTGACTAAATTTTATGTGAAGAAATAATTATGGGTCAAACTACATTGGCAGACATCTGCTACATAAAAATGACTCAAAATACTTATTTATAAAATATATGCATCAATATTACATCAAAATGAACTTTGAAAAATAACTATTTTGACATAAATGCTTCTTAGATAATGAAAAACAGCATTTTTTTTTTCGATTGTAAAAATACCTCTGAAACTAATGGTCTAGGAATTAGGTAAACTATAAGAAAGGACATCCTATATATTATGTTGTAATATTCTCATTTCAGGCAAAATTAAAACTTTGGGAGTCAAAATTATGTTAACTAGATTCGAGGCGCTCGCTGATGGCAGACATACTATTAGAAGTTTTTCTACGCCTAAATTTTTCATACCAAGCTGTTTAACTATGCATAGTTACTCATTCTAAACCTTCTTTATGATGCAATTTATAAACGAGTAAGATTTTCTCCTCCCCCCCCCTTTTTTTTATATTTTACAATTCAGACACGAATAAAATTTTAGAATTGAAAATGAGATTGGAAAATAAATGTCTTCAAAATCTAAACTGTATATAAAAATGATCTAAATATACAATGTGAAAATGTATTTTTAAGAGACTTCGCTTGATATTATGCGGCATGCAAAGTTAAAATAAAAAAATTTTGGTCTTTTCTGCATATTATTTTTAGAGCCCCACCTATGCAGGTCATTTAAATTTAATGCTCGAATTCATATAAAAAAAATATATTCTTTAATACTGTACACTGCAAATAGAGGCGTCTTAAATTTAGACACATATGTGACTGAAAAAGAATTTCAGTCACTTAAGTGTCTGAATCTGAAAATTCAGACATAACAGACGTCTAAATTTAAGACACATAAATGTCTTACTATGATCATGCTATAAACGAACCGAGAAACATGTGTAAATTATCCAACAACCGTCTGATTTTAAGACGATACGCTCCAAGCGATAGTTAAACATCATCTTTGGTACTATTCTTAACAGCCAATCAGAACGCTGATTTCCGCGCGTGTCATCTACAGCACCTTAATTCATGAGATAAGAACAGAAAGAATTAAATTTTCACCGCCGCCATTGCTTGGATTAAAAGGATATGTGTTAATCTGGGTATTTATAGAACGAACGAGTAAGTCATATTTAATTCTAATATTTTATTCCGATAGATTTTTGTACCTTTGAATATGAGTGAAATCGTTTATAAAAATTTATCTCTTTTCTGTAGTTTAATGCTAAATTTTTGATTTCACTAACGGTCGTCTGTTATATGCCTTCTTAATGTAACGGAATGGAATATAATTGTTTTGAAAATTAAATAGCAATGCTGTAATTCTATTTGCTTGACATTTGTAAATAAACGAATGAGTGATAGTTTAATCTTCATTTTCGATAGGGTGATGTGAAATGATTATAATTTGTCTTTGCTCAAAAACAAAACTTGCAACATAGGTTTGAAAAGTTGAATGATTCATCGCTTCATTTATCAGAGATAAAAACATTAAATTGAAGCCATTTGTAACTGTGTTTATTCTATGTTTGTTTTTTACTGTTTACTGGCTATAAACGCTTGTAGTATATGACATCAGGCATTTATTTTATTTTTTGTTATTATTATTTTGGAGCTAAATATGATGATTCATATTATTATGATATTAGGAAAAGTTTTCAGATTGAAAAAAAGCATTAATATTGTGAAATTTGACTGTATATATTGCAGTTTTTAATCACGGAACTGAAACTTTATAAAGATTTATTCTTATTGATTTTTTAATTTATTATTGAAAATCGTAAATTTTGATATCCAATGTTTCAGATTTAACATTTACCGAATTTCTAAAAATAATGTGAATTTTTTATATCATCCAGTAAAATTTTCGAAACATTAAACAAACGGAGAAACATTTTATTCATATTTTGCAGTTTACGTTGCTGTTTAGCAGTATAATTATAAAGTTTAATTAATATTTTTTGTGTTTTTTAAATTGGTATATTAATTTTTGTAATTTATATGCAAGCATTTTTTTTTGCGATATTTTGTTCATGATTTAAAATTTTTAAAATTGAGTAATGCGAGAAATAATTATTAAATTTCCTTTTACTGCAATCGAATTTGCAACGGTTCTGGTACAAGTAATTGTTGGCACTAAAAAAAATTACACGTGATAATTTAGACATAAATAAAGAGTTGTTTATGCCTTGATATGAAGTTTATGTATAAAACTGCCTTATATTTTTAAAAGTTCGTATTTACTTATATGATACAGTATTAAATATATTTTTAAGCCATTTAATAACTGCTTTTTTATGTTCAAAACGTTTTTCAAACAATTAAGAATAGTACGTATACTGCCTGATGTATTTTTTTTTTACTTTCTATTTTCTTCTGGTTTTTTTTTTTTTGTTGTTGTTGTTTTTCTATTTCTTAGATCAATATTTTCTTATCAAATATATAAAATCTATTTAGCTCATATTCAAAGGATACAAATTTTACAGGAATAAAAAATAAAATAAATTAAATATGACTTATATCGTGTTGTTCCATAAAAAAGAATAATGATATAAATTTTTAAGCAATAGCGGGTGAAAATTTTAAATTGAATACGGAATATGTTTAAAGAAAATTATATGCATATTCCGAAGAATGATATATAAAATTAGATACCAAACTGGTGTTTACTTTTAACTAAACAATGGCAAATTACTACATATTTAAAAAGAAAAAAAATATATTACACATGTTTACTACTTAAAATGACTTAACTATTTTATTTATATGTACTTCAAAAATGGCTAAGTTTTGAAATTAGAAGTAATTTTTTTTTTCTCAATGCTATTAAAATAGAATATTTATTTACTATTTTATTATTTACTCATGGTTATATAGCTATTGTGATTATCATCTGATGCATATGTAAAATTGCCTATGGGGCAAAATCTAATTTTTGAATTATATGAATTTTCCTTTTGGGGCGGGGGGGGGGGGACGGGAGGGGGATTTTCTTGCCCATTTTCGCGTACACGGGATTTTTTAAATCTCTTTCGACATTCCACCGACTATGATAAATATTTTGAACTTTTAGAGTAGGACAAGATAAAATATATATATATATATATATATCCATATACCTTAAAAACACTTAATAGCGGACACTTCGGGACCGCGAAATTTGTCGGATAATCGGAGATGCCTGCTTTTGTGAGGTAAAAATAATACAAATATGTATGCCTTGCGGATCAAAAAAGTATTCGCTAAATCGAAGTATCCGCTATTCGGGAATGTCCATTAACCTTCATAACGGATACTCCCGAATACCGGGCATCTGTATTTAGCTAACAATACTGCAGGGTTGCATATTTTGCAAAAGGACTCCTTGATTAAAGCATGGGCAGTGCCCCGTTCTCTTACGATTTTAGTTCCCCCAAATTTCATGTGCAATATTTGCGAAGCTTATATTTTAAATCTGTTTCGAAATTGTACTGATTATAATCAATATTTTGAACTTTTAAAGTAAAGTAAGATTAAAAACAAAATTTTAAAAAATCTAATATTTAGATAAATATTTTTTCTTTTTAATCTTATTCTACTCCTGAAACAAAATACTCATTATAATTAGTATAATGTCGTAAAAGATTTAAATTATCAGCTTTATGAAAATTGCATACTAAAATTGGGAGCACCAGAAAATCAGGCGGTATGGGGGTAGAGGGGGCAGGACAACGGCCAGATATTTTCCCAGTATTCAGCGTGGTCAAACATGGCTACATAAAATGCTTACAAAAAATGTCTGCGATTCAGACGTTTCAAGTGTCTGAAATTCAGTCGCAAAAAGTGTCTGAAAAAATTCAGACATTTTAAAATGTCTGAAAATTGAACACTCCGTATCAGACACTTAAGTGACTGAATTTCAGACATTTTAATTTACAGTGTATCCATAAGTAAGTTTTATAACAACATGTATATTGTATAAGTTTATGTATATTATACATGTATAAGTAAATATTAATTGAGACTTTCCTTTATACTCTTTCGTACAGCAGAATTATTTCTTTTATTACTTACAAATATTAATGTAGAGAGATTTCAAAAAATATACTAATTCTTCAAAGTTCGGAAATCATTGTATAATCTTGAAATCATATACAAATCTGGAACTGATTTAACACCCAGAAATTTGCAATTTAGAATGTAATGAAAATCTTGCAAAAAACTACAAATACTTACATTCCATGTTCTTAAATAATTATTGATATTTTAATAAAATTTCTAAAAAAATATTCAAATAATTCAAATAATTTTCTACTCTTTTGGTAATGAAGAACATGGAACTTCAGACAGTTATCTTACATAATAAGGAAGTATCACTGCTAATTAAAATACAGGGAAAGAATGCTAGTTATGAGTTTTTTGAGTTATTATAGTTGTTTGAGTTATTATTTCAGTTACTTGCAATTAGAAAAATTAAGAAAAAAATGCACTATCCTTTTTGCTTTAATAGTAAAACGCATATAAGTAGTGGAAACCAGAGTACATTTAATGCCTACATCATTAAAACTGATTTCTATTGCGCGTGGTCTCTTAATGATAATCAACTATAAATGTGCCTTGAATTATAGTTATAATGATTGAAATTTTCAAAATTCATATTCAAAAGCTTTTCAAAAAATTCTTGTACATAATAAGTAATGCAAATTTGTGAGAAAAAAGTGTTCATATACATTTTCATTAGGACATTTATATTTATATACAGTGGTGGTCAAAATTGTGGATATTTTTTGAAAATTTCATGTTTTATAACTTTGTGTGCTTATAGAATATATTAATTTTCAATTAAATACAAATGTTTACATATCAAATTCAAGGCCATTTAATGTAGAATTTCATAATAATAATCAGTAATAATAATAATAATAATAATAATAATAATAATAATAATGAAAAAAAAAAAGAACAGAATTAAAATATCTGCATTACAAAAAAAGTTACACTTGCATTAGTCAAAAATACAAATACAATTAGTCATGAATGCTAAAGTGCATTGTAATAAAAGCTTCCTAGCCAATCACAATGACTATTCTGAGAACCAATCTAATGTCAGTAACTAAACTGATGTTTTGATTTGTAAAAGCGTTATTTTGCTGGGAATGAATTTTGTAGAAGGGGGAATACTAGTGTAACTAAATACAATAATGTTTTGTTGAAATATTTCTATTTTTTTTCTTAATGCAAATAATTTAAAATAATGTCATCAACAACAACAACTGATTGGACACCGACAAAAGAAGTAAAATTGTCATATTAAGAGAAAATGGTATGCTGAAAATGCAAGACAGGTTGGTGGATCAGTCACTTTATCTGGTGTACGAAAGTTTTGCAAAGGTAAAAAGGATATGCCTCAATGATAGAAGAATTTCATTAGATGTGTTAGATGTTAAATGAATGCAGTGGGTATTTCAGTTAGTTCAAGAACAATAAGGAGAAGATTAGCAGGTTTTGGACTGAAAGGTAAAATTCCGAGGAAAAAACATTTTAAAATCTTCAGTAACGCAAGAAACGAGTTCAGTAGGAAAAAGAACACATTGATTGGTCAGAAAATCACTAGAAGCAAATAATCTGGAGCGATGAGAGTAAAATATCGCTCTTTGGTAGTGATGGGCGAATATGTGAGAGGTAGAGTAGGAGATGAGCTGCATCCTGATTGCATTGAAGCAACTTACAAAGAACCCAACAAATCTCATGATTTGGGCCTGTATGTCTGCAGATGGTGTGGGCCGCATTTAAGTAATTGATAGCATGCTGAATGCAAAAAAATACGTCGAAACTGTCCTGGAACCAAAATTGATACCGTCCATCAGGGATCTCTTTCCCAATAAAGCACCATTTATCTTTCAGCAGGATGCAGCTCTATGCAATACGGCAAAAATAGGCAAAGAATGGTTTAAAAATAAAAGAATACAATTATTACCCTGGCCAGGAAACAGTCCTGATCTGAATCCTATAGAAAATTTTTGGCAACGTTTGAAAATTCTTCTACAAAAAAGCATCTATCTAATAAAACGCAACTTATTGAAGCTATAATTGATACTTGGCATAATGTGATTAAAAAGAATGAATGAACTCCAAACACTAGTTCTCTCAATGAAAAGATGCTGTGAAGCTGTAATATAAAACAAGGGTTATCCTACTAAATATTGTATGTGTAAGTGTAAGTTTAAAATAAAATTAAATATAAGATAGATCTTATTTTTTGTAAGCGTAACTTTTTTTTGTAATACAGATATTTTATTTATTTTTACTATTATTAAATTCTACATTAAATTTCCTTGAATTTGATATATAAACATTTGTATTTAAGTGAAATTTATTACGTAATTTATGGAAGAAACGCCGCGGCGTTTACGAGTTTAAAAGTTACTTCTTTTCCAAGTGCGGCGTTTACGATGTTTTTTAAATACCAACTGAGTTTCCTTAATTTAAAAATTCATAAAAATATTTAAAATAGGATTTAAATATTTTAAATAAAACTTCAGACATCTTACGATATTGAAAAAGAGGCATCCTACACTGCTCGGAAAACTTTGATTAAAGTTAGGTCAATGTGACGCTGTCGGCAAAAGTAGCGTTCCCATGGATGCTGCGTTTACAACGGGTGCGGCGATTACGATATTTTTAAGCTTATTCAGGCCAATTTGAGGAGTGCGGCGTTTATGACGGGTGAGGCGTTTCTTCCATAAAATACGGTATATTCTTCAAGAACACACAGTTATAAAACATGAAAATTTCAAAAAATGTCCACAATTTTGGCCACCACTGTATACTGGGGGGCTCTGCTTCCTGCGTCCTTAGTGCGCAAACACATGGGCTTTCAGCATACTTGTGTTTTCCAAACTTGTTCTTAATTCATCCATTGTTGGAAACATACTGTAATTTACACCCAATAACAAATTTATTGCTATTTTGTATAGTTGTTTCCAAATTTTCTTTGCATTATGAAATGAATTTAATTGCAAAGTAATCAACGTAAATATCCAAACAGTAAAACGTAAAATATATATATTTAACGAGGTATTTCAAAATTTATTTCAAAATGTATTAACTGCATCCTTTGGTATCAATTACTGTGATTTCTTAACTGTTTTATTCACCTTAATCTTTATGATATTCTGGTAGCCATGTGCGTGGATATTTGTAAAATACTGAAATATTAATCGGTATGGTGTTTATTATTTATATTTTATATCCTATAAATATTTAAATAGGTTTTATTGATTCTTCCATTTCATATTTGTTTCTATTCTGTTTTCATTTTTAATCAATTCACTTGATTTTAATGGTTGTTTGGGCACAGGGGAAAATAATTTTTAGCTTTAGCTTATTTTTCTCACAGAAAACAACCATTTTGCTTATATCATTGAATTCTGTGCCCTTGACAACGTAATTCAATGTATAAGCTTTTCCATTTTTTGTCGGTGTCCACTTTTTTCTTTTTCTTCCATAATAATTCTTATAATAAATTATTATTATTATTATTATTATTATTTTAATACTTACAGCTTTAATTCATAATATTTGATGGTGGTAGGTTATGTTTTATTAATGGTTATATATATATATATATATATATATATATATATATACATACAGTAGAGCCCCCATTATCCGCGGTACGGTTTATCCGCGAAGCGAAATATATATACATATTACATATATATATTTTTTTAATTCAAGCCAATAGCAAGGAAAATACAATAAGCCCTACTAATAAATATAAACAGAAAATTTCATGTATTCGAAAGTAATAGTAGAATATTTCTAGATTCGGTTGCCATGTTTAAAATATCAGATATAAAATATAAACCAATAATCAGATATAAACCAAATAGATGTTGTTTTGGTTTGTAATGCTCAACTTTTTGTCCGTCTCACTTCACCCCCCCCCCCCCCCTCCATTTTTCGGAACTGTTTTGCTGTCTCCCCTCCATTTTTCGGAACTGTTTTGCTGTCTCCCCTCCACTGTAAAGTTGACTTGCCCAGTTGTCCGACCGAGGATGAAAGTGCGTTAGAGACGTATCAGTTGTACTCAAAGCGGCCCAGAAGATGATCAAGGTTTTGATCGAAAGCGCTCGGCGCGTGTATTATATTTGTAAACTCTTTTTAAGTTTTTAAAAAGTGTAATATGTGTTAACATCTTTTATATTGTGACATCTGTTGTATAAAAATGCACCTTTTAAGCAAGTTTTTATTTTATTTCGATACTGTTATTTATTTTAGTGATTTAGACGTAAAGCAAAGATTTCTGCTGTATCGTGCATATGCATATATTTTAAACGTTTTTTATGTGTTTTGCACACCTAAACATAGTTTTTATGTTGAATTTTCAGTATTTTTCGGGTTATCCGCGATTTTTATTATCCGCGGTGTCCTTGCCACCCAATTCCGCGGATAACCGGGGCTGTAATGTATTTAATTTAAATTTAGAAGCCTATTTCTGCCCAGTGGTCCCAATAAACGCAAAAGAACATTGTGTTAAATCAGTACTGCTTATTATTATCTTAATGCTGTCAAAAGGTGATTCATAATATTTTTTATTTAAATTTGGTTAATCTTTTCATTGCTAGTGGGCGTTATCAGCATAAAAGAAATTTGATGTCAATCTGTCCTTTGGAGTATGGTTGCCGCGTGAGAAAATATTCAATTTAAAAATTTACTTAGGCAGTTTCCCATCAGGTGCGCTACCAGCGTAAAAAACTCCTAAAATGTGAAAAATTTTATCAAATCTTAAAATGCAGTGTGGCTGAAGCTTAATCTGAAGAGTATTTTTAAAAAATAAATGTTATTTAAATTTGGTTACTCTATTTCTTTCCAGGGGCGCTATAAACGCAAAAGAAAATTTTATGGAATCTGTATTCCTTAATTTTAACTTGGAGTATGGTTGCCATACAAGTAAACATAAATAATCCATTTTAAAGTTTGAGTTATGCAATTTGGCACCAAAGCGCTACTAGCGTAAAATACAAACATGCCATGTGAAAATATTTATCGCAACATAAATTTAACCGTAGCAGAAGTTTATTCTAAAAATGTATTAAAAAACATAAAAAATCGCTTTTATTTAAATTTAGTTACTCTATATCCGACTAAGGGAATATATAAACACAAAAGAAAATTGTGTTGAATCTGTGCCGCTTATTTTTAATTTCAGTACAGCTATCATACAGTGAAACATAAAAAAATCCATTTTACTTAAATTTGTTTACCATATTTCCTACCAGAGGTCGCAATGAGTGCGAAGGAAAATGTTTTTGAATCTTCCCTAATTTTAACTTGGAGTATGTCTGTCATATGAGAAAAAATGAGAATAAATCATTTTAAAGTTTTAGTTATGCCATTTCATACCAGCCTATAAAAAATGGTTCACGTGAAACTTTTTTTCAAAATATAAATATGATCGTGACAGACGCTTATTCTAAAGATTTATTTAAAAAACACAACAAAACAAATTTAGTTCAATTTACTTACCCCATTTCTCGCCAGGGGACGCTATGAAAGTTTTTTTTTTAACCTGTACTACCCATTTTTAACATCAGTATAGATGGCATATGGCATATGGCATATGTAAAACATTAAAAAAAAAAAATCAATTTTACTTAAATTTGGTTACCATATATCTTCCTAGGGGGCAATAAAAACGTAAAAATTTTTTTGTTGAATCAGTATTTCCTAATTTTAAATTGGAGTATGATTGCCATATGAGAAGGAAACCTAAATAAAATCCATTTTAAAGTTTGAGTTTTTATGCAGTTTCCTAGTAGGAGGACTAGCATAAAAAAAAATCTATCATTTGAAAAGAATTATCAAAACATAAATTTGACCGTAGCTTATTCTGTAGAAGAAACTTAAATAATCGAATTTATTTATATTTAGTTACCCCATTTCCAGCCGTTGGACGCTCGGAACAGAGAAGAAATATCGGTTGAATCTGTGTCATCTATTTTTAACTTCAGTATAGCTGTCATACAGAGAAACATAAAAAAATAAATTTTATTTTTATTTAGTTAAATTATTTCCTTCCCAGGGACGCTATAAATGCAAAAGAAAGTTGCATTGAAACGTACTACCTATTTTTTCTCTTGAGTCTGACCGTGATACAGTAAAAAAAAAAAAAAAAAAAAAAAAAAAAAAAAAAAAAAACCTTTTATTTATATATGGTTAAAATATTTCTCGATAGGTGAGGTTATCAATATAAAAGAATGTTGAGCTTAAAATACACTACCTAATTTAATTCGGGCAATGGTTACTATATGAGAAAACGTTAAAAAAAAAAAATGCATTTTAAAATTTTAGATATGAAATTTCTCACCAGGTGCACTATTAGCGTAAACAAAAAACTAATGAGAATAAATTTTATCAATAAACTTTGACAACAAAAGCTTTTTCTGAAGATTTGAGCGAAAGTTGTTCGTGGGTAGTGAGTTTAAAATGCGTATGAAAAGCTTGTGGAAGACACAGATACAGAAATACACGAAGAAGCATCACATGTTAAATAAATGTCATGGGAAATAGTTTTTCCAACAATAATTGGCTGTAAAGTGCAACGCAAGCAAAGATTTTTGTGTTATCCTTTAAAAGAACTATAAATAATACTCCCCATATTTTCAATGGAGAACAAGTAAGCCTTAGTAACATATACAAATTTCGTAAACTTTCAAATAACATAATGAGACTAAAATACAATTTAATTAATTACTGCCCATAGGCCATAGACGGTAGTGCAATCGAATTATTTTGTGCGGCCCTGTACAATAACTAGAAATTTTTCAATGTTTATAATATAAACTATACTGAACTATAATACTAAACAACAATGTTTATAATTAAAGTATAAATGTATGCATATACACCCTGTTCAAGAAAATAATATGCTGTAGCTATTTGTAAACAACATACTAAAACAACATTACCGTCAGCGTTTTACAAACCTTGCATTTAAGCGTTTCAAAATATCGTTACATAAATTCCTTTTATAAAATCGTTTCATAAAATCTTTACACAAATTCGTTTCAAAAAATCATTTCATACAATTGTTTCATAAATTCATTTCATAAAATTGTTCATACATATTATTTACTTGCCTATTTCAAAAGGTAATTTATTGTTTGTTTGTTTTACTTCCCCCTAAATTACTGAGAACTTAATAATGCAATTGCGGTTTGATTTTAACTATCAGCTTTTTTGTACCATCTCTAAATTGTAAAGTTCAGTCATTCATAAACAAATTCAGAGTGAGAGGGGGGGAAAAGGGTAGGGGAAGGTAAAAGACGACTGCAGAAATTAAAACTGCTTTTAACTAAACCTAGCTTCTAACCTGCTATAAAAAATAATCTTCGTGATCATATAAAATCATTTCATAAAATCATTACACAAATTCATTTCATAAAATCGTTTCATAAAATTGTTTCACAAATTCATTTCATAAAATCGTTATATATAGGGGAGACTAGGGAGGTATGGGACACTTGGAGGGATGGGACATCTGAATAATAAGCTTTATATTTAATTTATGACTCTTCCATCAGATGAAGCAATCATTTCATCATACTTGTTGCTATAAATCTTTTTAGTTGCAAGCACCTATGAGTTTGTGAGTTAAAAAGACCGTTTTACGATATCAAAAGTGAGTAACTAATCTTATTTTTAATGTAAATTTTCAATCTCATTCTTTGCTGCTAAATAATTGTTTTTAATGTGTTGTAAACTCGACAATATGCCTTTTATTAATGAACGCTTAAGCCTAAAAGCAACATGCTTGCTGTAGAAACCTTTTTTTAAAAAAAAATGTTGCTCTAAGGAAGGGATGGGGCATGTTCTATCCCTTCCAAATGATATATCTCTATCCAAATAATTATGTTTAATTACATGCAATTTTTCGGTATTTTATATTTATAAGACTATCTTGTTTCGGAATTGAATAGTGCAACGAATAAAACTTAATATTTTGTAAGTTAAGAAGGAATTTTAACTACTTTCATGATTTTTTAAAAAACAAATATGCATTGAAAAATGAAAGCAGTGCAAATTTTCTTTTCTTACTCATGCATTATTTATCAATATCAACCATTAGTATTAAATATTTATATTTATTTTTATTTTTATAATATCAATTTTCTTAGTTTTTAAAATAAAATATGTTTTGAAATAATTATTGAACTGAAACTGCAAACTTTTATTTTTACATAGCAATACACTATTTATATGGAGAAATGAAAAAGAAAATTTCAGCTTCCTGAAAGAAATTGGCTGTTCCATCATTGACGAACAAGGCATAATTGCAGCGTTACATCCACCAAAATTAGGCGGCACTAGTCGGGCACAAGCATCGTTTGATTTGGATTTTACAAAGTAAAATATAACATAAAATAAATGTCATGATTTACAATAAGCTTTAGGAATGTAAATGTCACACTGTCTTTGTCATTTTTTCATTACATTTTTGAAAATTAAATGTGAATTTTCATTTTAAAAACATGTCCCGGAAGGGATTGGACATTTTTCTTGTTAATTTAATTGGTTTATTAATCCAAAATTTTAATTATAATAATAAACGTTATATATTTTTACATATGTTAAATTGTTTCAAGATGTTATTATGAAAATTTCCATTTTGTACTAACGAAACATAATTTGTAAAAAATATTTTTGTTAAAATTGTCCTATCCCTCCGTAATCTCCCCTATTCTTTACTTGCCTATTTCAAAAGGTAATTCATTGTTTGTTTGTTTTATTCTGTCAAACATTACGTAGCATTTAACATTGCATTTGCGGTTTTCATCTTAAATATCAGCCTTTTTACCATCTCTAAATTGTAAAGTTAAGCCATTCGCAATCAAATTCATAGTGAGAGGGAGAAAAAGGGTAGGGGAGAGGAAAGACGACTGCAGAAATTAAAACTGCTTTTAACTAAACATAGCTTCTATCCTGCTATAAAAAATAATCATCGTCATCTTAAGAAGCTCTTTACCATGTGAGTAAACTTTTATCCTCGGGTGATATGTATCTCTCAACTTTATCTCTATCATCATATGTATCTTATGTTAGTACATATGTTAGAAACTTCTGTTTTTGTGGCACTATCATATGTTAAATAAACTTTACTTCCGAATGTGGGTGGTCGTTATAGGGTACGCGACATTCTAGTAATTTAATACGTTCCCCGGAAGTTTGGGGGCATCATTCACTCTTTGGGGAAATGAACGTCATGACACATGCAACAAGTCCCACAGGGCTGCCAAACCTTCGGCAGTAAAGCTCCCCACAAAACAATACCTTGATTAGGAAGGGAGGCTCATATCCTTACCCTAATGCTCCCCTACATCTAAGCTACTACATTATGAGATAATATGCAAATTGAGTTTTTCTTCGGTTGTTGTGAGTTTGAAATACTGTTGAAAAACATTTAGGGAGCCTTAAGTCCCCTTCACTAATGAATTATCGGGAAATAGGGTCAATATGGAACTACTCAGTTTATAAAGAAATCACTTACGCATGAGGGCTTAAAAAAAAAAAAAAAAAAAAAAAAAAAAAATCTGCTTTTCATTGAATCACTTCCATCTGGTGAAAAGGGAAAATAGTTATTAATTAATGATATTTATGTAAATGAATTTTCTGATTGTTAATTTAGACTAGCAAATAAATGTGTGTATTCTGCAATATTTATTTTTATCTAAAAATGCTTTTATCTTTATATAAATGCAGTGAAATAATGCAATTTAAACAATAAATTTTCCGTAATAAGATAACTATGTCTATCTCAAAAGATATATTTTTTCATTATTATTCACTTATTTAAAAGAGAAGACATTAAATTCAATCAAATTTGTTAAGTATAAGTCAGATTTTTTTTAATAAATTAAAAAGATTCTTCATTATTCTACTAAACAATGAAGTCTAATTCTATTTCTCTACGAATATTTTCGCTGAAGAGTAATACATTTCACGAGAAAATGTTTTACGAAGAAATTTTCTACTTTATACAATTAAGACTTATATAAATTGGAGTTTAATTTTGTGATTAATTTTTGCAGTTCAGCTATACTTTCATGCTATACAGTAACTGGACTAAAAATGTTTTTAAAATGTTTAAACTTAAAAAGAGAGCATCAACTTTTCATAAACATGGTAAATTCATAAAAACTATATTTTATTAAGCAAGGTGTCACACAAAATACTTATAAAAACAAATAATTTTAATTATTTAATAATATTATTAATGTTAATAATTACTTAATTTTAATAATAATAATTTTTAATTTTAATATTTATTTGTTCATATATGTATTTTGTGTGACACCTTACTTAAGTAAAAAAAGTTTTTTTGAATTTATATACAGTAACTGGAGCTTAAATGAATCACGTCCGTGTACTGAAATTTGACTCAATGAAACGGCTGGATCTATTTAACAAGTACGAAAAAAAATGCATAAGGCATAAATTATGGAACACTTTCCAACCCAATCAGAGTATTATAAAGGAATTTCCTTTTCTCACAAAATGAAATGAGCCATTTTAAAAACTCATAACTCGGTATAAATCCACTTTCAGCAATTGCTGTCCATATCCGTTAATTTGTACGAATTCTTTTGTGCAGCATCGTATAAGATCTGTAAAATTTATACACACCATGTAATACACTAAAATGTAGATATGTTTAAAAAAAATGAATGGCACAGTGGAAAACTCACTTCCAGCAATTAACGTTCATAGTCAGTCCGAATTCTTCTGTAAATGAAGGATAAATGTTAAGCACTCCATAATCTATAGAAAGCATTTTGTCGTGCACCTCAGTGATCCTTTTAAATTTCACTATGTTTCAAGTACCACAACTCCATTAAAATTCACCGCAAATGATTTTCCCTTGTAGATCGTGATGTAACGGAAATCGTTTGTGTATCTCTGTAAACGAAGTATAAATGCTATACATTTAATTTTCAATACAGACCATTCTATAGTAAACCTCAACAACATATAAAAGTTATATGACAGCATGAGTATATTTACGAGAGGTAAAGCGCGGACAAACAAACCGATTTCATTAACTTTTCAACTTGTGTTTGAAAATGATAAAAAGATAATTATGAGTTCTGTTTTGTTTTCTGTTATACGATTCTCATAAGCAGACTATTCATTGAACTAACTAGTGCTTCTAAGGCCATTTTGTATGTGTATACGAAAGAAAAAGTAAGAACCTAAAGTAGGCCTTATTTAAAAACCAATTAATATTCAGAATGCATGTACAATAAAACTTCAATAATGTGCTGTAAAA
Organism: Maratus speciosus; assembly: GCA_963932465.1. NCBI lineage: Eukaryota > Metazoa > Arthropoda > Arachnida > Araneae > Salticidae > Maratus > Maratus speciosus. The sequence goes on from OZ010796.1 coordinate 379,547,612, forward strand.
ATACAATATTTAAAATGTACTGATTTATTAATAAATTAATGTCAGATCAATTAAATTAAATTTGTAACAGTGAACTTGATCTGCGAAGTTTCTTCTTCAAAATAGCCAATTACTTTGAATTACTCCCTTGTCATAACTAAAATCAGAATCTACTCTATACTCTATAGAATAGATTCTGATGTATCTATGCACATAAACACACGCTAATGGTAGTAATTATACAAAGAAATTGTTTTCCACAAGTTTAAGGGTGTATTCGAAAAAATATTTTTCCACCCTCAACAGCTCTAAATTTTCTAAGACATTTTCAGACTCATTTTTAAAAGAAAAACATGAAACTTGCTTATGTGATTTTTGAAGAGGTGTATAAGAGGCCGTGTGATTTCATTTTTCTCTCAATTAATTAGAATTTGATTTTTAAACAATTATTTTCTCAGTATGCCATTTTTTTTCATTCCCAGATCTCTCGCTTAGGAAAATTCGGTGCTAAACGTCGACTTTGACAGCATTTTTTACAATATTTTCTGCACATATCAAAAAATTGAGAAGCACAGCACATTATGTAGTTTCTAGATAAGAGAATTTCCAAGTTTGAAAGGTTTGAGAGCAAAATTGAATTTAAAAATGAATCAGAAAATAAGCAGTTTAGATTGGAATATACCCTTAACTGAAATGTTTTACTTGAACCAATAATTTATAAACGAACAACAGGACGACTTTTTTTAAAGGGCAATTTTATTTATTAAACCCGGCGTTGCCCGGGCACCGTGATAATATTCTTAAATGAGCCTTAAATTTGTATTATTTAATCTGCCGCGCATGCGCTGCAAACACTTTTAGTTCCAATTTCCACCGCCATGTGGCGAGCTGTGTTCTAAACAAACCTATATCCAAACGAAACCCCGTTATTAAAATTTTCGTGGATATATTACTCGAGGAGGTGGCAGCATCAAATAAGAATTTAAGAAATTTGCTTAAAATCCTATAGTTCCACCTTCCACCGCCAGGGGTCGCAATACGTTTAATATGAACATCCGAAACACCGAAACGGGTCCCCAGAGGCTGCGGTCGCGTAAATCAGGCGTGCTGCGCACGCTCTGCAAAATCTGTTAGTTCCAATTTCCATGCCCAGTTGCTGTACTCTGTTTTAAACAAACCTCTTTAATGTGGTCTAATTGCTATATTTAATCGAAAGTACTTCTCCCCCTCCCCTCCCTGTCTCCGCAAATATAACAAATACAAAATATGTCTCGCGTCATAAAGTGATTGCTTTATTTTTCCTTTAAAAATTCGATTTCACAGACAGCTGTCTACGCTCAAATGATTTTAGATAAAACCGTAAGATAATTTAAAACTGTTAATTAATGTATATTCGTTAATTGCAGCCGGATTTCAAAGAAAACTGCATGTTTAGATTCAGCGCTAAAAAATACTCATAAAGTTGTTAATTTCAAATTGATAAATGTAATATTTAAAAAAAAATCTATAGAGCTGCAAAATTGCCCAGTCTCTTTAGTCACGCGTTGCTTTGAAATAATTTTGAGCCCCGCTCGAAGAACGCATCTCATTGGCTGCGAACACCTGAGTTAGAATTTACTCTGCGGTTTCATAAAAATCTATGCTTTTGTCTTTTGTTGAATTATGCATACTTTTCCATTCTTTTAATTTGGAGCTTTTAATTAATTTCTCAACTAATTATTAGAAATTTAAAATTCTGAAGCTCAGGTACACCAGACGAGATCTTTAACATTTCTCACAAAACTTTTGAGCCTCGTACGTGCCGTAGATTTTGCTAGCCATCACAGACAGACATCCACACACACAGAACGATTTGTTCTTTTATTAGTATAGATGTCTAGCATTATGATTTTAACAAATAAACAAAGGATTCAATACTTTAGGGCTCTATGATACATATGTGAGAACAGGAAAATTAAACAACTTACTAAGATTTCACTGTATTTCCTTATTAAACTATTTCCATGAAAGTATTCCAAAAAGTATTTAGATGGGATATATCGCTTCGCGTCTGCTAGAATACTTTTTATAGCAGTGTCCTTTTTATGGCAGCCCTTCGGGACGAGCATCTTCTGCAGAATTTTTAACCTTTTATCACCGGTTTTTCAAAACAGAATTTTTTGTTTAATTGAATCGAGAAAATGTCCTGATTAAATAAGACAAGATTTACAATAATAAATAGCTGGTGGGAATAATGAAGGATTCTGAGCACAGGCGTCACGTATACGTGACGTTCGTCCCGAAGGGGTTGACAGATATGACATTTCTATTCTTTGTTAGTAGTAATACACATACTTGTAACATACATATCGTATTTAAAATGCTATAGTATAAATTTGAAAAAAAAAAATGAATTTCAACTAAAAAAATCGACATTCTATTATAAAATTTAAAACGGAATGAAAAGAATACTGATGTAAGAAATGGAGTCAGGTGCAAAATAGAAAATTGAATCCTTGTAACCGTTAAGTTACAGGATGTTTTACATTCTTTAACTCTGCAGGTTGTCAACTACGAAAAGGAGAATTTAGAGATATAGGGGAGAGTAGCCATATTTGGACCGCCGCTTTAATTGGACCGTTGCCATTCTGCCGTTAATTACAGGAAGAGACGCCATCTACCGCTGAAATCCTACTCATCAGAATGACGTCACCTATGATTAGAAGAAGCAACCGCCTACCACGTCCTGTTTTCAGCCAATTAAAAAAAACCTAAAGTTAGCTGTTTTGATCTAATTTTTTCCTACTAAACAAAATGAATACTTTAAAACTAAGGTAAGTTGCTATGTTTTTATATACATACATAAATTCATCTGTTTATTGCGCATATTTTTTAGGCGAATTTGATACATTTCGTTTTTGTTCTTAGTCTTGAGATTATCTGTTTTAAAAAATGGCGCAGTTGCCGTAATTGGGCCAATTTAAGTTGCTTAAATTAGACCAGATATGCGATCATAAATTTGAAAAGTAAGTAATGAATTTCGAGGACGGTACGCTTTGTACGCTTTTTTTTAATATATTTTATAATAAATTACTATCTCTATGCATTTTTTTTTTTTTTTTTTTTTTTTTTGTATATCAGGATTAATTTTTTTATACAGTTTAGGACTATATAAACATAAAAATATTTTTACATGTTTATGCAATAAATTTTGTTTGCAATTTCTTTTATCTTGTATGTATTTGTATTTATTTTCTTTGAATTCCTTATTCCTACGGCGCATTTGGTTTACGGAGTTGAATTTAACATTTTCCTCCTGGAGGATATTTGCGATGGCACATTTTTTACAGTTCTGGAGGTTGGAATTACACTTTTTTTTGCCCTTAAAACGCATAAAATCTCAAACTTTCCGGGGGAGTGTTTATTTCAAGACTCCTGGGGGCGGGGGTGCTGAATTCAACACTGTTTGAATATATAATGTTTGCTTTTGATTAATTGTAGCGTATTTTTCAATAGAGGATATTTTTTAAACACTTTTTTAATATAATGGTGAAAATGTTGAGAAAGACACAGACAAACTATCTGGAAGAAAAACACCCGTGACAGCTAAAGCTGTTAAAGATATAGGAAATAAAAAGGAGGGAGTAAGTTGTGAAGAAATTGACCTGCAAGAAGGCTGCAGCAACAAAAGCTCCCCAAAAGCCAAAAAAAACATTAGAAATAATATCTCCCTTGCTAAATTCAGTTAAATCAAAGTACGGAGGGGGCCAAAAAACAGTTGTGTTAACATCTTCGCAATATAAAGTAAACCTTGAAATGAAAAAACAACAACAACAACAAAAAAGACAAGAAGGAAGCTATCACAGCACAAAAGCAATTGGAACATCAAGTTTTACAAAATAGGCGTAATGCAATTAGCAAGAAAAGGATGGAAGGAAAGAACTACAAACATAATGTAAAGAAAACTTCTGTTGCAAAAAAAAGTCTAATAATTCAGAATCTAAAAAGAAAAATTTAGACAGTGATGATTGGATTTGCCTAATTTTTAAGAAAAATCAAATGGCAGAAATGATTCAGTGTTCAGATTGCCCAATACGGTTCCATGTTGTGTGCGCTCGAAAAAAAAATCAATAAACGAAATTCATGTGTAAGCTTTGCATCACTCCTTACATGATATTCAAGTAACTGACAATTAGTTCCATAATTTCTATTCTTAATTACTGATAACTTTGATTTATATTTTGAATACGTTTTGATTTAAAACAATTACTCTTATTTTCAGATATTTGATTTCATTATATTTCATTGCTGTTATTTTGTTTGATTGTTTCATTAATCGAAAACTTTCCTTTTAATAAAATTAGATATATTCCCTAGTCATTAAAACAACCTGATATTATTTGGTCCAATTTAGGAGACTGGGGGTCCAACTTAGGCGACCAGTTGCTGAATTTGGACCACTTTTGACAAATTTTTCAAATTAAAATAAAATTTAAGATTTTCAAAAAGAAATTAATTTAAAGATATATTTAGATAGTAGATGAATAGATTGACCCCTTGTAATGATGTTTTGCAGATATTCCAAAAATTAAGTGAGTTACACCTGAAAATAAGTGAAGTGGTCCAAATTCGGCTACTCTCCCCTATATACTTTAAACTTCAAATGTATATTTATCTTAGTAAAAATACAAAAAAATTGGAATCAAAGAGGAGTAACATTTCGACATTTCGTTTGGGCGCTTGAGATTAATGCGTATGAAAATCCATACTAAATGGAATGTTTGTGCAATGAATTACAGGGGTATTTAGATTGATATGTTAAAACATTATGAAGAATAATAATATAAATTTATAGATAAGTCATTTTATACAAGAAAAAATGTGTTTTCAAAAAAATTTGGATGCGAGGTCTATTTGCGCACCAGCTTTACCGTTAATCAAACTTTAAAAGTACATTGGAGCATTTCAATGCTCTCGTATACAAAATTGCCGTAAAACAATTCTAGTGACATAAATGCGAGAAATTTGACATTCTAACTATGAAATTGTGATTCGAGGCACTTATAAAATAGATTGAAAAAATTAAATATCACATTTTATTTTAATTTAATAGAGTACTGTACCATTAAAAATGACACGGTCGTCATTATCTACGAAATTTATACAATAAAAGGTAATCAAAGGTTCATTAAACTTGAAATTTCTCTTGTAGAGTATTATATATAGTATCATATTTTATTATAAGATGTTGATAGCTTATTTAATTTGATATCACCTTTAAAGTTTCAAATAGCAAACCAAAGTTTATTTATGGGAGAAAAAAATGCCGTATAATTTCTTGTACCCAAAACACAAATATTCGCGCAAATAACTAAAATGAGAGAGTAAAAAAATAAGGATTATTTTTCTCTTATACATATAGTGAATGCATTACAAGACAAAATAGACTTCTAAAGATTGACTTTTTTTAGCTAATGCTGCTCGTCACTCAGTTTCCTCGGTAATGTTAAATCTATGGGCGTTTGATGCATTCTTTTATTTAAAATAACTCCTCTGAAAATTAATATTTTCAACTTCTCTCTTTTTTTTTTTCTTTGTGTGTGTGTGTGTGTGTGTGTGTGTGTGTGTTTTCTTCTTAAAGGATGTCTCTTTTTTTCTCAGTTGTAAAAATATTTCTAAAATCTAGGCTTAATTTTACCTGAAATTTTAAAATTTTACTCCCAGTTCGTCAGCTTTTAACACATAAAATATTAAACTAAGCATAGATTTTAGAAATATTTTGACAACTAAGAAAAAAAGAGACATCTTTTAAGAAGGATACACAGAAAAAAGATGATAAAAATATTAATTACCCGAGGAGATATTTTAAATATAACAATGCATCAGACGCCCATAGACTTATCATTACCGAGGGGAATTTAGAAACTGAGTGACCAGTAGCCTTAACCGAATTAAAAAAAAAAAAAAAAAAAAAAACTATCATCTTGTTAAATTTTTTTTTTTTTTTTTTTTTTTTGTCGAAAAAAAGGCTCAACGTATGATTTCGGGATTTTGAAATAAAAATGACATTTTTTTTTCAGTCGCTATAAAGTCTCATTTAAAAAATATTTTCTTTTTTTTAATGAAATATGTTAAAGGAAGAACAGTGGCATATTTTTTGGAGTATTTAGGAGTGATTAGTGTATATAAAATAATAATCGTGATTTTAAATCTTGGTCTTTTCCTACTAAAATTCAGATATATGTAGCTGATGATATAGAACTTAAATCAAGTTTACAGCTTTTATGTTCTCGCTTTTTCAGTTCCCCAATACGATAACAGAAAATATCGTTCGAGGCCTTCAAATGCAATTTACAGATCGTACATGTAAGGGTTTATTCACCGGCATGGCCAGCTATTAAGCATTAGTATGTAAGACAAGATCACCCAACCGGGTTACCCACCAAAATTTGGCATAGGTGTTATCTCCCCGATGGAAGTTCTCCACAACTAACCAGCGAAACCCAAACCAAAGCAACCGGCACGGGAAAAAACAACAGTCCTTAATTTAAGTAAAATAAGTAATACATAGTAAATGTGCAACATCACCAAAAATAAATAAACATAAAAAACTGTTGATAACAACGTTTAAGAGCCTACTTCAGTCACACGAAAAGACCCGTTCGCTAATGCTATTCCTATGGAAGAAATTTATAAAGATATCTCGGTCGCATTTCAATAATTTTAGATGATTTTTTTTTTTTTTTTTTTTTTTGCACTGCACTGTTAAAAATTTTGCAGCATTCTGGCATGTCATTTGACCGTTTTTTGCAAAAACGGTTTCATAACCATAATTTAACTGTATTCTGACCAAAAAATGGCCAATAATATGGTCAGAAAGGTGTTAAATTACGGTTGTTTTAACCGTTTTCGGAAAAAACGGTCAAATGACCTGCCAGAATGCTGCACATTTTTAACAGTGTGAGGTCGATCTGTAAAAAGGCTGTTTTTTTTAATTTTTTTCGATTTTCATTGGGGATTTTCTTCAAGAAGATGCTTTCATTTTAAGAACCGGTTCTGAAAATGAAAGTGTCCTGATTAAAAATACCTGTAAACGAAATTGAAGAAGTAGAAAACGGCCTGCATATAGATCGACCTCAGCTGCCACTGCGAAAAAATCATCTAAAAATATTGAAATGCAACCGAGATATCTTTATAAATTTCTTCCATAGGAATAGCATTAGCGAACGGGTCTTTTCGCTTGATTGAAGTATGCTCTTAAAGACATTTCACAATCTAACAGAGGTCTGTCTGTCAGTAAAACTAAATTATAACAAACTTTTATACACAATTACAATACAACAATTGTCTGCTAATAAAAATTAACCAACTGAACACTGTCAGAAAGAACATAAAATACATAAAATATACAATACAGTCGAATCTCGTTAACGCAAACACTCAAGGGTAAACTTTTTTTTGCTCGTGTTAAAAGTAGTTCGTGTTATCCAAACTTAAATACATTACATACAACTGGACGGGACAATCGAAAACAGTTCGTGCTAAAAGTAATTTGCGTTAAGCGTGTTCGTGTTAACGAGGTTTGACTGTACTTATGGAATAAACAATTGATATACATATCTTGATGAAAACTTCATCAAACAGGAAATAATCTTTTCCAATGTACGCTCAGCCAGACATTAGTCCTGTTAATAAACTTTCATATTAAAGGCAACTTTAGTTCTGGTATAAAATCAGACTTAATATAAAAATCACAAGTTCGTAAATAAAATCACAAGTTCGTGAGTAAAGTCAAGGGTCTAAAATATTGACTATAAAATTATGTAAGACATTGGTTTAAAAAATGAATCCATTAAAATTTCCTTTGTGATTGGCTTAATATCTATAGTCATATCTAGAAGCTGCCAGAAAAGAAGCAAAGAGAGCAATTATTCGAAAATAGGTTTTAGTAAATGTTCAAATCAATTCCAAAATATGCAATATCGAAGTGTGCAATTTTGTCCAAATAATTCTAGCTGTAATATCGCTAATAAAACCTGGAATCAAGACTTTGGGCAAATATTATCGTTGCAAAAAAAAATTACATACAGTACAAGAGTTTCTGGTTCTTTATTTTATATTGAAAGTTAAGTGACGAAAATATGTACAACCCAATGAAATGAAGACATAGATTTTTAAATATGCTTAAGTTTTCCATTTCTTCTTTCGTGTGCTACAGTACAAAGTTATATGATAACACTAATATAAAACATTATCCTAATACATTAATGAATAAACTCGTAATAAATAAATCACTTGAAACCTCTAAAAATGAGATTTAAAATATCCCTCGTGTCATTCTTAAATTTTGCATACACTTTCAGAAATTTTCGTTGTTTGAAATTAATTTTTATAGCTTTCAATATTATCATTTTATACATTACAGATGGTCTAACATTTTTACTGTAAGGAAATACATTTTTTGAAATATTTGTTATTTTCACACGTTTCCAATGTCAATAATCCAAAATTTTTGCGATATTTTAACACCAATCTTAAATCCAGATTAATTAGTTGGTACGTTCACGGGTACTTTTCTTCTTTTTTCTCTTTATTTAGACTTAAATGTCTCAATATCGTTCAGTAATTTTACAATATCTTATAACCCAATAACAGCAGAAAACTTTCATCTTTCAGAAGCGGAACTTTTTAGGGATATCTGCAATAGCAAATTCATATTACCATCGGCTAAAGCAAACGTGAAAAAGAAATTCCCAGAGCAATTTTCACGAACACTTTCACCTTTACCACTTCTAAACGAGAATTTCTATTTAACCCCTTTAATTCCAAGACCTGAATCATTACAGGAGACCCTTCGCAATGGGTTCTTTTTATTTTCTCGGGATTAATTCAGCTTCTAACAAGAGGAGGACCTGGTGACAGCCATGTCCCGAAAGCTGCCTTGTCAATATTAAAAGAACATAAAAAAAAAATGGACTAGAAGCAAGAAAACAAAAAGGGAAAGAATGGTATCTTCGATCGCGATTATATTCCGCCTAATGCGTCGCACTTTCAAATCCCCGCCGAATCCCCAGGGATGATTGATGGAAGGGATTTGAGATTTCAGGGATTTAAAAGTGTCTCAAGAGCAGCCCTTTGTGGATTCAAATGTAATCATTCCCTTCAGCGTGTTCAGACTTTCCTCATCGCCGAGAAAAACCATTCCTACCTTTTCAGATGATATGTTTTTTCTTTGTTTCTTCTCTTAATATAAGTCTGAGAGTTAAGTACGATTCTTTTACTTGCGTAGAAATAAAAGAATGAAGCATTCCTTCACCTGACCCTAATATAAATGATAGGCTATTCTAAGTAGTTGAGCAACTACAGAAAATAAACCCCATTCTTCACCTAAAAGAATGTAAGTAATGAATTACAAAAATAAATTTAACTGCATTATTGATGACTCTTTCAGAAATATTTAATCACTTCCAAGGAGTTTTTTTTTAACTTCCAATTAAGAAAAATAGTTTCTTAATCCCCGAGATAATTCACATAAGGAGTTAAAAATTATAACTTTTAAAACATTTCAAAATTGTAAGCTTTTAGTATTATTTTAAAATGAAGAATGCGATTTTAATTAAATTTTCATTTATGCATTTTATGGCGCGTCATCAACTTTCACTTATTAATCAAATGTGCATGCATAAAACTGTTTTAGCAAATTCCGATATCAGAGCATTTTTAAACCAAAAAAGCAATAGTATGCTTTGCTGATGATTCAAAATTAAATATCCGAAAGTAAATTTATATTTTGTACAATTGATATATTTTTTAATCAATGATTTGTTTAATATTTCGTTAATTTTCAATTTTCCATAATATTATTCCCGAGATTTTTTTCTTTTCTAATTTTGTCAAAAATAAGAATTTTTTTATTGCATTTAATGTACTCTACCAAAACAACATTTCAAATATTTTTTGAAGTTTATATTAATAATAATAATAATAGAGACTTAGTAAAGTAATTTCCCTTTTCCATATATTACAATTGAACCTCGTTAACGTGAACACTCTTAAAGTGAATTGCTTTAAATATGAATTGTTCTCACAATCCCTGTCAAAATAAATACAAAATTTTAGTTGCTAATAACATGAACTACATGTTAACACGAGTGGAATTTTAATTCCCTTGATATTCGTAATCTGGGGTCAACAATTTGGAGAAATTATTATAGGTTAGTAGCGAAACAAGCAGATAAAAACTTATCCTCAAAGTAAAAAAAACTAAAACAAAAAATAAATTAAAAACCTCTCAACTCATTTGCTATCCCTTGAATAAAAAAATAGATAAATAAATAAAAGTTAGTTCAGCTTCTCTAAATATACATATTACACCAATGCACTTTTGACAGGATTCACATTTTTTCCGTTGCATAAAAATACGATTACTTTTTTATTTAAGTACGCAAACTCAGAAACTTAAATTGCGTTTCTGCGTGTACATTTTAAAGTATATTCCGTATTTGAACAGTTATCTAAACAAAAATTCTAGTAATAGGAACAATTTCTAAAGAATATGTCTTTAGTATTATTTTTCATGAAACCCAAGTTTCAAATATGATTCCCATACTCTAATATGCTTACAGATGTGCCATGCCCACTTTTTTAATACCACTTTTGTTCATCGTCTCTTTCAACCAGCCTTATTTAATTGCAGAATTTCTACATTAGAAAAGGCAAATATTTGTATAAAAATTGTCCGGAGACTTCGTGCTTCTGTGCTTCTACCATTGCAATTGAATAACACTTTACTTAATTTAGAAAAGTTTTTCCTGGATTTACCTCTATTCTTCAATTACTATTTAGATAGTATTTTTTAAAAATATCAATTTTCTTTTACAATTCTGTTAGCTAAGAAAGAAACAAAATTATCGTAGCTTGAGATATAGTACTTAGGAAATCTAATTCATAAAGGGAAATATTAATAAAATTAAGTTTCGGGATGTAAAACTGAAATAAAATAACTGCGCGAATTAAACCTTCAATGAATATATAGCTAAGGTATATTGATCAGTAATTCTAAAATCTTCTAATGGCAGTAATTTCTTTTATATATTTCAACATTGTATGATAAGCATGTCGCAAAAAACATTGAATTCTATATTTTTAAATGTATTATTCATGCAATTTAAAGATTTATTTAGCTAAAAAATTCATTTCAATTTCAATGGGTCTCACCGACTTTTGATAATACATTTAAGCAGATTTTAAAAATGCAAACCGTTGGTAAAAAACAGTTTGCTCTAAATAAAAAATCAATCTCCTCTTAGTTATGCAAAGATTTAAAAAAAATCATATAATATATTGTTTCAGAAAAATTTATTTAATTCTTTTTGAATTGGTGTAGTGAACAGACACTTCTTTGGATTTCTAATTTAAATTTAAAAAAAAAAAATGAATTTCTCTATTATAAACTTAATACTTCAATCACAATCCCTCTGCAATTGAGGTATTATTATCAGATTACCAGAACTCATCCTGAATATTTTCGAGTAGATTTTGAAAGCTCCTTTACAAAGTATAATCTCATAAAATAATAATAATAATAATAATAATAACACTTCAAAGAAAAAAAAATTACTATCCTCTTCTATTTAATCATACAAAGACAAAAAAAAAGTATATTTTTTAATTTTTGCTAATTTATTTATTTATTTATTTAGTGTAATTTCCTTCAGTAAACACTAATTCTTTTTAAATTTATTACTAAACCACTTCCATATTTCTTTATTTTTATCTCACTTTTTTTTTTCTCTTTTGTTTGGATTTCTGCTTTGGCATTTCTTGTGATTTAAATATACAAGTAAAATATAAATAAAGATTCAATCTCCTGCAACATAATACTTCAGTACAAACACCCCAAAAATGAAATCTTACTATCAGATTACAATGACACATCCTACAGGTTTTTGATTAGAATACAATTCTTCAAAGTGTTAGCAAAAAGCAACAACACACCTTCAGAAAAAAAGAAAAGAAAACTAACGAAAAAAGAAAAATAAAGAAAGAAGGATGAAACTTAATAATGTCTTTCATTTTATTATACAAAAATAATATATATATATATATATATATATATGTGTGTATTTTAAGTAAATAAACTCCATTTTTGTGCTTTGAATCCCGGTACTGAACTGGCATTTCTCTTTATTTGTTATATAAAGTAAAGAAAACTAAGAATCCAGCCTTCTGTAATAAACTAAATACTTCAATCACAAACTCCTCGCAAATGAAATCTTACTATCAGATTACCAGAAGCCTCGATGGAAATCTCATTTGATTTGTGCGCGTAGAATAACCTGAGCACAGATAATTGTTCTATTGATTTAGTGGCCGCTTTAAGTAGCCGCTAATTAGGAAAGGATCTGCTGGCCGATCTCGAAGCCTGCACAATTATTTGGAATTCAAATCTCCCCGTGGAATGCGAGATTCCTCTCTCCCTTGAAGAGTGGAGCTACAGAAGAATTTCGCTGATTGAATTTAATTTATAGAATTTCAATAGTTATGCTTTCTTACAAGCGTCTGTCACATTCCTAGTGACAATTGCCTTGGATTAAAATCGATGCTGACGTCATTTCAGTTGATACGGTCTTTACTATTAGTAATTGAGTCCTTTTGATTACTTTGGATTTTAAATTAACCCGTTTGTTTCAAGAATTACTTTTTGTGAATCTTTTCATTTTAAACACACAACTTTTTTCTTTATTATCTATTATTAACCCCTTCGGGACGAGTGTCTTTTACAGAATTTTTAATCTTTTTATCACCGGTTTTCAAAAACAGAAAATTTTGCCTAATTGAATCGGGAAAATGTATTAAATAAGGCAAAATTTACTATAAAAATTAACTGGTGAGAATAATCACGGATTCTGAGCACCTTACGCGGCACGTATACCGGTCGCTCGTCCTCAAGGGTTTAATGCCCGAAGACGTATTTGGCATTTAAAGTGGGATTATTGGATGTTTTTTTTTTTTCTTGCAAGAATATTTGCCACTGGGAAACAGCACAGTCAAATGACGTTGAAAGTCTATGCGAAACACCAAAAATTGTGATTACACTTAGCATAAAACAAACTAGTATGTTGTGGCCATCACAAAACTTTCTTCTATATAAAGCACGTCAATTAAATCATTTAAATAGTATAAGAAATTACATCAATTTAAAATCAATTCGTATCAAAGTATACCTGAATTCGAAGTTTGATGAAAATTCGTGCATTAGTTATTGAGATAGAGCTGTAGGGGAAATTCTGAGAAATTCAGCATAGCAGCGCCACCTGTTGAGCGATTTGCACCAAAACACAGACAGCACTAATTCATATTAAGGTATACCGGAATCTGAAGTTTGATGAAAATCGGTGCATTAGTTCTGGAGCTAGAGCTATTATGGAAATCACAAAAAATGAAGCACAGCAGCGCCACCTGTTGAGCGATTTACACGAAAAGGCACAAAACATCATTTCATGTCAAGGACTAACTGAATCTGAAGTTTGATGAAAATCCGTGCATTAGTTCTGGACATTGAGCTATTGTGGAAATCGTGAAAAATGCTGCATAGCAGCGCCACCTGTTGAGCGATTTACACCAAAACATAAACAGCACTAATTCATATCCAGGTATACCTGATTCTGAAGTTTGTTGAAAACCCAAGTATTAGTTCTTGAGATAGAGCTATTGCGGAAATCTAAAAAAATGCAGCATAGCAGCGCCACCTGTTGAGCGATTTACATCACAAGAGGCAAAACGTCAATTCATGTCAAGTACTAACTGAATCTGAAGTTTGATGAAAATCCGTGCATTATTTCTTGAGATTGAGCTATTACGAAAATCGTGTAAATTCTACAAAATGCAGCATAGCAGCGCCATCTGTTGAGCGATTTGCACCAAAACGTTACCAGCACCAATTCATATCAATGACTAACGGAATCTGAAGTTTTATAAAAATCCGTGCAATAGTTCTTGAGATAGAGCTTTTGCGGAAATCCTAAAAAATGCTACATAGCAGCGCCACCTGCAGGGCGATTTACACCAAAAACTAATCAGCACTAATCTATATCAGGGACTACCTGAATATAAATTTTTATTAAATTCCGTGCATTAGTTCTTGAGATAGAGCGCCCACAAAATTTGTGTCACATACAGACAGACGGACAGACAGACAGACAGACTCACAGACAGACATTTTGTAAAAACATGTTTTTTAGAATCTCTGACCCATAAAACGTATAAATCCGTCGAAAACTGGAATTCGAAAATTTTCATGAAACCAATACTTTCTTCTTGTCAAGATAGAAGAAAGTAAAAATTAAATGCAATAATGTAAAGTTACAAATAAGAAACAAAATGAATCTCTGTTAGTTTTACTTTCTATGTATCGGACATGGGTGGCACTCAAAGAACAGGCGTAAACACGTCTGCCCCTCCCTTTCCTTCTTTCCTTCAAGACTGCCTGGAACAACCGTCACTATTCGCGCGGAACAGCCGCTGCTCCCTTTTCAAACATCGAGATTGTTGGATAAAATTGTAGACCCGATCACGGAAGATTCACCCGCCAAAAAAAAAAAAAAAAAAAAAAAAAAATGAAAACTAAATTCAATGAGTTTCAGACATCGACTGGCGGGTTAGGGAGGGTTATGTGTTTTAATACATACCCGATGACAGTGGTGACTTCGAGCACACTCACTGTTCCGCAATGACCGAGCTGACTTACTACACATTCAAATTTGTTAGGAAGGAGATAGCTTCCAACACGGAATATCGCACCTGAAAAAATTATAAGCGATTTTCGTTAAGTTAAGGACACTGGCCAGCGCGCTCAGGAGGGAGTTTAATTCATCGCACGACTGAATGTTCTATGAAATATCCAACGTTTAATGGACATTAATAAACTGCCAATGCTTTTTAAATTATAAAAACCGTGACTTACTATAACCGCTCACGAAAATCCCAAGTAAAAAATCAGCAAAATAGGATTCATAAATTTAAACTTTTGAATACCACTACTTTAAAGTTGTAATCTTCTCTTTATTTAATCGCAAATTTCTGTCATTAAATTAAAAAATATATATTTAATTTCGAAACTAGTTGTATGAATCCTGACAATATATGTTGCCATGAAATCCTGCCAAGTGGAACAAATGGATTAACGTTATAATATATTGTTCTATGCGCATGTGCACGTTTCAGAAAAGATTTGAACTAAATTTTACAATTTTTCATTACATTTTTTTTTTTTTTGCAGTTCTTAATGGCAACAGTCTCGTTTTTTTTATATCTGGTTATCCTTTGTATAATAGCTGGATATCCGTTATTTTTAATATAGAATTTAAAACATTAAAATTGGATAGATTTGAAGGTTTTAGAAAAAATAAAGAAGAATAGACGTGATACAAAGCAGATTATGTGTATATTTCCATAAGTTGAACAATCGGCAAACTTACGGTCTCTTGAATACTTATGCCTAATATTGCCACGATATGTTGCTTTTCTCAAGGATGGGATTGAGCCGGAATCGTTACACTGTGTTTTATTATATAGAGATGGAATAAATATTGATACGGGAAAGCTAAGATATTAGGTGTAGAAAAAATTTAAATTTGAGTTAGGGAAAGAAAAGGAACAGTATTTTAAGGTGGATATAAATAAATTAAATGAGAAGATACATAGACATTTAAAATATGTCATATATATAGAGAGAAAGATGTATGTGTATGTGTGTAATAAAACATTTTTGAAATAAAATAATAACTATTAAATCTCAAGGAAACTACAGAAATTAACCAATTATAAGAAAACGTTAGAAAATAACATCAATCAAATATTGTTAAATGTAATGTACTGATTACTAAAAAAGAAGAAAAAAATACGCAAACCACAAAGAAAATCTCTGAAACATCTACCAGTGTAAGGTTGTGGGCTAAATTGCAAAAATTCAAATGGTTGATTCAATAGTTTACAGTACAAAAACTAAGTGAGCAAAATACAGCAATTGTAGATGAAAAATATGATTGAAATAATAAGAATGGCGAAAAATAAATACACAACTAAATGTTCACATTGTAGCAATGAAATTATGTATTTTAAACTTAACTTAAATGATATAGCCAAAATAAAGCCTTTATAAATAAAAAAGAGTTGCTTGCTGCTTTTAGATGAGAAACAAAATGAATTCTTTCCCATAAATAAATGCACATTTTCAGAAATTTAGCAAGAAAGTACAGTATAATAAAACTTTTTTAAAATAAAATTATTAAATTTCCAGATAATTGACACTAAAGAACAAAATATTAGACAATAACACCAATCCAGTATTGCTATATGCACACATTAATATCATTTCTTTAATTCATGCCATGAACAATTCATTGTGATGTTTAGAGGATTTTGATTACACTTTATGTAAACAATAAAATGCTTGAAAATAGTAAGCATCGGTCCATAAAATGTTAAGAAAAACTATGTAATCAAAATGTGTCATGTAATAAAATAATGTAATCAAATAATATAATCAAAATCTTCGAAAGCGGCTTATTTTTATTTTATTGTTTAAAAACGAACATTTCAGAAAATCAAATATACCTATTGCAACATTAACAAAATCTTTCTTTTCGACTTACTAAATATATTACACTAAAATTTCATATATTTTCAAACATTAGTCAGCAGACACGCCTACTTTCAACCGAGCCAAACACAGGTGACAACCGTGTCCAATAGAAGCTTATTTATAATTTTATCAGGATAGAAGTTGTTTTATTGGCGATGCCATCTTATATTTTCCCATACATTTGAAATAGATAAAATACGCCATGTTAAATAGTAATTTTGTTCAAATATGATTAAATATTATTACGGATAATCCAATTTTCTTCTATTTCTCCAATTCAGTTATTTACTTTGTAACACTTTTTATTGAATGGACAATTTCTCATTTAAATAAAATGTAATATAATACCAAAATTTATGTTCATTTTTATTAAATAATAGTAAGTTTCTTAACATTTTATGAACTATTTATACTTGCAGATGCTTACTTTTTTCAAGCATTCTATTGTTTACGAAAAGTGCAATCAAAATCCTCGCAGATTATTCATATTTATATATACATACAAGAATACGGTATATCCCGCGATGTGATAATGCACTGCACTTGAATGCGTAAGTTTTTTATTAGTTTAACACATTTTTGCTGTATTATATATTTATATTTAAATTAGTAAATATTCATTTTTAAATAAAACATTAGACAGTATTTTTTTAATAGCATGTCATTCGATATATTAAAACTGCATTAGTTCGCAAGTAGAATTTTTTATAATTAAAAAGACAAAAATCTCAAATATAATCTATTTGCTTGAAAAATTTTCACTTTTTGTTCTTTTCAATTGAAATATTCGAAACTCCTTGCTTGCATTAAATATTTATGTATGAACTATTATTATTCTATCTTTCATTTAAATATCGATGAAATAAATTTTAGAGTAAAACACATGTTATATATAATGCTTTTATAATTTTTTATAGGTTTTATGATTTATAGATGTTTATTATTATAAGTTTTTATTATTTATTCTACTCAGTAGCGGCGATAGAAATATCACAATTACAAAGTTCTTAATAATGGGCAATAAAATGGTTCCCTTTTAAAATGTATCGAAATTCAATCTTTTTATACTGTCTTCTAGGTCCTATAAGTTATGTTTAGAAATATTTCATCCATGATGTAACAAGTAAAACAATAAAAATTCCATTCGTGTACGACCGAATCTTATCGAGTTATGATACTTTGAATTTTATGAATTTTATGAAATACTTTTGCATTTGGAACTATGCCTGTGTAACTAACGGTTTAGGAGTTAGCTATTAGTCAACGATATGAAGTGACACCTGCAAAAATATATAAGCAGAAAGAGAGTGTAGTTGGGTATGTTCTGAAATATGTGTTGCTGCTGAACATATATTTGTCTCGTTGAATAAATTTTTAAATAAAATTTATACATGAACGAAAAAATAAACAATAGATTTATTCTTTCCATATCAAGAAATTTCTTTGTTTAACCGTCAGCTTTCTTGCTTCGTAATTTATAATCCTGACCAGCTACTGGACGAAATGTGGTGAGTTTGAACCCACGTTTATGATTTGGTAGAGTATCAGGATGAATTGTAACGAATAGTCTTTTCCTACTCCTGTCTTTTATCTTCTAAAGCAATAAACTGTAAGCTAATTACCCTTATTAAAATTAAACACTATGTAATTTAATAATCTATATATTTAAAAGAAAATTTGGACTCTTAAGACCGATTTTTGCTGATTTGAGCATGCGCAATGAGCATTTTAGAGTACTTGTCTGGGTTAGGGTCTTGTACTAAATTGGGTGGGAAACCAGTTTTGAAGTTTTTTCTCGTTTCAGAGGAAAGTTGATCGAAGTCGAGATGGCTGAGTGGTCTAAGGCACCGGAAAAAGAAATAATTCTCTCTATAGGAAACGTGGTTTTGAACACCGTGTCTGCTATTAGATGTTTATCTGCTATAGATAGTTTCCTGATCACTCAATTTAATAATATGAATCATTACTTATTGCACGAGGTAAATCTGTAGAATTTAATTTATTATTATTATTATTAAGTAAATCTTACCATTTTCAACATATTTTTTAAGTAATGATTTTGTTTTTAAATTGAAAGGTTTGGCAGGTAATAAATTAGGTTTAATTAGGCATGTTTAAATAAATTAAAATGATCTACATTTTGGTATGTTTTTCATTGCGATTGATCTATAAGGCATATGTACTGAGATAAGTAGGTGATTACTTGCCGTAAAAAACAGAAAAAAAAATCAAAGAAAACACATTTATATAGGAAACTGTCGGGACATCTATTCGTAATGCAATGCTGTTACATGTTTATATTTGAGAAAACTAATAAAACTATAACTTCGAAAATTTCTTTATTTGTAAAGTTTTTAAGAAAAGAAAAATGGAGTTGCTCTTTTTTGAAAGTGAAAACTGAATTATCTGGAGAATGCCCTGTTGCCTATATGTTTGGTTTGTATCCGTGTAAAGAGTATTAATATGCAGCCGGTCCGCAGCTCGGTTGTAAAAGGAGAGGTTTTTATTTGGATGATGTTTATATGAAATTATTTTGATAAAACATATTGTTGTGTCACCACTTCTCAATTATGTTTCAGCCTGCCCACTCGACGAAAATACGACCCAACATGTTGCCAGTAATATACTGAAATTCGATATTTCTTAAACGAATGTTTACTTCTTTTAATTTAACCATTAAGTTTGCTAGAATAAATGTTTGTTTTTAATTCTATAATGATGTCATCTTTCTCAAATTGTTTCTTTTACTAAGGAAAACTGCCAACTTTTGCGATGCTTTCACCTAATCCTTTATTACCCCGAGAAAAGGTCTTTAACTGTTATGACAATACGCTTTTGAAACTTGAAGTGAAAAATAAGATATTAGGCAAAGATGACATCACTAGAACACTAATGTTTAAAATTATTCCTGTGAGGTAAACTTTCACTTGTCTCAAGAATAAAATTTAGAATACGGTAACGTGCTTTTTTCATATGATTCCATAAATGAGAATTCCTCTGTTGGAAATACCCAAATTTTAAAAAGTCCTTCCTCGGGAAAGGTTTGCTTCCCTGCTCCTTTGTTTTAAGAATTCAGCTATTTTAATTGTAAGCTAAAATGCATGAATCCCATTATGGAAGATTGCCAGATTTCCTCAATACTGAGTTTTGAATGGGGATTTCGAGAAATTGGTTAGCCACCGTCAAGTTGGCTTTATTTAAAGGCGAACAATTTTTGCTGCCACATTTCGATACCTTCGATTTTTTTTCGATAAACTGCCAGTGTGTTTCGACCAAGGCCATAGGTAAAATGTCGACGTCTGCAGATGAATTATTGAATGCATTATCTTGATCGGTATCGCAATGACGGCTGCCTAAGTTATTAAAATGTTACAGAGCGGTCTTTGCTTCATTTTACATCGTTCAATGACCTGTTATCCATATCACAACTATAAGAAGTCAACGAGGATCTATTTTATAATCTGTGTTTTAAATAAAAAATCTAGAAGAATAAAAAACCTAGACAGAAAAGATTTGGCTTATTACAAGCCATGCCAGCCACAGATCAACCTTCAGAATGTCTTTCTATTGATACTGTGGGTGGATTTAATTATTACAATTCTACCAAAAAATTTCTACATATCATAATAGATCATACTACTAGGTATGTTTGGGCTTTTCCTTCCAAAAATATCACCACTGAGACTTATGCTAATTGTTTAAAACAAATTTTTAGTGTACAGACTCCTCAGAAAATTCTTAGTCATAGGCATAAGTCCTATACTTCTCCTAGATTTGAAAGATTCCTTCGTAAACACAATGTTCAACAACGTTTCACTTCAGCACATCATCCCCAAACGAATGGAAAAATCGAGAGGTTTCATCAAACAATAGTTACTATACTAAAGTGTAAAGTTAATTCTACCTCTTTTAAAATTCCTTGGGCTAAATTATTTAATTAATTTATCCAAGATTATAATAATACACTTCATTCAATAATCAAATCCCCTCCTCCTTATTTATTTTTTGGTCAATTACACTATGAATCTCCTCTTAAACAAAATTATTACCCTCCTGTGGCTGAAGCCTTTAAAGATACAAAAGCGCGAACTCATGAATTCCATCTAAAAAGTAAAAGATTATATGACCGAAATTATGTTGAGTCAACCCTTTAAATACAAGATTTTGTTATTTATGAAGAATTCAAATACCCAAATACTAGAAAATTAGAATCTACTTTCAATGGTTCTTACAAAATACTTAATAAATTATCTGATATAACTTATGAGAGAGATAAGTATAATTATAATACTACCAAAAGTTCTGACATCGTTCATGTTTCTAGATTACGTCCGTATTATCATCCTGATAAATTTAAACTGTCTCACGAGCAACAACAAACCCAAGTTAAATCCATAGCTTAATCTTAAAATTTTAATAACCATAATATTAAATTAATTTACTCAAAGATTAAAATAACCTTTTAAAACTTTCTTTTCAGTATTACAAATGTGTTCTTGAATCTGGGCAGTGATATTGTACTTGTCTGAGGTTTTGTTTGAAATGCAGGAATAATTTAGTTATTTTAAAATTAAAACTTCTAAATAATGTTGAATTAATCGAATTTTTTAAGTTACATAAAGGTAACAATTACTGAATAATTATTATAAAACATCAAACTTTATAGAATTTATGCGAATAATTAGTGATTGCGCAAGTGTCCTAGATTTCATCCAAAATTTTATTTTTCTCGTATTTTTTTTTTTACTTTCTGTTTTGCACTATAATTGAGTAACTCGCCACATGTGGAAAATGAACAAAAGTTTCGACACGTATTGTGGAAAACACCTGTTAAGATATTTGTTTCTATCGTGTTGCTGGATAATCCAAAAGGATTTATTTATTTATTTTTTATCTTTTTATTTCGGCTTAGTGTATTTCATTTCTTATCTAAAAAATTAATAATAAATTAGTTTTATGCTATGTAAATTTTTATCCAGCCAATATCGAATACAATAACCTGCTGTTATTTATTGATTACTTTATCATTGTTAATATTATTTATTGATTACTTTATTGTTGTTATTATTATTTATTGATTATTTTAACCCGTAACTGGAGACGGGAGTCAAGATGACTCCGCGTTGTTCATTGGCTTTGATTATCACGTGGTTTTTTGTCCTTGAATGCAATCATCTCCTCAGTACCTTCAAGTAGATCTTTTATCAGTATGTTGGCAGAAGTCCAAGTTTGAACACACGCCTATATCCGAGTTATTCTTTTTCAAAGTTTTCATTGCTATTTATGGAGTCAGATTGACTCCACGTCTCTGAAACTGTGACTGAAAAAATATATAACGCACCAGTTAATTTCTACGTATTTAGCATTGAAATCCGCTTCCTTTGTTTAGAATAATATATTGTTGTTTAAAAGGAAATGGATAATACTCAACCAGGAACTTCCAGGAAAAAAATTCGGCCATGTGATCCAGATTTTGAAAAAAAACTGTGATGCAATGGTTTGAAGATTGCGAAGTGTCAGAAGATGACTCTCATATTATCGATGCAGAAACGATTATAAGCGACCAGGAAGAAGATAGAGAACAAAAAATTGAAGAAAATTAGGACGTAAATTCAGAAGATGAAGACGACATGGTTGATATGGAAAATTATTTCTATGGGAAAGGGAAAAATAGATTCAAATGGTCCAAGAAGCCGTTAGTGAATTCGCATTTCCGGACTCCTCAGCATAATATTCTTCTGAAGTTTTCAACGGATATTGTTGACTGAAAATGGAGCCTGGACCTACATTTTCGCGACCGACATGTTGCTTATGATTGTGAAATATACAAATCTTAAGCTTGCTGCAATTAGGCAAAACTATAAATATCAAGAGAAGTCAAATTTGCGTGATTTGTATATAGTGGAATTACGCAGCTTTATGGGTCTACTGTTTTACACAGCTGCTTTTAAATCAAACCATGATGATCTCAGTTCACTGTTTGCAACAGATGGCACGGGTCGAGACATTTTCCGGTGTATCATGAACGTAAAACGCTTTGCAGTTCTACCCCAATACTTGAGGTTTGATGACACAAATGCGAGAGAAAACGATTAAGAGGAAATCCAGTGGCATTAATATCAGAGATTTTCGAAAAATTAATAACAAACTCTCAGTCAGCTTACAGTATTGGCATTTTAGCATGTATCAATGGGATGCTTGTTAGTTTTAGAGGAAGGAACTAACAAGCATCATTGTATACATTGTGTGATATATAATAATATATATTGTGGTAAAAATTCTGACTCTATGACACTTTCAGAAGAAGATAAAATGTTGTAGAAACCAACGCAGGCAGTTGTGCGCTTGTCTGCTTGTATTGCAGAAACAAACAGGAATATAACAGTAGACATTTGGTTTTCTTTAGTTGAGCTTGTAAAAGTTTTGAAGGAAAAAAACTTAACCTATGTTGGATCATAAAAAAAAGAAAAAAAAAAACAGAAATACCTAAAGAATTCCTTCCAAATATAAGCAGAATAGTCGGGAGTTCAATTTATGGCTTTTAGAAGGATTTAACCTTTGTATCAAATGTTCCTAAAAAAGGCAAAGCTGTATTGTTAGTATCGTCTATGCACTCATCAATATATCTGTCTGTATCCCAAGATACAGACATTAATAAGCCGGAAATTATCGCTTTTTATAATAATACCAAATCTGGTGTTGATGCCTTGGATGGAAAATGTGTCGTATATTGTACTGGTCGGAGAACCACAAGGTGGCCGATGGCTATATTTTTTCGCCTTATAGATATAAGTGCAGTTAACGCATTTATTATTTACCAGGCCACGCGAAACTATAGAAAAGAGTCAAGGCTAGATTTTATAAAGAACCTCGCAAAGCAGCTTGCCAGTGAAGAGTTAGAAAGGAGGTTAACAAATACCCGTCTTCGACAGGAAGTGAGATTTTCAATTGCGAATATACTTGGTAAAGAAGAGGAAAAAGTAGAAGCAGATAGTAGTTGGAAGCAGATAGTAGTTGGAAAATTACCTACTAGAAAATACTGTACCATTTGCACAAAAAAGTTGAAAAGGAAAACATCTACTCTATGCCATTCTTATAAACACCCAGTATGTGGACAATGTTCCGTAGCCGTATGCCCCAGCTGTATTTGAATGACGTAAAAGGCAAAAAAGAATAAAGAAATATTCTTAAGGTAATATTTTAAAACATGGTATTCATCATTTTTGTTTGTTTAATTCTAACAGTTAGTGTCATCTCATGATATATAAAGGAAGTAAGTACTCATTAAAAGGTTGTTTAGGGTTTTCTTATATTATATTTCCAACAATAAATATTATAACATTTAACAGTTTTAATATAATTATTTTTAATATTTTGGTAATTACATGATTTCCAGATTATATTGCGTTTCCAAAATAAATTCCAATGCTGTTTACAAAAGACAAAACAGAAAAATAACATTGGAGTCATTTTGACTGTATATCTCTGACCACATAAGGAAATTCATGTCTCCAGTTACGGGTTAATATTGTTAATAAAATTATAAGTCCAATATGACAACTATTTACTATGATTATGACCAAGTTTTTGTATGACTATGATTAAATTTCTACAAGTGAAGGGAGCTCGCTGCAATCTCTGCAATCTCAACAATAACACAGACCTCCGAAATTGAAGTTTTTGAAAAATACAAGAGAAGTTTGCGCTGATTTTTATGTTATTTGGTGTGCTGATTTTGAAAATGACCTCCATTTTTTCTCATCACGTCAGGATTTTTTGTAAAATTGATATCTATAATTTTGTAAAATCCTATTTGAAAAGGACTTCTCTTGAACAATTCTGCATGTACTATCTTACAACAGTAGTTTTTATCCATTTAAATCTATGTAAAATAATCGATTCTTGGTGAGGCAAAATGATTTTTCAGTAATCAACTATATCTTTATACGTTTAAATGGATGAAAACCACCGCTGCCAGATCGCACGAGCCGCCTCTACTCGAGAGAAAAACAAAAATTTCCTCGAGTTTAAACACTTTACATCAAACTATGGTGCAGTTTCTAGGAAAAAAAATCATTAACATACTATATTATTATTATTTTTTTTTATTACGGTAACGCACATAAAATAGATGACTGATCAAGAAGATCAAATATTATGTAATGTGTACATAAAAGTTTCAAACAAATTTTAAACTGAGCAAAAAACAAAACAAAACAAAAATTAAGTTTCTATTTGAGCACATACACTTTTTCCTTTACAATTTCTTTTTGGCGTTCTTCTTTTATGTTGAATCTCAGGCCTGTCTCGTGTTAACATCCAACAGTAGTCGGCGAGCGTGTTCTTGTCCCATCTTCCTTGATATTTGCGCTCTATATCTTTGATGTCTTGATGGAAGCTTTCAACATGTTCTTCCATCACTGAAATCTAAATTTTCGGGGGAAAAGTCACATGTGAGTGAAGGAAATGTATTTTGACACTCATGGTGAAATCCAGCGCTTGAAATTTTTTCAGCATAATCATTTCAATTGGCTTATAGTCAGGATCCTTGTAATTACACAGAAATTTACTGAAGACAACCCAAACTTCTTTTTCCTTTGCTGTTATGATCTCAAACTTTTTGTCCTTCATAAGCTTGCAAAAATTTGAACCAACAAAGATTCCCTCTTTCAAGTTGACTTCGGATAAACCTGGAAACGTTTTGTATTTGAAACAACCGCAACGTTTTGGAACAATACAATTTTTGGCTCAACTAAGCTGTTCCAAATCACATTCTTGGTGCCTGTTTTAAGATTTTGTCTTTTCAGCCATTCTTTTTTGACCCATTGTTGAAACTTTTCACAGCTGTCCCACTCACAAATGAAACATATGTACTTTGTATTTCCGCCTTGTTAACCAAGAAGCATGGAGATAACTTTCAAATCACAGAAAACAGTCCAACCGAGGTCGGCATATTTTACTTTGCTGAGGACGAGAGCCAGGTTTTCGAAGCGTTCTTTTAAATACACTGAGTACCTAACTGGTAGAGATGCATACTGTTTTCCATGTTGAAGATGGACAACTTTAAGGCTCCTTTTCGATGAAGATATAAACAGCTTCCATTCATCTTTTTCGTAGGTGATATAAAAATTTCTCACCAATCCGGGAACATCAGAACAATAGATCAGGTTCTCCTCTTCTTCAAACTACTTAACAATTTCCTTTTCTCAATTCCTGTACCAATAAAAAGAGCTTCCTTTGGCCAATAACTTTTTCCCCTTTCAA
The DNA here is from genome assembly GCA_963932465.1 of Maratus speciosus. Lineage (NCBI taxonomy): Eukaryota > Metazoa > Arthropoda > Arachnida > Araneae > Salticidae > Maratus > Maratus speciosus. The sequence goes on from OZ010796.1 coordinate 379,573,479, forward strand.
TCTGGAGCTCAACAAATCAGCTGCATCTTTTAAAAGGCTTAGATTTCTAATCAGATCATTAAGTTCAACCTGAGAGAAGGACTGAGGTGAATCTCTTCTAGAGGGCTTTTATTCGGTATCGGAGCCTTGAATTTCTGGAGTTCCGAGTCTGAAGACTCTGAAGAGATGACTGGCATTTCAATTGGAGGCAAAGGCACTGGCATATCAGGTCAACGAGGAACGGGACCTATGGCCAATGGAATGATCATAAAAATCAAAGTAAAATTGATTTTTTTTTATTAGCACCAAAAAATACATAAATTTCAGCTATCAATTCCTTTGTATTTTTTTCTTTGCAGGCCTGTGTAATTGAAAATACGGTTACCATTATTAAAGACACAATTACATGGACAAATGTTTGTATTACAGTATGGTAAGTGATGGTACCATGCGATAAATAAATTACATTTTCTTTTTCGTCACCATTTTACAATGTATAGCTATGCTGATTCTACCAGAATAATAAGGGTAGATTTAAAATGGAACTGGAACTGGTTTTAAAAAAACGCATTGCTTCTGTTTTGTACAGTAACGATATATTTTTTTTAAAATTTTTATTATGTTATTTTTGTTTGTTTGTTTTATTATATTATTTCTTTATTTTTATACATACAAAATGTAAGTATTTTATTGTATTTTATCTAAAGAATTCTCCACAACTCCGCGTGTTATGAGATAGGGTAGACCGGGGCTAGTTGGCCATAGGGGCATGTTGGCCCAGTCGTGATATTTTTTAAACTTTGTATTAGATAACATTGTCAGTCCAGCCAAGTGTGCATTCCTTCGCTTTCCTCCTCCAACATCAGCACCATTGAAGTCGGAGCGTCCGTTAAAGAATTATTGAGAATTTTCTAAATTTTGCAAAGGTAAGTAAATTTCCTCTCGAAAAATAATTTTTCGTAGTTATTGTAGGGAATGGTTTTTTATTGAAATACTTTCAGAATAATTCCTTACAGTCATGAAAAACAAAAATGGCGATACGGGGTTAGTTGGCCTATTTAGCAGGGGGTATGTTGAATCGCCGGGCCAATATGCCCCTTGCCGTAGGAATTTTGATAGTTTTAAAGAATTATTTTAATAAACATTTATTATATTTTAATTAATTTATTATTAATTAATAGTAAGGAATTATTTTATTAATTGAATTCCTGGTCATTCCAGTCAATCTTTTAAAAAAATGAAGTTATAATGTTGTTTACCTCCTCCCCAAATTAAATAAGCCATTGTACAAAAACATTTATAACTTTCATAATTGTAGAAAAATCCCTGTTGGCTTGGCCTACAAGCTCAGGTAGATTTCGAAGTTAAGTACTAATTTCACCAAGAATTTAGCGGATTAAGGGAAATGTGTTTTTTCCTTATACAACGTCTCCCCCCCCCCCTTTACACACACACACTTTTTTTTTATTTCTGTTTGCTGTAAGAGTTGCTCCTATAAAAAGCTTGTCAATAAAAAAGTTGTAGATAATTTTAAGAGTATTTATGATCAATTTAAGTGAATCCGATATCTTGTGAATGGATGAAGTTATGAATTTTTTTCTTCTGAAAACCCTATTTTTTGCACTCCTTGAAACCATTTTTAATTATATCAAAAATATGCCATGCATATTTTTTTGGCTCTTTTCCTAGAAGTTTTGAAAACTTTAAACTGATTGGATATGTTATCGTGTCCATAGAAAAGTAATATATATATACATAGATAAAGTTTTGAAATGGGGGGGGGGGGGGGCTCTTGGGATCGGTGTAGATCTGCAAAAGTTTTTCAAAAATTCCATCATATAGGAGATTGCAATAGGTAGTATTTCTCACGAAATCTACCTAGAAGTTAGGCCTCCTAGTGTTACATACTACTGCTAAAAGTAACAAATCTAACAATCAAAATCTACTCGACTCTGATATTTCTCAATTATTAATAAAATCCCCTTGTTCCCCCGTCCAGTGAAGAGTTTTCGATAAATAATGCTTTAATAATATCACATATGCTTTAATAACAATAATAAATCATGAAGTGAAAACCTCTTACCTGGGTAGTTATTCGTTGAAAATAAATAATTTTTCTGTCTTCATAATCCATAAAAAGGTCAGTTTCAGGAAACAATTTTTTAATTTTCAAAAAATATCTTTTCCTTTAAGAGACATGTTGTCCCTTCCACAGACAGAATAGAACTACACTTCCCGAACCGTTAATAAAGATCAGCAGTTCAAACAAAAAATATTAAAAAAATGATATCATCCAACATAATTACATCAAGCACAATGCTATATCCTAACTTATTATATTGTCTAAATATTGTTATGCCAATAGTAAATCATGAATGTAATCAATAATATAAATATTTCATGATAAACAAACTGTTTTTTTAATATTTGATTAGGAATTAAAGTTATATATAAACGAAAATTATCATTATTTCAAAGAAGCTTGCATTACCCAAAGCGTCATGAAGCAATATTACATTTTACTGACAGAAATTTGAAGAGAATGATGCGTTATAAAAACATAATAAACGAAAGGAAAGAATTATTGCACTTAACAAATATACAGAGGCCTTGATACAATTTATTTATCATCTGGTGTTTATAATAAATCACCTTTTATTATTTATATATTTACCTTTATGAACGATTTATTAAATTACTGTACTCTAAGATTTACGGTGTTTTAACACATAGCAAGCCTTTATTAAAATTTATTACTGTTCCGTAATGTATTAAAAAAAATTTATGAGAAAATAAAAGCAATTTTTAAAGCAATTTTTGGGCGAAGTTAATAATTTGAATTACTCACAGTTTTAATATTTAAAATTTTTATTTTAATTTAGGAAACTGTATTGTGCTTTCATTCGCAAGAAATGACAATTAAGATTTGGTAAAATTTTGATCATTTAAACTTCTACACTATCAGAGCATTAAAACGTGACGTGGGCCAACTTACCCCGCAATCGGGCAGGTTGGCCCAAGCGACTTGGTGTCAATTTGAGCTTCTAAATTAATACTTATAGTTAATATTTTCAAGTTTTACTATCGTGACTTCTTCCTGAAAGTACACTGATAGTGGTAACATAAAAAGAAATTTAAAATGTTGAATTGTAATTTTTTTAAATCATTAGAAGAAAAAGCGGGCCAACTAGCCCCCGTCTACCCTAGCTATTTTATTTATTTTTTTATTTTTTTGGCATTCTAAGCTGAATAAAGCTTGTTTAAGGCATTTTCTGACAGCTATACTTGTAATCCAAATTCATGTTTTTCTTCCCTTTAATGAACTTCTAGATCATAAGATCTTCAAGATTCATCATTTTTTGGGGGGAAGGTGGGGAATATATTACGAAAATTAAATTCCCGAACCTTATTAAAATTATTCCATAAAATTTTCGTTTCTAAATTATTCTACAATCCTAGTTTTTTAAATTATAAGACTCCCAAATAGTCCACATTTTGAATAAAAGTATTTTTTTAGAAAAAAAATTAAAAGATTTTTCTTACAAATTTCGCAGAAATCGCCTTCGGGGATTAAAGAAAATATTGCAGAAACCTACCATAAAATTTCCGTAAAAATATATTGGTATTCACTTGGCAGACCATTTGGGAGCCCTGAAATTATTTCTTATCTTAAATAATATTTCATTCATTTCGTTCCTTTAAATTCATTCTACTTAGAACGCATATTTAATTTCCTTTCAAAATCTTCTAAAAAATATTTCTCCTTAATAATTTTTCTTCAAGGCATTTTTATTTCTCTATCTTAAATTGCTGATATTTATTCTATTAAAGTTATCTGATTTATGCCATTTCTTTTTATTTTCATCTTTTTTATTCCATAACTCGATTTCCCGCGTAAATTCGGCTTGGTCACTTCACCTCAATTTTAAACCGCGTACAATAAAGATTTCCCCAACTTTACTGCCCGTTCATTGGTTAAATTACTCTTTCATTGGTGAAAAGATTCCGGCGTCTCGACTAGTATAAAACATGAATAAACGGTCAAGTGCGAGCATTACTCGCGCACAGAGGGTTCCGTACAATAAATATATGAATTTGTAATTGTATTATATAAAAAAAAAAGTTGCTAAAAGAATACTAAGACTTTGTAAAAAAAAACTATGCAACGTAGGGTTCGGTATAACTGTATATATTAGAAAAGTATAATCGGGTGTATCATGAAAGTTCAAAGAGATATGGAACCTAAATAATATCAAATATAGCTATTCGTATAACTCTTTTTTTAATATTATCCTAATCTGTTTATGATGAAATTAATTCGGTACTGACAATAAAAGCAGTGCATTGTTAAACTTCATTTGGCATTTCATGAAACTAAATTCAGCGTAGTAATAACCTTTATTTCTACAGTGTAGCTAAAACAAAACCTTTGTTCGAAGTTTAAATTTGGCATTGTGCTAAGCGCGCTTCGAATTGAGGTCTCAAAATTGCAACGCCGCCTTGGTCAGTGCCGCGTTTTTTCCGGATAGGTGTTTAATTAACTTTTAAAGTCACTCTAGGCGTATTGCAAAACAATCAATGCAAACTATCGCGAATCACACAGTATTTATGCGATTCATTCTAATTAAATCTTTCGAGGGCGATGTCGTTAAAAAACGGACACCTAATTTTAATTCCAAAACAGACAAACGGCACCAAGAATATTTAATTAAAATTTTCCTTTTATCATGTACGTAAAAATAAGCAAGTTCGCATTTTCTAATAAATTCGTTTATAAATTCTGGTGTCAGTTCATTATTTCATAAGTTTATAAATAGAATTACTCCGTGCCGGAAAGGATTAAGTGCTCGCAGGACTCTTAAAGCTTCAAAATTTAAGAAATTTAAATTTTTTTAGATGTTAAACTCCTATCTTTTCTGAATATTTTGATATAATTGTTTCCTTGAAATTCCCATTAGAACAGAAGTTTTGGCTTTTAGATTTATACCCGCTCAATAGCTGAAGCGGCGTTTCCGAAACTTTAAAGTCATTATTTTCCAAATGGCGTTTTTTGGGCATAACGCGCAGGATACCTGAAAAACTTCTGAATATTTTTTCATGAAATTTTTGAAACATATATTTCATGTTAGTCTATATATAAACTGAAACTAAAATTTCCTTTTTATTGTTCAAAAAAATATTTTTCAGGTGATTTTACTGTTGAAATTTTCGAAACTTTGTATCAGCTAAATGCAACATTGCATTAAAAATATAAAAATGCTTTAAATACAAATTTATTTAAGTTCAAGGATATTATTACAATCTGAAGTATAAGTAGGCACCAAAATTTTCATTCTAGTTGCAATATTTATTTTGTAATCCTGCGCGTAAACTGTTACGCCAATTTTTTGTTCCACAAATGTCTAACAGTTTCGAGCCCCCTATAAATACTAATTCTGTATCTTGCAATTTTTTAAATACGTGAAACGAAAGAACATACTTATATCTTTCATCCCAATTAAAATTGTGTTTTAAAATCATATACATTTTAAGATATTAAATGTTGAAAATGGTCTTTTTTTCATTTTTTCCACTTTTTAGGGTCCCAAGACCCCTAAAATTAGAATGTTTTTAAGAATTTGACGTTTATTGCTTTTATACTGTTACTGGAGATTACATTATACATATATATCATTAAAAGTTGTTAACTAGGCATAGAGTACGCCGCCCCTGTCCTTGTGTATGTCCAAACTGACCTTACCTTTAAGGGTTAATATCTCGGCTAATTACCGATGATTTTTTTTTCGAAAATCATTATCACGAATGCTTTTATTCTTCTGCAACGATAGGTATATTCAGCGATGCTCAACAGTTTTTCTGAATGACCGTAAATCGAGATTTGTGTATAACAGAAAAATTCTAATTACTCAAAAACTATGTGACCTAGGGTAATCGCTATAATTTTCCTGCAAGGTTTATATTAACGTCTACTACCTCTATTTTTTTCATAATTTTAGTTTCAGTAGATTCGGAATTAGATGGGGGGGGGGGGGGACATATTTTTGCGCTACATTTTCAACAATATTTTTGAAAATATAATACCTAAAATTAAAAGGAAAGTATTTTTGAGTTCAGCGTTACAAAAGCTTTCACAGGATACCCCCACATGATATACAAAGAAATGATTTTTTTTTTCAAGTAGCATAATTAGCCCCTCTACTTTTTTACTAAATATAGTTATGAATATTTATTAATCTGAAAATATGTGGGTCAATGGTCTTTATTACTTCCCCAAATTTGAACTTTCTTCGTTCCATAGTTTACGAGCAAAATGCCTGTGACAGACAGACAGACGGACAGACACAGGAGTGATCTTATAATGTTTCCGTTTTTAATTTTTAAGTACGGAACCCTAAAAGTGAGCGCGGAGCTCAGGATTTTTCGTGGCATTTGTTGTTATTGCCGAAACGTCAGTGAAGGCTTACTGTGGAGACACGAAAAGTTTTGGTTTCCGTTAGTCTGTCTGTCTGTTCCGCGATAACTGCCGCAAAAAGCATCCGATTAGCTTGAAATTAAGTGGGTACGTTGGTGAAGTACCCGGATTTAACTGTATAGTTTTTTGTTATATTTGGTTCGTTCGTTCGGAAAATATAGAATATTTTATTTTGCGCAATAATGCCTTTCTATAGCAATTCAGACGATTTTTCCATTTTCCTTTGTTGAATGGAAATGGCTAATATGATTGAAGGATTTAAATGGTAAATTATGGATGATGAAATTTTCTAATTAGAACCATACGTTATTCATATTAGTTTGAAATTTTGTGTATACATTTGTCAGAGTTTTTTTTTTTCGGTGTATAACATATGGAGGGAGTTTATATGTTTGTTCCAATAATATAAAATATTCTCATTTGCAAATTTAATTAAAATAAATGCCCATATTTCATTGTTTTAATTTTCTTTTAATTGTAACCTAGCAACGAAATTACACCTAAAATATCGTAAATGTGAAAGTGTGTGTAATTCTTTGAAGTCAAATCAACGTCAAAAGAGATGAATTAATTAATGCCTTTGTGTCTTTACATATAGATGGAATTTACCCCAGAAATAAAGACAGGTTGTGTTCTATTTATTTTGTCCAAATGTTTTTCTTTTAAATTAAAAAGCTCATTATTTTCATAAGGAATAAATTGACATTTTGCTATAAAATATCTTTTTATTTACCGTTGCCAAAGAAATCAGATTGCGGAATAATAATTTATCCTAAACAGTTAATTTTGATTTCAAAGATTTTCATCTACAAGAGGAAAATGAAAAAAAAATAGGCATGAATACATCTTCATATTGGAAATACGAATGTACGAAAAGAAGGTGAATTTGACCTCCTATATGAAAACTAAAACGAATACGCTTTGAGGTTGAAATAAAAGGGCCTTGTGTTATTATATTAATTCTTATTATTAAAAATAAAATACCAATCTCTCACGTTTTATCGTCTGCACGGCTAACAGAAATTTTTAATTTTTAATCGAAAATTTCAATGACAAAAAAAAAAATCTTTTGAAAAGCAAATAGATAGTAAATGTCAAAATTATGCACCTCAAAATTACCTCTGTCGAAAATGACGTCACTGTATCGGGAAATAAATATTTTCATTCTTGAAAACCAAACATTAACTAGATTGCCTGCAAAAATATTTTTTGACGAGTGTTACTTCTTAATACCTCATTACTTCATTTCAGAAAATATGAATGAAAAGTATTTTATTTTTTAAAGTAAATTACATTTTCGTTCATAAAACCTAAACTTTTAATATAATAGCCTCAATGTAAATCATTTTCTGTCCACCGGTATTGAAAAATAAGGCTCAGAAGTGTAAAAAGAAATCAAAGATTTACAATAACCATTAGCCCAATCAATATAAAGTTACATATGTAAATTTAATGAGACCACGGGGGCTCCGCCCCCTGAAGAAATCTTCTTTATTATATATAAAAAAAAAATTACCAGAATTTGTAGCTGATGAAAATTTCAAAATATCCTTACATAAAGTTTTCAATTTAACGCCTCTAATGTCTGAAAACTTCGTATTTTTTATTCTTATAAATAATTACTTAATTCGAGAACTTTAAATTGCGTTTCGCAGGAAATGGAATATTACAAAATTGTGTTTTAAAAAAGACTTGCAGAGCTGACGTTGAGGCTCCTGATCTGCAGATTTACTAGTCTAAAACTACGTTGCTGTCTAGAAGAGCGTCACCGAAATAATCGAATGAAATTCTAGCATTTTTATAAAACTGAGTCTGTGAAGCGATGGCGGGAAAAAGTGTTTAGTTTTTTTTTTAGAATTATGGTGGATGCTTGACCCAAGTATTATGATGGAGGAAGGTAACAATTTTTTTTCTTTTGTGAAGAAGTGTTTTTCCTTTTTCGGGAAATTGCCAGTGTGTATGTACCAAGGCCATAGGTAAAATGTCGACGACTGCAGATGAATTATTGAATGTGTGATCTTGATCGGTATCGTAATGATGGCTGCCTAAGTTATAAGAATGTTACGGAGCGGTCTTTGCTTCATTTTACATCGTTCCATGACCGTTTACCCTATATAATTATGTATATATACAATAAAAATGAAGTCAGAAATATAAAAATAAAATTGGAAAGACAATAAGAAAATAGAAATACAAAAACCACGAAACTATGAATAGCTTACAGATTCGTCAGAGGAAAGCATGCCAGCTGAATTTATAGCAAACATATGTTATTTCGTCGAATATTTTCGGCAATATGCCTAATATGAGTATATTTAGCTCCGTATAACATATCGGAAAATTCCAAACAATTGAGAGAAAAAACGATATCCGAAAAAAAAGATTATTATACATAATAATAAGATAACCACAAAAATAAATTAATATATACATGAGATGAATAAAACTTAAAAAGTACGATACGTAACGCACCAGAAAATAAAACGCGGCAAAGATACATAACGATGTATCTTTGACCATGCGACAAGTGAAATCAGTAGATAAAACCATAACTCACCAAAAAAGTAAATAATAATAAATGTACTGCTGCCATCTAGCGTTAAGAAGAGAAACGAAATTCTGGTGCTGCCATCTATCAGCAAGGAGAAGAACGAAGGACCATTAAAGTAATTAATATAAAAAATATAGACTTATACATAGATTTCGAGACAGAGGGACAACGCAGTAATAAACAATAACTAATATATCGGAAATGTGGTGAAAAATGGAATGAAGAACGTACGCAACAACTTAAAATAAAAATTGCGTAATCTTAGAAGAAAGTATTAATTTGGATAAAAAGAGGGGGGGGGGGGATTATAGATGAATAATGAATAACGATTAGTATAAGAAAGAATAACACAGCCATGCACGAGGTGCCAATATGTGAAATTTATTATTATAAATAAGTGCGCTAAATGCATGAAACCCAAGTTATATACATACATATATATATATATATATATATATGTAATGTTTTAAACTTTTTTAAAAGTTTTTTTTTTTTTTTTTTTTTTTTTTTTTTTTTAAGTAATTTGTATATGCCTTAATAATATTTTCAGCAATCCGCTACCCACCCTCCATAATATTGTTTACGATTTTATAATTTTTATATTTTTTTATGCATTTTTATAGTTTTTTATACATACTATATGCCCAAACTGGTAAATGTAGATTAAATATGGATTTAATTTTTGATCCATGAAGATATAAATGAAAGGGGATAATTATAAGACATTGCTAAATGATTTAATTTAAATAACTTAGGCCTTATAAAATAGGAGGAACATAAACGTTTAATACGAAGACAATGATTTAGGAATATATTTCTATAAACAGAAATAAGTAAACAGGAAATGAAATTGGCGAAATTAATTACATTAAATGAAAAATCATTCCGCTTATTATAAATATTAGATGTTAGAGTATTATAAGGTGAAATATTAGCATTAACATCTATAAAAATAATACTAAATATATTTAGATATAGGTAAGGTCGTGATTTGAAGGATATTGATTATATTATCTATATATCTAGAGAACAAAATATTATTGTTAATAAACATTCTTTCATAGACATAAAGATAAAAATCTGAGATCATGTTTGGAGCAACTGCTCCTTGCGGGATGCCCTGAATTGGTTTAAAAATAGCAATATTTTGGAAAATAGAATTATCTTAAAGTAGAAAATTAGTCAAAGTTTTGGAGTAATCAATGTTGATATTGACAGTTAAATTTAATGAAGGGAAATATTCTATAAATAAAGCATTAATAGTAGATTGTAGATCGGCAAAAATTATATTTTGAATAAACCTTTGAAGTCCAAAGTGATAATGTTTCTGGCGTTTGATAATGCTTTTATTTTATCTACCAATGCAAAACTGTTTTTATACAATGAGTGTTCTCTTTTTTAATAACTGTTTTTATACAATGAGTGTTGTCTTTTTTAATAGATAAATCAAAAATTTGTGTAAGAATATTTAAAAATAGCGTATAAGTACTTGTATTATAAGTATTACATCATACAGTGACAGTGCGGGATTTTAAAGGACTTTTGTGAAACTTTAAAATCATATCAATGTAAGGATAATTTAAGTTGTTCATTTTTATGCCTAATAATTTATGATAACTGAGAATATGTCTGTTATTTTCATCTAATGGAACATGATGAAGTTCAAATAGATTGTTAGAAGTAACTTCATTAGTTAGAAGAGGGTTCCAGTAATATTTGCAGATGATATCATCTGCATTAGATGATATGATAACTACATAGCAGCTTTATAAACATGTGTAATGATCAAATTGTTTTGAAGATCTTGAATATGTGGTTTAAGGGCGGAGAAAGATACTGAATTTTTAACAATATGTAATTTTAGTAATTGATGTTCCAAAAGAAATATAACACGATACTTCCAGTTTGCTAAGTACTCAATGGATTTATTGTAATTGATAGCGATTTTATATAAAAATAAATCTAAATCATATGTGAATTGTTTAATAATGGACTGTAGATTTGATTGTGAAGGAATGCGATACTTAGTGCCGAAACGCATTGAAGATCTTAATGAATATTATTGACAATGTCTAAATTACCAGTGATAATGTGTCCAAGATGGGCATTAATACATTTAGTTAAATAGGGATCATTGCATTTACATGAATATATATTGGTGTGTGTGTGATTTGTTTTGAAAATTTGTTATAGTAGTTGAAAATTGTATGCCCTAAACTAATGGGGCATTTGAAAGTACATTTGCGATTAAGACTATGAAGTAGAAATTTACAAAGTTCATTATTAAATAGAAGATTAAGTTATATATATATATATATATATATTAATATGACGCCATTATGTGACTTGACTATGTAGTTTTAAGCGTATAAGAGTTGTGACAATAGTTACAACAGTGAAATTAAACTTGTGATAACCCCACATTCGCTTAAACAACATTAGCAGTAAACATGATTACAGAAAACCCCTTATTTTTAATAACATGTCGTGACTCAAAATGTTAGCTACCCTAAAATTTCAAACTGTTATATCTCGGCCATTTTTTACAATAGAGGAGAAACAAAAAACGCTCTTTAATCCTTGCATTAAGCCCTAACACTTAAGAGGAAGAAAAAGTTAATTTACAATTTCTTTGTATATTTATTTTGAATTTGAAATTTTTAGTAGGTACCATTTTAACATATGATGATGCCTGTTAAAGTTCGCAAATGAACTCGTTCGAGATATTGATTTAAACCCTTTACATAAGCTATGTCACACCAGAGTCAGTTTCTAAGTACAAATGTTTATTGCAGTACAGAAATCAGATATATATATATAACCATAATATATAACAAATCGTCATCGATTTCCAATAATTGAAATTAAATTTATAACAGAGCAAATATTCATAACACATATATTTAACAGAATAGAGAAGGAACATGTAACGAGTAATACAGAATTTTATTAAATGCAACTAATTCACTAGCATGTTGCTGGAAATAAATCGATATAAAACATATGAAAAAAAAAAAAAACAATTTTTGATAAAGTCTGATTAAAGACAATAGATAATAAATACAGCTAAATAATGTTGAACCAGAAAAAGCCGTAACATAAACATACAAGAGATAAAATGGATGAATGAAGCCGGAAGCTTATAAGGTATTTCACTTGATCACGGGTACATAATATACATTTATAAGCAAAAAACATAGTCGATTTCTGTAACGGAATTCAGCAATAAGCAAACATTGAATTCCATTATGCATCCGATCGACTAAGCACCAGAGAATATTAAACAACCATGTAAAATATTAAACAACGTGAAATCCTCAACCATAAAAATAATTAAAAAATGAAACAAATTAAATCATACGCAAATCCAGCACGAGGACAGCCAAGACAGTAACATTGACACAAACAGATTACGTACTTTGGCTTAAAATCCTGCTTAAATACTGACACAGTTAAAAGCTAATGCCACGGTTGCCGCAACAGATAGTTCACATAATAATTATTATTACAATCGATAATAAAGATCCTGGAATAAATTACAGGAAGTTGTTTAAAATTAAACAATAAATAATTAATAGATAATAACAAATATAATTTTAAATTATGAGTCCAAGGCAACCTAATAATATTAGAACAAAATAAATAATTATTTAAAGCGACATCTTACTGAAATTATAAGAAGTTATATTTGAGAAAGACAATAAATGATCAAGAAACTAACTAAAATAGTGTTTAGTGCTGCCATCTAGGATAGAAAAACGAATATAACATTAGATTAAATTTATTTAAAACCTAATATGTCATTTAGACTGCAAATAAAAATCACTCGAAAATATGCAACTTAATATTGATAATTATCAAATAACATTTTAATATAATGTGTACCGCAACAGATAGTCCATATAATAATAATTACTACATACTATAATATTGATCCTGTTATAAATTACAAGAAGTGTTTAATATTAAACAATTAATAATTAATAGACAATAATCATTATACGTTAAATTTAAGAGTAAAAGCAGCCTAATAATAATAGAACAAAATAAATAATTATTTAATGCTACCCTCTTGCTGGAAATATAAGAAATTATATTTAAGAAAGACAATATATAATTAAGTAATTGAGTACATGACTAAAATAGTGTATAGTGCTGCCATCTAGTACAAAAAACGAATATAACTGTAAATATAATATATTTTAAACCAAATATGATTAAGATTGCCAATAAATATTATTCTAAAATATGCAACATAATATTGACAATTATCAATAAATATCTTAATGTAATGTGCGAAAACTGGTTAAAATTAAAATTATTTTTTAATTTTTACACTTAAATTTAAGTAAAACCATAATTTCGAATAAGTAACATTATTAATAGTATAAAAAAGAATTGTTTATAATAATCACTAAATAAATATTAATGTATCAATACAAAAATGGTGGGGGGATGGTGATATACCAGTAAAATACAAATTACAATAAAAGAAAACAAAACAATAACTGATATATATGATAAACGTATGGATTTTAAATTCAATGTTAATACATTTACTAATTTTAAATGTTGTCTTCATAATTCTGTATATCGTAATATAATCCTTAATCACTTATATAGAATAAAAGGTTTATATTCTTCTCATCTAATTAACAATAATATTAAAAAACTAATTTATGATGCATTAAATCATGGTTTTCCAAAAAAATTCATATATTCTTTAATATATAATTAGTACATAAATAATCTTAAAAAATAAATTAACGCATGCGTAAATAAAATTACAAAATATATATATATATAATAAGAAAATAATTATAAAAAATTGAATATTAAAATAATGATAATAAATTATTATAGGACGGTTGGGTGGGTAGATGTTAGAGTACGGAGGCGGGTGGTGTTGTCTGGATATATGCAATGGTTAATTAAAAAAATGGGGTATTTGATTTATAACTACGTTGCTAATACACATTTTTAATGGATGTTGATTCGATACTTTTATATGTATAATGGTGTAGTTATATTTATCTATTTATCAATTCATATTAAATTTATTCATATTCATTAATAATTAATAAAGTTAACAATTAAACTGTATTTAATTTTTAGCCCACTCAGGACAATATCATACTAATTTCTAATAGTATACTATCTTAAATGAATATATGCATAATGAGTGTATTTGTTATACCTAATGCTATGGCAGTATGGACTTTAATTTGATATTTTTTTCCTCTATCCTTTTTAATCTTGTTTCATTTTGAGCTTAATTGGTGTTCAATGGTTTATTTCCCGGTTTTCTATGTGTGGTAGTCCCAAATTCATATTCTTTAGCTTTTTTATGGTTAATATGAAGATGAAACCACACTCTTTATTTGTGGAACTTTAGGTATTTGGGATCTGAAGATTCTGTCTAAGTTTTACAAATATCCATTTTTCTTTTTCTGCTCATTTTATTTATTTATTTTTTATGTTTGATGGTAATTTGATTTTTAATGGTCATATATATATATATATAACCATTAATTAAACATTACTGACCACCAACAAAAATTGTGATAGTATGAATGAATTTACAACAATACAGTGTCCCCAAACACACTGAATGGATAACAAAAACATAATATACAAGCTGTTTTGTATAAAATAAAGTCCCTTGTACTATATAACAAGAATTAACAAGGAAGAAAAAAAGAAGAATATGGATTTCGATAAAAATAATTGAAAAGCTTATATATTGAATTACGTTATCAAGAGTACAGAATTCAATTATATAAGCAAAATTAGTCGTTTTCTGTGAGAAAAAAGCTAAAAGCTGAAATTTTTCTTTCTCCTATACTCTAACGACCAATATAACCAAGAGAATAGTTTCAAATGAAAACAGAATAATATTAAATGCTATGAAATGGAAAAAGCATATATATATATACCCTCATAGCATGCATGGTCACGGTGACGTCGTTGTGACGTCAGTGTAAGTCACTGTGGTCACGTCACATCTGTGACCAAAATGCCACCACTCAGTGATGTCACATTGTGACTAAGATGTGAATTTATTAGAAAAATTTAAAAAATTGCAAAAATTCTTTAAAACATGTTATTTACTGTAAAATTATATTTTTCTGGCAATTAAAAAAAAATTGTGACGACACTGTTATGTCACTGCATGTAACGTATGTCACGTCACATATGCGATAAAAACCAATCATATTGTAAGTCACAGTGTGACAAAAATATGAACTTCAAAAATCTTTGAAAATGAAGAGAAATATTTTAAACAGTCCCGAGTTACAGCGGCATAAGGAATGAAAATATATTAGTGGATAGCAAATAGTAAATTCTGTCACGAAAGGGGGAAGGGGCACAATAAATAAAATGCACGATACAAACATTAGTAAACTAAATTTCCATGCTATATTTTATCAATTTGGTGGATTAAGCGGTCTCACAGACCACTCACAGTAGTTATGCGGCAATTTTTGTCACATCAGCTAAGGGTTAGACAGTATTTTAAACAGTCCCGAGTTACAGTGGCATAAGGATTGAAAATATATTAGTGGATAGCAAATAGTAAATTTTGTCACGAAAGGTTGTAGGGGGGACATAATAAATAAAGTGCGCGATACAAGCATTAATAAACTAAATTTTCATGCTATATTTTATCAATTTGATAGATTAAGCGTTCTCACAGACCGCTCACAGTAGTTATGCGGCAATTTTTGTCACATCAGTTAAGGGTTAAACAGTATTTTAAACAGTCCCGAGTTACAGCGGTATAAGGAATGAAAATATATTAGTGAATAGCAAATAGTAAATTCTGTCACGAAAGGTGTGGGGGGGGGGGGGCATAATAAATAAAGTGCACGATACAAGCATTAATAAACTAAATTTTCATGCTATATTTTATCAATTTGATATCTAAGACAGTAAAAGTATTCTTTTTTTATGATTTCAATTTTATCTAGCATTGCAATTTAATATAATAATCCTCCACTGATTGTTACACTCTCATAAAATTATTGCGCATTTAAGATTCAAATGTGTTTTATACAAAAACAAATAAACGATTAAAAAAAAAAACATCTGCTCAAATCGTCTGCCACGCGATATTACCAACAAAAGAATACGCGGGAAGTTAATTTCACTCCACTGTTTAGAACATCACCACGTCTACAGCACTTCTTTTAATATAAAAAAAAAGACATCTGCCATTTTAGGATATTACAAATACACGGATATTATTAATGGAGCATATATGTAAGTCTCATTTAATTTAAATATTTTATTCCTGTTTTGTGTATATTATAATGATGAGTTAAGTAGTTTTATGTTACACATATAGAAAGAGACTGATCTGTATTGTTTTCAGAAGGATATTTTCCTATTCGATTCTGTTGTATATCTTGATCTGCCATCGCTCGAAAAAAAAATAAAAGCTGGCGCAGAGATTGATTCATGCCTACATTCATAGTGGAATGAATGTAAATATTAATTTTCAGTTACTTGAGATTAGAAATGTGTTGAAACAGTGATGGTGAATTTTTTTCGGCTTCTTAATGTTTTCTAATTACTAACACTTATAGCGTCATTATTATTTTGGAGTTAAATATGAAATTAGAAACTGTTTCAGATTAGAAATTAACATTATACTGGGGAAATGTCTTTTTACATATTATAGCAGTGAAACTTTTGAAAGATTTTTTTTTTTTTTTTTATTGCTAATATTATTTTAAATGATTATTTAAAATCCTAAATCTTCATACCAATGTTTTTAAATGTAACATTTGACAACATTATAAAATAATAGGAATTCCTTATAACGTGTGGAAATGTTTTTGAGAAATTGTTAAATCTAATAATGCATTTAATTCATCTATTGTAGTTTGTTGTATTTAATAATACAATTATAAATGCTAATTATTTAGTGTTTTTCAAATTAGTATATTTATTTTTTTTAAATTGTAGGTAAACATTTTTTTTTGCTGTTGGTGATTTTAATCAAAAATTTAATTGTAGACACTCAGAATCAGTTATTAAATTTTCTTCGATTGTAAATTCATTTTCTACGTTATCGATATATGTAATCATTGGCATTAAAAAATTAAATATGATATTTAAGCATTGAAATAAAGAGTTTTTCATGCCTGTGATAACAAGTTTATAGATTAAACTGCTTTAGCATATATTTTTAAAAAGTTGGTATTTACTTACGTAATATAGGACTGAATATTTTTTTAAAGCAATTAACTACTTTCTATATTAAAATGTTTTTCAAACAATAAAAATATTTAATATGCAATCATTTATTTTACTTTTATATGTCCTTTTTAATACTTTCACCAAAGTTGAAAAGTGTTTATGACTTCGGTTTGTCTGGCCGTCTGTCCGCGCTCTAAGTCTCGCAAATATACTCGGATTGCCTTGAAATTTTTGGATGTTATTGACGTTGACCATAACACGGTGCCTATTTGTAATGAAGTTTGTAGCGTGTTTAGTTCATCTACAGGGGCAGCCAAAAGTATTTCGTTACACTACGGCCAACGGGAAAAAATCGTTTCAAATGATTTTTAACGATTTTACACGCTTTCAGACATAAAAAATTAACATGAATTTATGAAACGCACTAAAATATGCATTCTGAAGAGTATGTGATGCAACGAATAGTTAGTGTTCATTTACAGGGCTAAAAAAGGAATTCTAATGCATTATTATACAGGGATGGAGGTAATTGTTTGCGGCGTACTTTAATTATGTTAATCTATTTCATATATAAAGAAATTGATATAAGTCGCTGAGGTTTACACACTATACATTATTTCATGATAATATGAAATGTATATAGCATTTACAGGACACACAAAATATTTCTGATACTATATTGTATCCGAACTTCATTAGGGATGACTGCTGGAAATGCATTTTTAATTATGATACGCGCTTTTATGATTCACTATATTTATGCATAGTATATGGTATATATAAATGCTATAATTCATATACAGGACTACACAAAAGTATTCGTAAGGGTTACTGGGTATATGCGCAAATTGATTAAAGGTAGTTTTTAAATGAGTTATGGATTTTTACGTTGAACTGTATTTAATTTACTAAGAACTGTTTGTAGAATATAGGTAACATGATATACAGGGTCACGCAAAGAATTGGATACATGGCCATCTATAAATTATAATTTCTGGAAATGTGATTTCAGCAGTTTTAAGAGAGTTTTAGTTTGAATTAAATTTTAACTAAGTAGTAGCGTGTAATAAACGTTCTAAGTAAACTACAGGGTTATACAATAGTATTCAAGTATGTTTCCATATATTAGTATAAATTGCAGAAAGAGTATTTCAACCTGTTAAGCGTTTTGTTGCTAAACTAAATTTTCCCATTATGTAATATATATATCAACCTACAAATCAAATACAGGGCTGTTCAAAAGAATTAGAAAATATATTTGGCTATGGACGGTAACTGCTGAAATCAGTTTTTCAAATGGTTTATGTGTTTTCTAAAATATTTACTTAGTTATCTTATTTACGTTATTTTCCTAAATTACGATGTCTTGTTAAAGCATTCAGGAAGCGTTGGAGAGTGTTTTATAATCTATGCTTAACGCATGATTTTTATTACTTGTTTTTTCTTTTTCGCAGATCAGTCTTTCCCCATAAAACATACCAAATCTATTTTAGCTCATATTCACAAAATACAATATACACGGGAATAAAAAATTTAAATAAATATGGCTTATCATGTCGTATTTAATAAAGCAATGACTAATCACAACACATTAAAATCTTACACATTCTAAATATCAAGCTTGAACTCAGGATAAAGCTTAAAACTTAATAAAAAAAGATGTTAGTTGATAAGCATTGTTTTTTAAGAGGTAAAATTTAAAATATTTTAGAAGAATAGGACTCCAAAATATGGATATTTTGCTAAAAAGTACGGTAAACAGATAAGAATTTATATTTCAAACAAAACTTTATTTTAAAATTGTGCATTTTAAAATTCATCTCAGTGTTTATGTCAAGAACCATCACAGTATTAATACTTAGACTTTTTTCCAGAGAGAAACATTCGGCTTGCATACAATATTTCAAATGAAAATCAAATTTCAAATTATTTGCTTAAAAGGCGCAAAGGCCAACATAGTAAAAAAGATTCAATGCCGGGAATCGAACCCGTGCCATCAGTATAGCGCACTGGCATTCTACCGACTAAACCAAATGGAACGATAGCCAGTCTGGAAAATTTCTCGCTATTACATGTTGGCAAGGCTACAAAAGCAGCACAAGATGGGATATTTATCTTGAGCCACCGACATGGAGCAAACACGAAACTTAATTAATTAAATCCAGCATCGGTTGAAACTATATTAATACTTAGAAATTTTTCCAGAGAGAAACATTCGCCTTGCATAAAATATTTAAAATGAAAATCAAATTTAAAATTAAAATTGACTTTTAAGCATGTAATTTGAAATTTGATTTTCATTTGATATATTGTATGCAAGGCGAATGGTTCTCTCTGGAAAAATTTCCAAGTATTAATATAGATTCAATCGATGCTGGATTTAATTAAGTTTCGTGTTTGCTCAATGTCGATGGCTCACGATAAATATTCCATCTTGTGCTGCGTTTGTAGCCTTGCCAACATGTAATAGTGAGAAATTTTTCCGGCTGGGTATCGTTCCATGTGGTTTAGTCGGTAGAATGTCAGTGTGCTATACTGATGGCCCGGGTTCCAGTTCCGGCACGGAATCTTTTTCACCAAGCCACGGCCTTTGCGCCTTTTAAACAATTAATTTGAAATTTGATTTTCATTTTAAATCATCACATTGTTTAACCACATTGTTGACCAGTTCGTCACAAATGACACATATTTCACAAATTGGTCACAATGTGACTTCAAAGCATTGTCGCTTTCGTCACAGGTTCGTCACAAAGTTAATGCCAAAATAGTCGCAAATGACACACTTTTCACAAATTAGTCACACCGTGACTTCACAGAGTGGTCACAATGTGACGTCACAAACAACCTCTAAAATGGCCATAACGACTTCGCATTTTAGTCACTATGACGTCACATCGACGTCACGTGACGTCACATCGACGGTCACAAATTCACAGTGTGACTTCACAACGACGTCGCCGTGACGTCCACGTCACCATGCCTTACGGGTATATATACATATATTCATTATTTATTTATTAGTATTAATTTATTCTTTTTCTTTATTTTATTTTGTATTCACTCAGTACTTATTAAGTTTATTCCTATTTCTTCATTCTAGTTTAACTAAAAGTTAATCTAAGTCTTTTCTTGATTTCTTCAATCATTTTCATTCATTTTATTTATTTATTTATTTATTTTATTATTATTTTTTTTTTTTTTTGGGGGGGGGGGGGTTAAGATGGCAACTCTAAACATTATTGTTATTAATCCAGTTCCAATTTACATTTTTCCTTTCTCACACCAGATGGCAGCACAGTTATGGGTTTCACTCAGATGCTCAACTGTAGATCACATGTTAAAATAGTCTTAACTTTGTTTTCCATGCTGATATGCAGTAGTTTTGACTCTTAGTATGTCATTCAGGTATTGTGCTCTAATAATTGTTAATATCCTGTATGAGGTGTATCTTTCTTTGGATATCTTAGCTTTTTACTATCTATTTTCTGTAATGTTTGCGTTATAAGGAGCTAAATTTTGTCATTTTAGGCTTAATGCCGACAAAATTGGATGAAATAACCCATCTTCTATGAATGAACTCACAAGCTCCTCTGATGATTCTGTGAGTCATTCATAGTTTCTTATATTACATACTGGTTTCATATGTTCATTTCTAAATCATCTTTAGAACTTTATCAATTTCTTCATATATTTGTGATTTCAAATTTATTATATATATATATATATATATACATATAATGTCATTTTATTCTTAATTTCAGTATTTGTTGGTGGTCGGTAATGTTTATTTTATGGTTATATATATATATATATATATATATATATATATATAAAGGGTGTCCGTCCTCTACGGTGTCCAATGGTTAATTCCTAAACCGTTAGTCATACACCTATAGTTCCAATTACGAAAATGTTTTAAATCAGGTAAAGAAATATTTTAAAAGCGATTTGGATCAATAAGAACATTTCTTAAAAAATTACGAAATTTAAATTTTTATACGGTACTCCGGTCCTATAATTTATATTTAGTAAAATTTTCCTATTACACTGACAAGTAAGACAAAACAAGTTCCATTTATATAACACTAAAATCGAGCGAGTTATGAAACTTTAAAAATGCATGACTTGTGCCACTTTTCTGCTCTGAAAACAAATGAGTTCGGCTTGGCTTTGAGGGGTCACATACCAAGTGCTTAAAGTATTCGAAGATCTTATTTCATGTGTATCTGCGCTTTGAAAAAAATCGTACATGTATTGCGATTAAATTAATATTTATGAAGTTTCAGATTGGCTAAAATAACATATGTTTTATTTTGTCAGGATTTGAGACTGTTTCTTTTATGATTTCTTTTAGCAAAAATTACGCTATTTTTATAAGCTTTTATGTTACTTCAACGATCGTATGTTTGTTTTACCAGTTCAAAATTTGTACTCGAACTTTAACTCACTTTCAAATATCCGATCGAGATTACATTTTACATACTACCGCAAATCCGATAACAATCTAATATTATTATGATTTTCGCTGGTTACCATTTATACTTATTTTGCAGGATAAAACCAAAAATTTCGGATAGATTACCGCCAAGAAGTTTAAGAAAAAGTTTTAGGTTAGATAATACAAGACTGCGATTGTTGGGTTTTTTAACTTTTATGTATTTTTAGCACTGAATCTGAAAATGATCTTAATTTTTAACCATCACGTTAGAATTTTTTTGCAAATCGTAAATGTGTAAGTTAAAATATAGCGAAGATCTCCTACTATAAAACATAAGTAAAACATTATTTTATTTTATTTATTTTATTTTATTCAATAATTTATTCGATATTTTTGCTTATCCTGGGATTCTTACAGCTAAACAGCTGAGTGGTCCGATGAGATGGGGGAGGAGATTCAATTTTAACTTTGAACTTTTTAACTTTGAAATTTGCAATTTGCGAAAAATCCTGATGTGATGGTTAAAAATGAAGGCCAATTTCGGATTCAGCGGTACAGAATACATGAGAATCAATTATCAAAAGCTAAAAAACATGACATAACCTAACTTTTGCAGGCTAGTGCACTCTAATAACATTTTAAAATACGTACCATTTTGTAAAGAATTGAAGCTGTTAATTTAACATCATTTTATTTAACAAAAATTCTGTTTTTTCTTTCTTCTTAAATGTTTATTGCAAATTGTATATTTTGCATTAATCTGTCAGAATGATTAAAGATTTCAAATTTATACTGCAACGTTAATTTTACTCTCACCCATTTTTTAAATATATCTGGCGAAATTATATTTCGACTAAATTTGTGAATGACCCCCAATTTGCAGCAAAAAATGCCCCAACTTTAAACAGCTATTACTCGGTCAATTTTAATCGTAGAATAACGGGACTTTTTTTTTTTTTTTTTTTTTTTTTTTTTGTATTACTTGTCAGTGTAAAAGGAAAATTTTACTAAATATAACTTATAGGACCAGGGGACCGTATAAAAATTTAAATTTTGTAATTTTTTAAGAAATGTTTTTATTGACCCAAATCGCTTTTAAAATATTTCTTTACCTGATCTGAAACATTTTTGTAATTAGAACTATATGTCTATGACTAACGGTTTAGGAATTAGCCAAAGGACACCCGTTGAGACCGATAAATCAACATTTGAACGAACGGTGTTTCGAATGTCTGGGGCTCATGATCGGTGAAAATTTCTCCTCAGAGGGCGGCATTAGCTTAGCTTCTTACCTTTTTGTAATGAAAGCTACCTAAAAAAGGGACAATTTAATATAATTTAAAGAATATCTATAAAATAAACATTCTAGATACATGAAATCACCCTCATTTTTAAAAAAAATTCAGAATATACATAAAAACGCTTCTTGTATCGCAAACTATGACACGAAGCTTACAGAAATAAGTATATGTAAAGAATGAGCCGTAAATCCTGAGAATACAGAAAAAATGATAATAATTAAAAATAATAATAATGATGGAGATGAGAAAATTTTTTAAACAAAATTACAGCTAAAGACATAAAAAAGAAAGAAAAATTACTAAAATTACAAAATAGAATGGAAACAATTGGATCTGAGACAGGTTTCATAGTATATATTTGGGAAATCTATGATATATTTAACCTTTAACTGATATCACGCGGTCTCCCTGACCCCGCGACTCCCAGCTGTAAACACTTTTACAGCTTTTACTTTTCTGTACTGAAGTTAAATAATATCAATAAAATACTTTTTTCATGCAATTTAATTCACATGCTCCTAAGAGAAAAGTTCAGCGATATTGTTAGGACAAAATTTAAGTAAATTCAACCATTTGAGTTATTTTTGTTATTCGAGGGGTCTGGGAGACCGGATCACATCAGTTGTGTGATAAATTTTAGTCACATCAGTTAAAGGTTAAAATAAAGATATTTATTTTTAAGGCATCTTTGTCCCTTTTGAATGTTAAAAAAGAATCACAAGTTTTATTTTATATTAAGGGAAAATAATGCGTATGTATAAGTATACATGATGCATATTCAGTGAATATTTTTTCCCTTAAAATATCCCAGTTCAATTTCCTTATAAAATAAATACATTTAAATAAGGGACGAAGCTCTCACGATGTTTTAATCTTATATAAAAGAGAAATAGGGAGAAAGCCTTTTATTGAAATGAGAAAGGGGATTATATTGTTCTGTACCCTCGCTCAAATAAAATTCTACTGGGAACATATTGAATCCTCAAAATGGTTCTAAGGGAATGCGGATTTAAATTATTCAGCGTTTTTGATTACAGATTTTATCTTGGAAATGAAAATTTCAGTTTGTAATTTTTTTTTCTTTTTTTAAGGACTTTATTACATTTAAACTAACCATTTAAATGCTGCAGCAGTAACTAACCACTGTAACTTATTGTTTCTAAATGGTTGCAACTTATTATTTCTGACAATATCATATCAGATAATATTTAAATTTTATCAGAAAATGATTATCATCAAGTGAAAAAAGAAAGTATAATCAAATAAAATAAAATGATATGCCAAGAAAGAAAATTAATGATTCATGTGCTAAGGTCCAATATGCCATACATTTTTAAAAATAGCAACAATAGACTAATAATTAAGGAAAATCTCTTTAAATGTTAAACGACATCACTGTTAAAAATCTGCACCAAACTTTCCAGTCATTCAACCGTTATTTTACAGATAATTTATTACAGTTATTTTAAGGATAACAGTTACTTGATCATATTATGAAGCGTATTTGATCATATTATTGATCGTATTATGGTCAGAATAGAGTTAAATTACGGTTATGTAACCGTTTTCTATAAAAACGGTTGAATAATTGGACAGTTTGCTGTAAATTTTAACAGTGCGTGACTCTTGTTAGAAATATAAAATTCCTTTTTGACCATATATTTCTAATTGCATATTTTAAAACGTTAGATATTATACAGACATTTAATATTCATAAATTAAAAGTATGCGAATGTTTTAAGCACCTAATAACTGTATATGGTTAATTTTCTATAAAGAAATTTGTTATCTTCATATATTTTCGAATAGTCAATCAGTTGGTTAGAGCATAACAAATTTTTACATTAAATATTTTTTTTTCTTCCATAAATTATAACTTAATGAAAGATTAGAGTAATGGCAAAAGCAGAATTAAATGTAACGGAAGTGTTTTTATATACTTTAGGAACTCTTTTATTCAAACGTTCCTACACTGTTAAAAATTTGCAGCATTCTGGCAGGTCATTTGACCGTTTTTTTCGAAAACGGTTACACAACCGTAATTTAACACTATTCTGACCATATTATTGGTCATTTTATGGTCAGAATATAGTTAAATTATGGTTATGAAACCGTTTTTTCAAAAACGGTCGAATGACCTGCCAGAATGTTGCAAAATTTTTAACAGTGTACACTGTTAAAAGTTTTGCAGCATTCTGGCAGGTCATTCGACCGTTTTT
Organism: Maratus speciosus; assembly: GCA_963932465.1. Classification (NCBI taxonomy): domain Eukaryota; kingdom Metazoa; phylum Arthropoda; class Arachnida; order Araneae; family Salticidae; genus Maratus; species Maratus speciosus. The sequence goes on from OZ010796.1 coordinate 379,598,644, forward strand.
TGAAAAAACGGTTTCATAATCATAATTTAACTATATTCTGACCATAAAATTGCCAATAATATATTAATATATGGAAATTATTCCAGAGAGAAACATTCGCCTTGGATACAATATTTCAAATGAAAATCAAATTTCAAAGTAATTGCTTAATAGGCGCAAAGGCCAACATAGTGAAAAAGATTCCAAGCCGGGACTCGAACCCGGGCCATCAGTATAGCGCACTGACGTTCTACCGACTAAACCACTTGGAACGATACACAGCTCGGAAAATTTCTCACTATTACATGTTGGCAAGGCTACAAACGCAGCACAAGATGGAATATTTATCGTGAGCCACCGACCCGGGGCTAACAGGAAACATAATTAAATCCAGCATCGATAGAAACTATATTAATATATGGAAATTATTCCAGAGAGAAACATTCGCCTTGGATACAATATTTCAAATGAAAATCAAATTTCAAAGTAAATTGCTTAATAGGCGCAAAATAAAATTCCATCTTGTGCTGCGTTTGTAGCCTTGCCAACATGTAATAGTGAGAAATTTTCCGAGCTGTGTATCGTTCCAAGTGGTTTAGTCGGTAGAACGTCAGTGCGCTATACTGATGGCCCGGGTTCGAGTCCCGGCTTGGAATCTTTTTCACTATGTTGGCCTTTGCGCCTATTAAGCAATTACTTTGAAATTTGATTTTCATTTGCCAATAATATGGTCAGAATAGTGTTAAATTTACGGTTGTGTAACCGTTTTTGGAAAAAATGGTCAAATGACCTGCCAGAATGCTGCAAATTTTTAACAGTGTGTGTTTTACATAGATTTTCATAGTTAGTATAAAGTATATTAGGGACAAAAAATATATGCAGGCTCATATCACAGACCAAAATAAGGAAAATCAAGATATAAAACGGGTGTTATGGTAAGTTTCTATTCGGTCATAATGCTCACAACTGAGAACAGCCAATAGAAAAGCGCAGAGCTGTGACATCCAATCGGAAAACATGAATCATAAATTATGTTGAAAAATTTTTTTTAGAAAGTTTAAATGAAAACTTTATATAGAGAATTATAATATATAACAGAAAAATCACACACTAAAGACTGGTGGTTCCAAATGTGGAAGGTAGTAAATTTTCTACCGCAAATAAGAAATTTTTATCACCAAACTTTTGTGTTATTATGTTTTTGGGATAGCAATTTAAAAATGATCAATAAAATAAAATGAAAAAATAATTTTTTAAAATAATTTTTTAAAAAATTTGTTTAAAGAAGAAAATTGAAAAATACACTGTAAAATGAAAAAAAAAAAAAGTTTTATTATTTTTTAAGCAGCAAAATAAAATGTATGTTTATTGAAGACAATATTCACAGGTAATGTGAATAAACGTAAACATGAATTCTGACAATGCAAAATTAGAGTATAAAAATAAGTCTGGTGTAAAATTATTTTCCTAAAAAATTGCTGCAATCTCAATTTTAATTTAAATTTTGAAAACAAACCGTAAAGAGTTTCAATTTTAATGTAATTTTTGAAAACAAACAGTGAAGAGTTTTTAATTCTTTTTCATTACTTGTGAAGAAAAAGAACTTTATTTTTACTTGTAATTCTTTTTCTTTACTTTTTGCATTCCCAACTGTTAAGTCTATATTATGAAGCAAAATCATGACCATGAGTAACGCTGACGTCATACTTACGGTGACCACATCTGATCAATGAATTTCACTTTTACTGCAATTTTGTTAACTTATAAATGTCGCATAATTTCAATTTTTACACCGTACCATCGAATAGGAGAAAAAAAATTCTTTCCAATGCAACTTGCTTAAAACGTGTATCTAAATTTACTGATTTCTTAAGTTTTTCAAAAATAATTTTCAACCATGGTTTTTGAAAAATCTATCGCATGCAGCTCGACTACGAAATATTAACCCGTTTGCACTTATAAACAGTTTACGTTGTTTGGCATTTGTTTCCGGCTAATATCTTACAACAAAATTTAAACTTCATTAATATATAAATAAAATACAAATTTAAGAGATATGCTATCGAACTACGCGCTGAAACCACTGAAATTATCAGAATCAGAAAAAGTTGCTGATAGTTTTAGAACTTCGGCAATTTCTTCGGCTATTAACCCCTGGCATGCGGCTAAAATGAAAGAATATCTTTCAAATTGAATTTCAAAACTCTATTCGAATACATTAATATCTTGCTTATAAAGCTTTTTGGTGTTGTTAAGCATATCAGACACTGAAATGACAAGCGACAAAAAAGAGTAAGTCAAGAGACATTTCACCCTGATTATAAAGAAGAAACCGGTTAGAACGCTACAATTTGTCTTCTGTCTCACGCTTTTGTCTACTTGTCTGTTCATTCTGTGATCCGCCTTAGAGGACAATCTAACAAAATACAGGGTTATTCTAAATGATGTACGGTATTTTACCATACTAAAATAAAGTCAGTTATAAACAAACACTTACCAGAATAAATTTAAAGGAAAGAACAACTCCAATATTTTTATTTTTTGACATTATAAGTGTTCAATTTGAATTCCTCGAGTCACGCAGACAATGTTGAGACGAGAGTCCATTTCATCCCTGGGACGTCAAGAAAACATCACTTTGTTACTTTCTCTTCCCGAGACGCCATTTTTCATTCTAGCGATCACAGCGCCACCACGCCTTCCCAACTCAACACAGGCTTCGGGGAAAAGAAAATATTTAATTTATTCTTTCATTTAAAATTGTTCTGGTAAGTGTTTGTTAGTGTGACTTTTTTCTAGCATGTTAAAATACCGTACATTTTAAAATAACCCTGTATATTAAATGTAAAAATTACTTTATAGTTTTCAGTTAAGGGGGAAATATAGTTTTCACTTATATTCTGTAACTTGGGATGCCCGGGTTAGATCCCCTATACTGTTTAATAATAGAATTCAGAAATTGTAATAAAAAGTTCCCTAATTTTTCCTTGATTTCCCTGACTACACTATATGGCCAAAGGTGACCGGTCACTTGCGATTTTTGACGTTTTGTTAAATATCTAGAAAAATACATGAGGAATTAACCTAAAACTACAGGTGCGTAAACAGGTCATATATTCCCGCGAAGATTTTTTCCCGAAACCCCATAGGGGACCGTCAAAAAATTGAAAAAGAACGAATATATTTTGGATAACCCTATAAAAACTAATGGAGGAAAAACTTTTAAACTCGAGATTATTAATAAGTGGCTTATTGTAATATACTGTGTTCATTTTTATGAGGATAGCATGTATACTCGTAGAGAAATTAAGGTTTTTATAAAAACAGTCCCAAATTTCGCCGAGTTTTTTTGCTTATAATTTGCAGAGTTCTTAATTTAAAAAAAGTTCTTTTCAGAAAATATGACGAACAACATTGTACACAATACTCGGCAGTCAGAATTAAAAAATAATAAAAATTGGATGAAAAATGAGCAAGTTTACTAAAAAATATCTCACTGCGCATGCGCGAATGCAATCAAAATATAATGTGCATAATGTGTTAGCTAAATGTATAGAGCAACGTTTGTAAAAGTCTCAAAAACATAGTTTGAAAAGTCTGATAATAATCGTTTATAGAATAAGCTCAAAATCCGTTGTTCCCAAAATGAAGCAAAAAGTTGAGGGGTTGTATCCAAATATAGTGGTACGTGCAATATTGTGTATGCTAAATTGGCACTAATCAATGGATATATGGATACAACCCCTCATGTTTTTGCTTCATTTTGGGAACAACGGATTTTGAGCTTATTCTATAAACGATTATTATCAGACTTTTCAAACTATGTTTTTGAGACTTTTACAAAAGTCGCTCTATACATTTAGCTAACACATTATGCACATTATATTTTGATTGCATTCGCACATGCGCAGTGAGACGTTTTTTAGTAAACTTGTTCACTTTTCATGCAATTTTTATTACTTTTTAATTCTGACTGCAGAGTATTGTGTACAATGTTGTTCGTCATATTTTCTGAAAAGAACTTTTTTTTTTTTATTGTGAAGTCTGCAAATTATAAGCAAAAAAACTTGGCGAAGTTTGGGACTGTTTTCATAGAAACCTTTATTTCTCTACGAGTATACATGCTATCCTCATCAGTGGTGTAGTCGTAAAAATAACAGAGGGTATACGTTCTAAGCAGAGGGTATACGCTCAAGGCAGATGGTATACCCTAGTGTATATATGCTATAGCTTTCTTGAGAAACAGAGGGTATACGGTGTTCCTCAAAAAAATCCAGAGGGTATACGGCGTATACCCCAGTATACCCTCCACTACATCCCTGATCCTCATAAAAATGAACACAGTATATTACAATAAGCCACTTATTAATAATCTCGAGTTTAAACGCTTTTGCTGCATTAGTTTTTACAAGGTTGTCCAAAAGATATTCGTTCTTTTTCAATTTTTGACGGTCCCCTATGGGGTTTCGGGAAAAAATCTTTGCAGAAATGTATGACCTATACTATACTGTTTACACACCTGCAGTTTAAGGTTAATTCCTCCTGTATTTTTCTAGATATTTAACAAAACGTCAAAAATCGCAAGTGACCGGTCACCTTTGGCCATATAGCGTATGTTTATCAGATTTCCCTGATTTCCATTATTAACAATACACATACGGTATTTTTTCATGTATGCCGATTCCTTGTATAACACACTTATCCAGATCGCTAACATCTCATTTGTGAGAAGAAACAAGAGAAAAACATAAAAATTGCCCAATATTCATTATGTATGGGTTTACAGTTTTATAAATCCGAACTCAAAATTTAGTCCAACAACTTCATACAGTGGCCAATGGATGACCAGAAAATTTCCTCATTTTCTGAAAAAATTTCAATTCTAAGACTACATCTGACGGGATAGCTAATTGGATTAAGCTGGTCACCTGGTCAGATTATGCTAATGTAACTTTTGAAAATGAGTAAATTCCCTTCAATATAAGCTTTAGATACAATACAATGTTACTATATAATGCTATAGAAAATGAGGAAATCTGATCACTTTAATTTGCGTTAAATATCAAAAACTCATACCATGTGCATCTTTTTAAATATATTGGGAAAGACTAATCAACATGTGAAAAAATGTGTTGTATAAAATAGACGAATCAGTCTCATTGGCAAGGTGAAAATGCAAATATTTTCGCATACAAACAAATTCCCTGATTTTCGAGTATTTTTACGAAGTTCCCTGACTTTTCCCTGCTTTTTCCAGATTGATAAACCTCTCTGATTTTCCCATGATTTCCAGATTTTGTAGACACCATGTAGAAATTATCTATATATATATATTTCTCTTACGTAGCGCTAAAAAAGGGCTGTATTTGTAGCTTGCTATTTGGCAACAGCCAAAGCAACGATTCTCAGTAGTTAAGTTAAGGTCACATGTCCCAACCCACTCAGCAAATCAAAATCCAGACAGAATCTCTCTTTTAACGCAAACCGTTTGAGCAATACATGAATGACAATTGCTATTGGTCCGTTTTACGGTGACGTGAGGAAGTCAGAGAATCAGCTTTTTGATCCAAGGTTGTATTTAGACACAGGCAAAAACGTTTTGTTTACAGTTCGATAGCATGATGTGTAGCATATTTTATAGCGTCTTATTATAGTTTTAAATTAATTTAAGCCATGATTTTCAATATTATACAATTTAAAAAAAAGAAAAGTTTTTGATTGTAAAAAAAGAACTTATTTTTTACAATCAAAACTTATCAAATTGTGAATTTTATGTAATTTCAGTGTTTTCTAGCACTAGAAATGGAAAGAAGTAATATTGATTTTCAGTACTATAGGCAAAATGAAAGGAGAAGGACCCCATCTGACACTAACATGCCATTTAAATTTAAACGGCTTCAATTTCGTGTTCGCTAAGTTTTCTCAATGATGATCAACAAGTCACAGCGCCAAACTTTTGATTAAATATATTTTTATTTACGTTTTCAACAAAATTTTCAATTATTTTTTTATGAATTAAAATATTTGTAAATTTTATATGTTGCTTGCTCGGATCGCATAACGGCCCAACTAAAAATATTTTCTATTGTGCTTTCACTAAGGTTAAATTAATTCTGTTTCCAAGGTGCATTTTTATTTATATTTTCAACAAAGTTTTCCATTACTTTTTGATACATTAAAAATGTTTGTGAATTTAATACGTTGTAAGGATTTATGATGGCACTCATTCTGACTGGAGTTGACATAAATAGTGGCGAGCGAGCGAAGCGAGCTCAGTGCAAATAACACATTGTTGACCGGTCACGAGAATACTCTTGTTTCCATAGATTCCAATTTTGACGCGTTTCTGTTAATCACAGCTCGCGATTAAATAAAACAAAGGTTATTATTAAAAACTGTGATACGAAAAAATCATTAAAATTGGCAGCTATATCTAACACGAATTTGCTAGAGACAAGAGAAATATGTGTTAACATATGATTTAATAAGAATCTTATAACAGAATTAGACTGATTAAAACGAATGTAAATTTGAGAAAAACATGATGTAATTAAACTCAAACTTCTTTCTAACGTCTTTCAGTTGGCAATGTCTTACTTTGAAAACTTTACATGATGAAAAATTATTAAAAACAAATCAAAGCATTTAAAGTACTTTAAAATTCGTCTATTTTCTTGTTTCACCTTAGCAAACTTCAACAAATACAGAAACATTTTTGTATTAAAACTAACTCAATGTCTTTATTAGATTGCAGTTTTCTCAAAGTCAATTCTTTCTTGCAAATCTCATTCATGCTTTAACATCTATAAAATTCTACGACTATCTAACTGAAGTGCTTCAGAAAGAATGTAATTCTTGACATTTGCAAAGTATTTCTTTTTTTTTTTTTCGTGTATCATTAATCAAATACAGTTTAAGGTCAATCCACTAACTTGTAACTATCGAATTTAGTCTTTTCAAAATCTTCCTCTAGCTGTAACATTTTTTATTCGACTGAAGCTACCATGGTATGCATACACTCGTCAGTCCTAATTTTCATCTTTTCTTGGTTTCAAAAATATAAAGCAGAAAAAAGTGACAGCGATGTTTGAAATACTTTGCTTCTTACTTGATATGACATGTGTCCGTAATGATTTATTTAATGTTCCGATTTTAAATCTTTTTTTTTTTTTTTTTTTTTTTTTTTTTTATCTTTCTTTTCTTTATTTTCAGGCAGTCAAGCTTTTCAAAACTGAAGATAAAGAAGTTTTGCTGAAGATCAACGAGGAAGAGGCTTTCATTGTATGTGCTATTGTATTTGATTTTTGATTGTTGTTGCATTGACTGAAGAAGATCTGAATTATTTTGCTCGGCAAACGGAATAAATTACTGTTTGGTAATGAAAAAATACTGTACAAATTGCGTCACTTGTCAAATAAATTTAAATATTTAATTCAAATGGATTTATTGCAATTCTTTTTTATTTTATTTCCTTGTTGTGTAAAATGCAATAATAATAATAATAATAATAATAATAATAATAATAAAACATCACATAATATTTCCCCGACTTTTATATGCTTTGGTTGTATTCATTCAAACATAACTGAAATACAGAGGTTCTTAGTATTTACGGCACTGGTATTTTCAGTTAAAAAATGCGCAATTCAAATATGCAACATGTAAGTTTCACTTCATAAACACATGCAACCAAATATGTAAATATAATACACTACATAAAATATATATTTATATAAATGTTAAAATACACTATAAAGCCATTAATCACCGGGCACTTTCAATTTTAGACATTTTGTCGAATATTTAAAAATATGTTCGTCGGATTCCTCTGAAACTTCAGGATTATAAAGTATATGTTTTACCTACTATTTATCAGCGTTGATTTGATAAGGAGGACAATTAGGGGGAAACAAAAACTCAAAGAAAAATAATAATATTTGGTATCACCCTGTAAATTAAAATGCGCGAAATGATCTATCGCTGCAGAATGCAAATTTGTGGATACTGTACAACAAGTTTACTGGTTGTTGTAAGAATAGCATACGTATATTCATGTAGATATAGCAATTTTCTTTTAAGTTCAAAAAATTCTTGCATGTTTCTAGCTTATATCAAGCAGGGTTTTCAAACAAATTTAACCCCAGTTTCTTAAAAAATAGCAAAATGTAGTAGAAACAATGCAGGGCAATTGAAATATAAATATATTAAATACTATACGAAGTATGAGCAGTTGTACGAAATAATTTTTATCTGCGCATGCGCGAAAGATAACAAAGATTTGTTTACATAATTTAATAGTCAACTCTATGGAGCAATTCATAAAAAAGAATCCAGTAAAATATCACGAAAATTCAGAACGATATCTTCGATAGAGTAAGCTGATTTTTAGTTACTCTCTAAAAGCAGCTGAATGACAAGGGATTTTCCACAAATTGTCAATTTTAATTAAATTTTTTTTCCCTTTTTTATTGATGCTTTAGTTCTTCTTGGATAACTACCAGAACGTGCCTATTTCATGATAAAAAGAAGTATCAAAATCGAAGCATTTGCTCCAAATCTACTCATTGATATTCATTAAATAATAACTTTTTTCTGAAAGTCAGTTAATAAAAAATAACAATTTGTGGAAAATAGCCTTATCATTCAGCCAGGCCCTGATTACCGAATAGGCACGAGAAGCACATGCTTCCCTAGAAAATTTTGAAGGGGCCCGAAATTGGGGAAACAGAGGGCCCCAAATATTATGTATGGAATTAACTTCATTCCAAAATTCTATTTTTTTTTCCAAATTATTATCTTATTTGCATATATATATATATATGTGTGTGTTACATTATTAGATCTAATTCCGCGATTTCCTTATCTTATTCTAAATTACTACTTTATATTCACGAAATCCTTATCCTTAAATAATCTCTATCGTTAACTCTGTTAAATTCCCTTTAATTTAATCTCTCACTTGTCTAAATCGCTTAAATATTACGCTTTTAGTATTCTTAAATTAAATGTTCCATTTCCGCGCTTTTTTCTTTCGAGAATATTCTTTTAGCTTCCATTTTTACTTTCCCGCGCATTTCTGAGGTTATGCTTTTTCCCTTCAAATTCATCCGCTTGCTCTGTCCGCACTCTTTATATGACGTGACATTCTTAATTATTCATTGGTTGAGAGCGCGATCTACGCCATATTTGTATCCTTACATTGGAGGAACACAAAGTCGATACTTGCTGTGTTTCAGCAGAATTTGTCGTATTTCTACTTTGATAACTCCCCCTGGTCGCCGTCTGATATTTTTTATTATCTATAATTGCTTACCCCTGATTAAATACTACGTAGCGATGGCTTGATAAAAATGAATCGGTGGAAACTGCACCGCCGAAAGCTCTTTCAATAAAAGCCTGAGTTTAAATTACGCATTGTCTCAATTATTACGGAGAAACCCACACTGGATAAATGTGTTACCTGGCCTATCACTCGATGACTGCAACTACCTTCCAACATCCATGTTGATTTACTACGAAACATTCTATTTCAGCTTAATCTAATGTACGGCTTCCAGATTGATTATTCATCTACTATGACATCGAAACTAACCACAATATACTACTACAAAAATCAGCAAACATGTTGTACAGTATCCAAATATTTGTATTATGCAGCGATAGATCATTTCGTGCATTTTAATGTACAAGGTCATCCCAAATAATATTATTTTTCTTTGGTTTTTTGTTAGCCCCATAATTGTCCTCCTTATCAAATCGACGTTGATAGATTTGTGGCCAAACACATTCCTTATAATCCCGAACTTCCACAAGAATTCGACAAATTATATTTTTAAATATTCGACAAAATGTCTAAAGTTGAAAGTGTCCGGCGATTAACGGCTATATAGTGTATATCTAAATTCAGAATAAATTACAAACAGATGGAACTTATCAATAAAAAAGAGATGTTTACATGCCTTCTAGAAGAATATGACAAATCATTAATTTTTATTTCTGGAAGATCATTTAAATAACATAAAAAAAACACTGAAAATCTTCACTAGGGTTTCTTTTACCGTAATAAACCTTATTGTATTTAAATTTTCAAATGTAAGTATATATACACACACACACACACATACACACACTACATATATACATACATACATATATATATATATATATATATATATATATTATTTTATTTTTACTTTTTTTTAATCGTCTTCACACATGGTTATTTTTAAATTAATGCAAAATCTTTTAGTAGGAAAAAAAAACATATCTCTTAAAGTGCTGCACAAAATATTGTTATACAAATTACGTTTCCAAATTGAGAAAGAAACAAAATTCTAATGTCAATTGACCTTTGTAGTCCTTAAATAATTCGTTTTAGCGGTTGCTAAAATGAATTATTTATTTTTAAGCGGCATAAAATTCTTTTGCGCATCAGAGATCATTTGAAAGTTTTCTTAGGCCATAGTATATATACCTTTTTTTTTTTTTTTTTTTGCTTTCTTTTATATCTTACACCTCACAAATAATCCACCCATAAAATTCAGCAATATACTTAACCTTTGATTTTGATTTTTCTGATTTGACTGCTTAAAATATATAACTCTTCTTTCCATTATGATATTTCAAACAGTAAATAAGTAGGTCTCTTATCAGATTAAAAAATGAGGTATATTTTGTACTGTCTGTTATTTATTTAAATAAAAAATTTAGCAAACCATCCATTTCACATCATTAATCTTATTTGAAAGTAAGAAAACGTCAAATGAAAACTATTGCTAGAAAGGTAGGCAGGCATTATTCATTAAATATAACTTTGTATGTGTGTGGTATAGTAAATATTCGGTGATTATATCAAAGACACAGTGCATCACGTTTGTTTTAATCTGCACTGCCCATGCCGCACCCGAAATGATAATCAAACATTCCCTTTTCTCATATTTTAAAGTTATGATATCACTAATGCAACAACGGTTGAGTTCACAGGGAGCAAAGACAAAGCAATAAAACAACGAAACATGCATCGTTTGCAGAATTTTTCAAGGACAGTTTTTATAAAATATATAAAATACGCATACAAATACTGTTAAAAAGATAACTTAATTATTATAATTCTAATGATATAGTTAAAATAATTTTGAAACGAAATTTAAATTCATAAGATAGATTATATAAAATACATCTCTTTCTCATATAACTTTGATGTTAAAAAAATGAAATAAAATTTTAATACTGAGCTGCCACTGGCGACTATTTTTTAATTTTACCTTGCACCACTTTCTTAAAACAAAAGCCAACATACGCAAGATAAACAAACTACAAAATTTACTATTTAAAAATTGTGGTGAGAGTAGTATATAAAAATAGTCGTCAGAGGCAGCCCTGTAATAATAATAATAATAATAATAATAATAATAATAATAATAATAATAATAATAATAAATGATCTTAAGAATATCATCTAAAACCAAATTTTATATCTACAGTGAATTTCGAATTCGAAGTTGCCGATGTGGGTATTGGATAACACTAGTAAATTGAAATTATAAGCGCCAAGTGTGAGTACAGTTCTGCCGCAATTTTTGAATAGAATTTTTCGCCTTATTTAATCGCAGAAACATGTGAAAAATTCTGCAATTAATCGCAAAAAGATTATTAATTTGAAATATTGGTGCTCTTTGCTACTTGGAAATTCGAAGGAGTGTACGCACCTTGTAAGCCCAGAAATAAAATAAAATAATGTAAACCAAAAATGCAAAATAAAATACGTTAAAAATTATGTGAAAGCCTGTCTATGAAGGAATCCTGCCTTAGATGACAAAAATTTTTCGTCTCAGGGAAATGAATATAACAGCATTATATCTGCTAAGACGGAAATATGCCTTAAACGGAAATTTTCTGAGATTGCATTTTGTCATATTTTATTGTAATGACAATAAGGCTTGCTTAATTTCATGGTAACTTGCACAAGTGAGGAATTTTAAGCACGAGAAAATTGTTTAGGTCATGAAAATAAAGGTCTAGTGTTTTAGTTCAGATTGGTTGAGTTCAGATAGAAAAATTTTGTATGCCAATTATCGAGCAAGTTCTAGATAAATAGGAAATTTATAGAGAAGGACAGTAATCCATGTTTTTCTTTTCTTTCACCTATTTTTGGTACATAAAGTAAATGAACCTATAGTGTTACACTAATTTTTAAAGTTCAAAAATAAGCCCAAAATGCATTTCTGAAAAACGACTGAAAGAAATCTGATTGACTAACATCCTTAAACGTTAACTTTCCACAAACTGTTTGGAATATTTTTTTTTTCTGCTAGCACAACTGTTTGTTTATTTTCTAGAGTGTCTTCAAAAACAGATTTTTTGGCAAATTCTTAAAGATTTCATTAAGAGATAAGTTTTTATTTTAAACATTGTTTCTTTAATATTATGTTTTATTTTAAATTAAACTACTGCTGATATACTCTATTACATTGTAAATAATTTGATGGATAAGCCGAAAACTTAAATATTCATGCATCAGAAATTTACTAGGGCCGCTACTGGAGCATAGAGGAAGGTAAAAATTTTTGTTTTTCATTTTTTTTCGAAGAATATTTTTTGAAACTCTGAATGCCTATTCTGATACATAAAGAGGTCGGAGGCGTCTGGTTATAACTCAGTTTGCATAGTATTGGCGCGTTGAGTCAAGATCCCAAGTTCGATTTTGGGATATACTTTTCATTCCGATGGGAAAGTTCGTTCAACTTTAACCTCCACATAAAAAAGTCTCGTATTTTGTGGTTGAAATTTATCGGCTTCGTATTTTCGTATAAGAACCTTGTTATTTTATTTGTAATTCTTATAAGCATTTAAATACCCGATTTAATGTTGTTACTTTATATATTTTCCAAAACTTAAAGATATAAGTCAAAATTAATATTTTTACCCACTGGCCACTGGCCAGTACACTGATTTTTTTCACTGGCCAGATTTTTTAACCACTGGCCAATAACAAAGTTATGTACGCTGCATACAAAATTGCGTGTTTTTTCTAACAATCAACATTAATTTACTAATATCTTTTACTTACCATTTGATATGATTACATTCAACTGAAACATAAAAAAAAAAAAAAAAAAAAAAACCAGCATTAACATCTAACAGAAAAACATAACCAAACAATTACTGCTTTCAAAATAAAAATCAAACCCATTTGAAGATTTTTAGACATACTTAATGCAATATATAAAAGGGACAAGAAAATTGAAATATATTTTGAGAATTATCTTAATAAAGTCTTGAATATTTTATGTGTCATACAAATTGATGAAATAAATTCACACCAAATTTTCAGAAAGGTTACAGCAGAAGGGGTATCCCCCCCCCCCCCCGCCGGCACTAACTAAGCATTTTTCTGCGACCATTTAACGAATTTCGCGTTATCTTCTGCGATCTTTTGACGAAATTCACGTTCTTTCGCGATCTTTTAGCAAAATCTGCGTTTTTTTCCCGCGATCTTTTGGCAAAATCCACGTTTTTTCCGCAATCTTTTCACGAAATCTACGTTTTTCCGTAATCTTTTGAAGAAATTCATGGGATTTTTTTCGTGATTCTTTGAAAAAAAATTGCATATTTTTCGAGATTTTTTGACGAAATTTGCGTTTTTTCCGCGATTTTTTCATGAAATTTGCATTTTCCCGCGATCTTTTGACGAAATTACGTTTTTCCCGCGATCTTTTGACGAAATTTGGGTTTTCTCCGCGATCATTTGATGAAATTTGTGTTTTTTCCGCAATCTTTTCGCGAAAATTGCGTTTTTCTCACGATCTTTTCACGAAATTTGTGTTTTATGCCCGAAATTTGCGGGATTTTATTCGCGATCTTTTGAAGAAATTTGCGTTTTTCCGCGATCTTGTCACGAAAGTTGCGTGTTTTCCGCGAACTTTTCACGAAATTTGTGTTTTTCTGCGATACTCTGAAGAATTTTATGATTCTTTGACGAAATTGCGTTTTTTCCGCGATTTTTTTTGGCAAAATTCGCGTTTTTTACGTGGTTCTTGGCGAAATTCATGTTTTCCCTCGAATCTCTGGCGGAATTGGTGATTTTTTTTCTGCGAACAATTAACGAAATTGATTTTTTTCGGCGACTATATCGAAATTAGCGATATTTCTATGTTCGAATTTTTGGACTGATGACCAATTTTTATATATATAATTTTCGGAACCGAATGCCTTAAACTTTCGGAAAATTCGGACAGAATCACCCCTGCTACTTTCTTTTTGTACATTCGGAAGAATCGCTGATCTGGAGGCCGTAAATTCCGAATGAATTTCACCCCATTCGTCCCTGGCATCGATCTTTCAACCGTCGCGATTGGCGAGTTGTGCCCATTGAGTTTGGCGAGTGAGGATAATAAAGTTAATCGCCACACGAGTTAATCGAGTAAATCGAGTTAATCGAGTACCACGTAAAGTGTTACTCAACGATTGGCGAGTGGCGAGTGCTAATTTGTATACTATACTTAAAGATTATAATTTTCTTGGAACCAAAAATGAATGCTCTTATAACGCTAAATCAAAATACTAAAATCTACTTAAAATGGTTTAATTTTATTTGTGTTGGGTGTAAATCGAATCATAATATAAATCTGGTTGCAGTAGGTAAGCATCAGGGTAGAGAAAATATTGCTCTTTGACATCATATTAACTTCATCAACAGTTATCGCGAAAATATTGTTACATGAAAATTTTTATAAGCAGTATTTATTGTAATTAGTTCCTTTATTGTCCAAAATTTAAAGATCATTTTCGTAGTGGCTAGAAATAAATGACTTAATAAGACAAAAATAAAATATTAAAATCTATCAAAAATGGCTGGACCTCGTTGTCTCTGATATAAATTAATCTTTCAATAATAGATAATCTATAAAAGGAAACAAACTTTGATGTAATTTTAATTTTGTCAAGAGGATGATTATAATCTATAAAAATAAAAATAATAAAATAAAATAAAAACATATTTTTGTGGATTTTTTTCTTTAAATAGGATACATTTTTTTTTCACTATGTTTATTCAAATTAAAACAACATCCATGGATTTCTTCATTCATAAATATTTTAAACGTTGCTTTATATGACAGAGAACATGTGACGTGAAACTCCAATCGGGCGCTCATTTTTCTCGCGATTTAGTCATCTGAAAGCAATTTTTTAGTTAGATTCTGGAACATTGTGATATTCTCTGGAACTTATACAAACAATATGTATCATTTTTAATAATTAACCATTTTATTTATAAAATGTTAAACTTAAATGTAAACTTAAAATAAACTTTGTTCTTTTCTTTCTTCAATTAATCGCTATTTTGTGAATTATGGCCTCTTTAAATTAAATGTTGGTATAAGCTCCAGATGATAACATAATTTTTGATAGTCTAATGCAAAAATTGGTTTCAGAAGACCGAGTCGTGAGGAAAATGGCCGCACGATTGAAATGGCTCAACACACACTCTCTTTATGAAGAGATCTTCCAAATATTGCTAATTAAAAAAAAAAAAAAAATTCATACAGCTTCCCTAAACTTCAAAAAACATACCACAAAGCCCTCTGAGTTGACATCTTTATCTCGGTTTTTAAAAAAATCCCTGTCGGTCCGGTATACAGGAGGAGGCAGATTTCGAAGTTAATTACTAATTTCACTAACAAAAACTAAATCAAGATTAGAGATAAACCCAGTTTAACAATTTCATTTGGCCGCTTTTCGAATTTTTAATTTCATTTTTCCGTAAGAGCTGGTTTTATCAGAATCATGTTAATACGATATTTTTTTCTTCAACCCTTAATTTTGTTTAATTTGTTTTTACTGTAAGAGTTGGTCCTATCGAAAACTTGTCAATATAAAAGTTGTAGATAATATTAAAAAGATTTATAATAAATTTATGCGGATTTGATATCTTGTGAATTGACGAAGTTATGAATGTTTTTATTCTTCAACCACCCCGCCCTCCTTTTTTTTTCGGTAAGAGCCTATCAGAAATTTGTCACTATAAATGTTAGCAATATTAAGCTTCAAAGGGTAGAAATCTCCTACTCTGACATCATCTCAACTTCATTAAGTGTTAAAGAAATTTTAACTTTACTAAAGAAAATCCTCTCCCGCTCAAGGTAATGGATGGTACTTTTGGACTAGGAACTATAAAATCCTGTTTGTGCTTTATCACCTGGTCGTACGATTGATGCTTCGCAAATAAAGTTTTAAACTGAAATTAAACTTAAACTAAATATTTTAAGATCATTCCACGGAATAGGCACATTATTAATACATTAATATTAATAACATTTTATTAAAAAAAATTCTGAAATTATTATAATACTTATAATCATTTTTGTGACCAAGTTAGTGTCTCCGATACTATATTTTCCAAAATTTAAATATCATCAAATTTTTAATTAAAAAAAATACTATAAATGACTATATAAGACAAAATTATGATACTGAAACAGCCAAATGCAGCTGTCTTGAACGCACGGGTTACCAGGAAAATGATGAAATTTTACTTGGAATATCACAATTTTCATATTGAAGTAGTCGCTTTATTTAATTATAGCCATATTTAAAAATGCCATAATGAATAATGCCATTAAATCAGGTGAATAATTCTATACAAAAATAGTGGTATGCAAAATAAAATTTTAGTACTTTCCTGGAAATTTCCTGCTTGGACATAAATAAATTTGTCAGTAACAGGTAAGCGTCAAAGGAGAGAAAATTGCTGTTCTATATAGACATCATAGTAACTTTTTTAAGTGTTATCTATCTTAAGACTATTCCTTGACTTATTGTAACTTTTATAAGCCGCCACCCCATTAAGATACTTAATTTATTGTTACGTGCACTGTAAACTTAAATGTCTGAAATTCAGACATTTAAGTGTCTGAAACGCAGTGTTCAATTTTCAGACGTTTTAAAGTGTCTTAAATTTTTCAGACACTTCTTACGTCTGAATTTCAGACATTTCAAATGTCTTAATTGCGGCCATCTTTGAGCCTTTTTTGTTTAGCCAATATGAAGCCATCTTTGACCATTTTCCTTCTAAACCATATACGCAGCCATGTTTGACCACATTGAATATTTTTTTTATAAATGGGAATAATTTGTTGCCATACAGCAGAGCTGATTGCAGCGTGGGAAAACTGGGATGCTTCTCTGCCCCCTGATTTTAGGGTACCCCAAATTGGGTATGAAATTTTCATAAAGCTGATATTTTAAATCAGTTTTGACCTTATGAGGATTGTAATCAGTATTTTGTAGTTTTAGAATAGGATAATATATATATTTTTTTCACCTAAATATGTATTTATGTGTTATCATATATGCCCTACGGCATCAAAAATGTTTATTACTTTTAGTGAGAACTTCAAATTACTTCTAGTCCAAAGACCTAGTATTCATTCACCCCCTCCCCCCATTGCCTTCATATACTGTTACCAAAAAAAAAAAAAAAAAAAGCCTATTCGATGCCGTCAAATACATATTTGGATAAATATATCATTTTCTTTAGCCTAATCATGTTCTAAAAGTGCAAAATATTTATTAAAATAAGTGTAAGATCAAAACGAATTTAAAATATCAGCTTTATGGAAATTTCGTACCAAATTTAGGGGCCCGTAAAACTAAAGGCCCATAGAAACAGCCCAGTTTGCCCATGCTGCAATCAGCTCTGCTTTATGGTAACAAATTACTCCCAAATATAAAAAATGATTCACTCCTTCAGAAAGAATCCCATCCCTGCTATGTTGTGCAATTTTTTCCCATTTAAATAAGATATTCCCAGTAAATTAGTTTAAGCATTTTTATTTCTGTGTTAAATAAAATCTAACACTGGATTCCCCCAAATTTACAGTATATGAGTATTATATTGTAATATTTATTAATCAATATTTATTATTAACCAATATTATGAATTTCTAGAGTAGAATAAGGTTAAGAACAAAATATATTTTTCTTCATACAGTAAAACCTCTCAATAGCGGGCACCTCGGAACCGTGGAATATGTCCGACGTTCGGAGGTGTCTGCTATCTGCTTTTCTGAGGTATAAGTGTATAAAAATTTTGCATATTTTCAATAAAAAAAGTGTTTCCTACATAGTGGTGTCCTTTATTTAGGATTGTCCGTTATGGAGATTTTACTGCAAAGCCTTCATACGAACAGTTATCTTTAGCGAGCACTCACCTTTATCAATATACAGTAAAACCTCCCTAAAGCGACCACTTCCGTTCCAATAAAAATTGGTCGCTCCGAAAGGTGGTCTCTTAATGGAGGTCATGTTAAAATCTAGAATTTAATTGTTGAAAAAATGTAACAATTAATGTTACTAAAATTATATTTTTCAAATTTAGAAAACATATGAAAATTTAAGTATCAAAACAAAAGTTAATTACATGAGTTAATTACTGCAGAGTTTAAAAAATGAATACATTGATGTTTGCTTTGCTTTTATGGTTTATCTACTATAAATTTTATTCCAAAGTCCTTTCAAAATTCAATAAATAAATGCATTTTTTTTTTTTTTTTTTTGGAACGAATTTTGACGATTTCATTACTTTATCTATTCCTTTGAGAGTTTCCTGACAGAATAGGGCAGGGGAGTTTATGGACCGTCATCCTTAATATGTCATCAGAGTTAAATTCATTGCCTAAAAAGGAACAAAGGGGTTTAAACACTTAAAAGTTACCGGAATAAATAAAAATTCTAAACTTAGTTTAGAAGTTTGATAAATTATGCGCTCTCCAGAATTATTATTCTAATAAAACCTTTTTCAAGCGACCCGGAAAAAACTGAATTTCTTTCATTTTCTTCAAAGAAATGGGCCCCTTATGGAGGGAGTTCAACTGGGGTGGTCTCTGAATAGAGGTAAAATTAGTATTGAGCCTATGGGAATAAATTTCGTACCATGAAAAAATGGTCTTTCAGGGGGTGGTCGCTTAATGGAGGTGGTCGCACAGGGAGATTTCACTGTATGTATATTTACCTCATAAAAGCTAACACAATCGAATAGCAGACCGATTCAGCGTTCTGAAGGTGCCCGCGATTAAGAGTTTTTACTGTATTCAAAATTTTTTGTACTTAACTTTTAATCTTATTCTACTTTTTAGTACAAAGTACTGATTATAACCAATATACAATGTCGAAACACATTTAACGTATAAGCTTTAAAAAAATTGCATATCGAATTTGGGGAAACAAAAATCGTACGTGGTGGGGGGCGGGTGGGGGGACATGTCAAAGTTTACCCTTGCTTTAATCAAGTCCTTCTAGAAAAATTCAAACTCTGCATTGTGATTCAGTAAATATAGAATAATTCAGCTTTAAGTACAAAATCCAGTTATGCTTAAGTACATATAGTATAAAATTCTATTTTTTTACTGATATTCATTTTAAATTTCAGATTTCTTTTTTACTAAAAATAATCAAAAAATCAATATTATAATTGATTTCAAATGAAATATAGCTGTATATATTTACCGTATTTTTACAATTATGTTAACAGCACATAATTACATGAATTTAAGAATTTACAAATAATCATTATGACTAATACAGAGATAAGGCGAGAACATTTTCTAAATCGTTAAATAAGAAGATTTATTGAAAACGCCAACAAAATTTTCTCCGCTTTACGTCAACAGATTTCAGACGATTTCTGATGAGTCTTCAAATTGTGGTGTGAATCACCGGGCTTCAAAATGAAAACATCTGAAGTTGACTACTTTCAGTATAGGAAATAGAATATTTCTAAAATGCTCGGAAACAACAAAAGTATATAGCAGAAAGGGAAAACAGATTTCATGACCGGATTTGAGTTTTATCAGTCAAAACAGTTTAATCTAATAAATGAAGACAAGTAATTCGCTGTATGTATGGGGGAATTAATGATATGGGTAAATGGAAGGATTTTCGAACTATATTCTTTTAAATAACTTAAAATTTATCACGGTGTATAAAATCTGAGACGCAAGAAAACGTCATCAGACATGAAAAGCATACATAATAAATAAAAATTAAATAAGGATGTTTACTATAAAGAGTTGGGAATTTCAGTACATATCACATATTAAACATATGGGAAATGTAAAACCGATGTGAACGTTACAAATGCTGTCGCATTAAATGCTTATAAAAATATTGTATACATAAATAAAACCCATATAAAAGGTACTCTTATGTAATAATCACTCTAAGAAAACGCTGTAAAGATAGCCTTGATGGTAATTAAGAAATTATGAGCCGATCAACAGGTGTTGTCACTGCTATTTTTAAAGTAATGGCGTGCGAGTAGACAGAGAAAGAAGGCTTAGGATGGTGTATCTCAATAGATTCAGTAACAACTAATACACCATGCAGACTTGCCAAAACTTATTTTAAGGATAACATCGGATGTAAAATAATACAGAAACATGATTGCAGATGATTTGAATAGTAGAAATTTAAATATTAGCAAGATAAAATTTTAACATGGAAATCCCATAGGCAAAATGCTTTAAACAAATTTTGGCATAACTCAGGAACTAATAAAGCTATAGACTCGTGTGAGGTCTCTATTTAAAGAGAAAACATTCGCAGAGAGTTTTCAATACATAGTGAAGGGTCCACTTACCTGAAAAAAGGTGTGATTATTCCAAAATCACATCCACCCAGGCGACGTCCGGATTGGAGGCTACGTTAGTATCCGTGAGTTAAGCACACTTTGATATTAAAAAAAAATCCCTTCGCACATCCGGCTAGCTCTGTTAAAAGAATGGTATATTTCCATCCTAAAAACATAGCCCGCCAGACAACAGTTCTCTTTACCTGCTTTGACGAGACGAAGAACACTATATTATTGTTATTGCTTGACACCTTTCATTAATATGGAATATCACTATGTCGATACGGATTAAATCCTGGAACTTCACATTCCGAAAAAACCGAATCAAGTCAAAATAAATTATTAGTTAAGATGTACGCGTAGATAAAACAAACGCTCAGTTTGAATTACAAACGAACATCCAATTCGAACGAAAGGCATCTAAAACGCATGCGCAACTAGAGTGCCGCCTGGTGGTTAATGCGGAACGGAGTTACAAAGTGTCTTAAAAGTAGACACTTGCAGATTTTTAAGACACCTTTCTCAGTTCGTTTACACCATGATCATAGTAAGACACTTATATGTTTTAAATTAAGACATCTATCATGACTGAATTTTCAGATTCAGATACTTAAGTGTCTGAAATACCTTTTCAGTCACATATGTGTCTTAATTTAAGACGCCTCTATTTGCAGTGTGTTTCTATATTTTTACAAACTTTAACCTTATTATGCTTTTAGGGCCAAAAAGGACTTTATAAGACAAAATCAAAATATTAAAATGGCTGATTTTCGTTGTCTTGGGCGTAAATCATGCCCTAATATAAATCTGTTAATAAAAGGTAAGCGTTAAAGGATAAAAAAATACTACTCTCTGACATCGTCTTAACTTAAATAAGTGTTAAGATAAAAAGTTATTTATTTTCTTATGTTTACCAGCTGGGAAATGCCTAACCTGTGCTAGGTTAAAATTAAAAACGTTCTAGGGACTCTATTTGTTTGAATCACGTATCTCGGCTCCTATACAGGAAAGTTCTAGGAAAATCGTTCAGATTGTAAAATTCAACTTTTCCGCCAAATATCGCCAAAATTTAGCGAAAAGTCGCAAACTTGCCGAGATTCTTTCATTTGGTACCAGGCTTGTGCTTTGGGATTGGTAATCTTGAAAGTGAAATTTCCCTCCCAAATCTCCTCAATGTCGTTAACATATCACCAAAATATTTGGTGAAATGTTCCCAACTTTGCGACTTCGTTTACTGCCAAATGTTCAATAACTTAACTGTTTCAACCTTCATTCCCATTGACATGTATTGACCCGTAGTGACCCCAAAATGACCCACTAATTGAATTTTCTCGAACATATGACCTAGCCCAGTGGTCTTCTCCTATCCTAAAACGGTAGGATACAAAATTTAGTCAAATGGACTCCGATAGGTTGAATCATGTATTTTGGCTCCTATTGGGAATTTCTATAAAATGCTTTCAGATTCTGAAAGCGAATTTTTTTGTAAAATGTCGTCAAAATATTGCTAAATTTGGCGATAATCTTTCATTTGGCGCCAAGCATGTGTTTTGATATTGGTAATCTTGAAAGTTAATTTCCCCTGCATAAATTTCGCCAATGTCGTCAATAATTCAAAAATATCGCCAAATTTGGCGAAATGTTGCCAACTTTGCGACTTCGTTTACTGCCAACTGTTCAACAACTTAATAACTGTTTCAATCTTCATTCCCATTGAAATGCATTAATCCGCAGTGACCCCAAAATGACCCACTAATCGAATTTTCTCGAACATGTGACCTATTCCAATGGTCTTCTAATACCCCAAAGCAGTAGGATACAAAAATTTAGCCCAAAATCGTTAGAACCGTTATTAGATAAAATTTACATGCACACACACACACAAGATTTGTTCGTGTTATAATACCTGATAGGCATTTAGATGCATAATTTAGGGGTATTGAGTTCTGTTTACCAAAATTTAACTATTATTATATTCTTAGGTACAGAAATAAATGACTTTATAAGTCGAAACTGATATATTAAATCTAAAAAAAAAAATGATTAAATTCCATTGTCTTGGACATAAATCATGTCCTAATAAATCTGTTCGTAATAGGTAAGCGTCAAAGAAAATAATACCTTGCTCTCAGAAGTGGCGAAAATATTTTATTATAATTCTTGTAAGTTAAATTTGGGTGTCATTAGTTCCTATAATTTTCAAAAATTAATTATTATTATTATATTCTGAGAGCCAGAAATAAATTGCTTTATTAGACGAAATTAAAATATTAAAATCTACCGAAAATGGTTGAATCCCGTTGCCTTGGATGAAAATTAATCCGTCAGCGATAGGTAAGTGTCAAAGGAGAGAAACTTTGACACCATCCTAACTTCATAAAGTTTTATAGCAAGAAAATTCTTATTTCATTATAACACTCATAAGCCTCTTTTCCTCATTTAGATACATAATTTAGTGTCATAAGTTTCTATATTTTCCAAAACTTAAATATTATTACACTCTCAGGGCCAAAAATAAATGACTTTATAAGACGAAATCAAAATATTTAAATCGCTGATTCTCGTTGTCTTGGGCGTAAATCATAGCCCTAATATAAATCTGTCAGCAATAGGTAAGCGTCAAAGGAGAGAAAAATCCTACTCTCTGACATCATCTTAACTTCATTAAGTGTTAAATAAATATCCACTTTCCCGAAGAAAATCCTCTCCTGCTGAGAGTAATGAATGGGACTTTCGCACGATAAATAAAGTCCTATTTGTGTTTTATCGCCAACTCGTACGATTCCGTGTGATGCCTCACTCACTACTACGGTTACGGAGTCCGTAGGAAACGGATGCGCTGCGGGTGAAAGTTCAAAGCTTTTCGCGCCTCGAAAAACACCCGCTATACGCCATCTTTGATTTACAAGAGGGAGGGAGGAGGGAATGTAAACAAATATGGCCTCCGACGCAGACTCATCTGTTTTATGGAGTTTTTTCAGAAAATGAAGAGCGTTATTTCGAAATGCTTGCGCTGAGTGAGGAGAGATTAAAGTGTCTGGGTAAGGTTGTCAGAGGTACCGAAAAAATAGTGTTTTTAAAGCTGTGTGCGATAAAGAAGAAGGGGGAGAGAAATAAAAAATCATAAGAAATCCGTCATTGCTTTTTGTTAAGAATATTAATAAATGAGTTCAAGTGATAAATTACGTGCTTGTCTTTGGATTTGGGAAAATAGTAAAATGATCTTTACTGGAGTAATAAAAACAGATGAAAATGATTTGTCTATATAAATCAGCTGTTTTGCTCAAAATTTATGAAGGTATACGATAACATACATCGCGTGTAATGAAATATATTGTATTGAGTTGAAATCAACAGATCTTTTATATGTATATATCCAGGGGGATGTTAAAATATCTGGAGAAATGAAATGACCATTTAGACTTCCAGATACAAACGAAAATCACATAGGATCATACGGTTGCATTTCACATATTTAGTCAAAAATACAGGGTGTTTCATTCAAAGCAAAACACGAATTTCCGTTCATGTGAAGACATTGTAACGGAATTTATTTTTCGTGTGAGATGTGATGACATCAAGAGAAGTACTGGGAGCACACAGTGGTTCTCTCAGTGACACTTTACATACTATCAGCTATACTCCGAAATATGACGTTTCAGACTCAATGTTGGTTGGACATGGATAATGACTTTTTCAGGCATTCATCTTGACGTCATCACATTTCTCACGAAACAAGGTGTGTCTTTTAGACAATACAGTAGAACCTCGATTATCCGAAGTAATTGGGACCGACCATCTTTCGGAAAATCGAAATTTTCGGATAATCGAGAATGCAATTTGAAGATTATTAAAGAGAATTATATATGCAATATTTCTTATTATGGTAACAAGTGCTTAATTAAAATAAAGCAATAGCAAAATAGAAACAAGAATAAATTACCTGAATTTTAATTTTAAAATTAAGTACCTTTTACATATATCACAAGGGTTTGAAAAAATGTTTTGTTTGTCGGAGTTTCGATGCCCTTTTGCTTTGAAGCTCTATCACGGAGTTTTTTAATATTATTAGTTCACCAGTATCACAGTTTTCCTGCTGCTCCAGCCATGCCAAACCTTTTGCAAAGCATTCAAAAGCTTCAGAATTGGTACTTTGTTAGTTTTCTTCATTCCACTCCTCAGCTTACGGGAGCTCAAGTTAAATTCGAAGGAACTCTTAGAAAAGGGATCAAAAATATTTATATGTGATCGTAGTTTGAAAAGAACCCCTTGCACACAAGGAATATGATAGTTTTAAAAAAAAAAGGTGGGGTAGGGGGGATGGATTTTACACACAAGGAATGTGATAGCAAAAATAAAATAAAATAAAATAAAATAAAATAAAATAAATAAATAAATAAAAAAGCTTTAAAAATGGATTTCAGTTAACCGAGAGTTTTGGATAAAAGAGGTTCTAATGTACGTTAAAACATCTTGATACCAAGGTAACGAATCTATGGAGACGTGTGTGGGCGTTCCTGACTTTTAGTCACAAATTAGCTTCATATTAAAACTGTTTAAAGCCAAATATTTAAATTAAATATTTTTTATGTTTAGAAAACATTTATCTTACTTAATACTTCATCATGTTTTTTCTCAAACATAATTCTCTGATTGTAGAGGATTTACTTTACTTTAAATTTGTTGAAAAATTACATTTTATGGCGGAAAGTGGTCCTTTAGAAAATCGATGCTTGTTCTATTAAGATAGACTAACGTTAGATAAATATAGAAATATTTAATTTAAATGTTTTCATTATATACCATTTAAGTACAAAGCTAATTTATTTGTAAAAGTGTGAGACCATAGAACAAGGAATATACAACAAGGAATTATGCCCCTTTTAGGTAGCTTTCATTACAAAAAGCTACCTATTGCAGCCGTTCGGAGGAAAGCGATTTCAAAAAATTTTGGTATATTTTCATCGATCATGACCCCCAGACCCCGAAACCACCCTCCGTTCAAAATTGATATACATATATATATATATATATCCATATATATATATATATATATATATATATATCTGACCTATGTCACACTGTAACTCTCGTATTTATGAACCGATTTGGATGTAATTTGGTGTGTACATAGTACACACCAATGTCTCGACCGAGTTCGTTGGCCAGCTTCATCCGCCATTTTGTTTCAAAATGGCGGCCATTTAAAATTTTTTTAAAAATTTAAAATGTGAAATGTCGTACCAAAAAATTGAAAATGGAAAAATATTTTTTTCTTATGTATTTGACCTTTATACAAAGACTCCGGAGCAATTTTTGTTTCGTCTATATCTTAAAAAATGGCTGAGTTATAGCATTTTGAATTTCTAGCGTGGCTGACATTTTGAAACGTCCTGAATTTTGACACGCGATAAAAGGCGTATTTATGAACCGATTTGGATGTAACTTCGTTTATACATAGTACATACCAATGTCTCGACCGAGTTCGTTGGCCAGCATCATCCGCCATCTTGTTTAAAAATGGCGGCCATTTAAATTTTTAAGAAAAATTTAAATTTGAAATGTGGTACCAAAAATTTGAAAATTGAAAAAATATTTTTTTCTTATGTGTTTGATCTTGATAAAAAGATTCGGGAGCAGTTTTTGTTTCGTCTATATCTTAAAAAATGGCTGAGTTATAGCATTTTGAATTTCTAGCATGGCTGACATTTTGAAATGTCCTGATTTTTGTCACGTGATAACAGATGTATTTAAGAACCGATTTGGATGTAATTCGGTGTGTACATAGTACGCACCAATGTCTCGACCGAGTTCGTTGGCCAGCTTCATCCGCCATCTTGTTTCAAAATGGCGGCCATATAAAAAAATTTAAAAAATTTAAAATTTAAAATGAGATACCAAAAAATTGGAAAATGAAAAAGATTTTCTTCATATGTGTTTGACCTTAATACAGAGATTCCGGAACAGGTTTTGTTTGGTCTATATCTAAAAAAAGGGCTGAGTTATAGCATTTTGAATTTCTATTGTGGCTGACATTTTAAAACGACCTGATTTTTGTCACGCGATAACAGGCGTATTTATGAACCGATTTGGATGTAACTTGATCTGTACATAGTACATACCAATGTCTCGACCGAGTTCGTTGGCCAGCTTCATTCGACATCTTGTTTCAAAAGGGTTGCCATTTAAAAAAAAAAAGTAATTTAAAATTTAAAATAAAGTATTAAATAATTGGAAAATGAAAAAAAAAATTTTTTTGTGTGTTTGGCCTTGATACAAAGATTCTGGAGCAGTTTTTGTTTCTGAAAATTTGTTCTTTTGTTTATATCTTAAAAAATATTGAATTATAGCACTTTAAATTTCTAGCATGGCTAACACTTTGAAACGATCTTGTATTTGTCACGCGATAACACACGAATTCGCCTATTTCTTTGGAAGAAGGCATGTGGATAGTATACATCAATATCTCAACCAAGTTCGCTGGCCAGCTTCATCAGCCATCTTGTTTCAAAATGGCGGCCATTAAATTAAAAAAAAAATTATATTTAAAGTGAGGTGCAAAAAAAAAAAATAAATAAAAATAATTGAATGAAAAAGGATTCTTTCATAAGTATTTGACCTTGATATAAGCATTCACGAGCATTTTTTGTTTGTCTTTATCTTAAAAAATGGCTCAGATATATCAGTTTCAATTTCTAATGTGGGTGACATTTTGAAAAACTTATTTTTTTGCCTGCGACAGCACTCGTATATATCAACCGATTCCGATGTGAGTGAGCATGTGCACAGCCATTACTAAGGTCTCGACCAAGTTTACTGATTAGCCTCATCCACCATGTTGTCTTAAAATGGCAGGATTTTAAGAAATCGCCGAATTTGGCAGCCAATTATAAGTTAGTTTAAATAAAAGCAGCTTGGATAAAGCTGACTAATTTCGCGAAATTCTCATTCATAATGATTTAGTATTGATAAAAATTAATATTGAATCTCCTATATTCGGTTTCCACTAAATTGAGCTTCGTGTGTTTGAATAATATAATTTGTTTTTTTAAAATAAGGAAAATGAAAGCTACCTCTTCCTCCCGGCACTGGCCGGAAGGACTTTTAATAATGAAATCAGGAAATTTAAAGAGTAGTACCAATCATTAGGGAAGAGGAAGGGGTGTAAATTATTTTAAATAAATTATAAATTACAGAAGCTTTTCCGTAAAGACATTTGGTACGTGTGACAGTTTTAAATGACACAGTTTGTGTGACAGTTAATGTCTTACGCTCGTATTCACCAACTACTTCGACCCCGAGTTATACCGATAACCTTGGTCGAACGCTCAAACGGTACGCACCTTTAATCCTGATTGGACGTCTCCTTGATAACGTCCAATAATTGTTATTGTGACTTTTATTTGGGCGTTCGACCGAGGTTTTCTAGGTCGAGGTAGATGTTGAATACGAGCATTACTTGTCAACTGAAACTGGGCTTTATTTTCTGTCATTATGAACTTCTTCACTGTAAAAAATTGGTGTAACGTTACTCCATAAAATTAATGGCAGCATGCTACCACTAATTTTATGGGGTAATTTAACTGATATAACGGGTGCAACTTAAACTGAACTGGTATAATATTACACTATACTAAGCAACCTTGTACATTTGACTAAATAGGCGAGATTTTGGTTTGTTTCTGTCCGATTTGCCTTTTTATTTTTTTCTAGATAATTTCGAGTTATTCTGTAATAAATCTATTGCAAAATTGTTTAGAAAGGTAGAAGTATCTTTTTCACATTATAGTCTAGAGAAATATATCTGGTAGGTTTCTAAATTTTGTGAAATCTCATGGTATACAAAAAGACTTATACTGAACTCTGAAGAAAACAAGTATAAAAAAGTCCTTCTGGCCAGTGCCGGGAGGAAGAGGAAGCTTTCATATTCCTTATTTTAAAAAGCCAACTTATATTATTCAAACACACGAAGCTAATTTTAGTGGAAACCGAATATAGGAGATTCAATACTAATTTTTATCGATACTAAATCATTATGAATGAGAATTTTGCGAAATTAGTCAGCTTTATCCAAGATGCTTTTATTTAAAGTAACTTATATTTGGCTGCCAAATTCGGCGATTTCTTAAAGTGCCTGCCATTTTAAGACAACATGGTGGATGAGGCTAACCAGTAAACTTGGTCGAGACCTTAGTAATTGCTGTGCACATGCTCATTCATATCGGAATCGATTGATATATACGAGTGCTGTCACAGGCCAAAAATCAGATTTTTCAAAATGTCACCCACATTAGATATTGAAATTGCTATATCTGAGCCATTTTTTAAGATAAAGACAAACAAAAAATGCTTCTGAATCCTTATATCAAGGTCAAATACTTAAGAAAGAAACCTTTTTCAATTTCTAATTTTTTTGCACCTCACTTTAAATATATATTTTTTTTTAATTTAGCTAATGATGAATTAATGAGGCTGGCCAGCGAACTTGGTCAAGATATTGATGAATACTATCCACATGCCTTCTTACATCGAAATAGTCGAATACGTGTGTTATCGCGTGACAAATACAAGATCATTTCAAAATGTTAGCCATGATAGAAATTCAAAGTGCTATAATTCAACCATTTTTTAAGATATAAACAAAAGAACAAATTTTCAGAAACAAAAACTGCTCCGGTATCTTTGTATCAAGGCCAAACACATAAAAAAAATCTTTTTCATTTTCAAATTTTTTAATACCTCATTTTAAATTTTAAATTTATATTTTTTAAATGGCAACCCTTTTGAAACAAGACGGCGAATGAAGCTGGCCAACGAACTCGGTCGAGACATTGGTATGTACTATGTACAGACCAAGCTACATCCAAATCGGTTCATAAATACGCCTGTTATCGTGTGACAAAAATCCGGTCGTTTTAAAATGTCAGCCACAATAGAAATTCAAAATGCTATAACTCAGCCATTTTCTTAGATATAGACGAAACAAAAACTGTTCCGGAATCTTTGTATTAAGGTCAAACACATACGAAAAAAATCTTTTTCATTTTCCAACTTTTTGGTATCTCATTTTAAATTTAAAATTCTTTAAATTGCCGCCATTTTGAAACAAGATGGCGGATGAAGCTGGACAACGAACTCGGTCGAGATATTTGTATGTACTATGTACACACCAAGGTACATCCTAATCGGTTCTTAAATAAGCCCGTTATCACGTGACAAAAATCAGGACGTTTCAAAATATCAGCCATGCTAGAAATTCAAAATGCTATAACTCAGCCATTTTTTAAGATATAGACAAAACAAAAACTGCTCCAGAATCGTTTTATCAAGGTCAAACACATAAGAAAAAAAATATTTTTTCAATTTTCAATTTTTTGGCACCACAATTCAAATTTAATTTTTTCTTAAAAATTTAATTGGCTGCCATTTTGAAACAAGATGGCGGATGAAGCTGGCCAACAAACTCGGTCGAGGCATTGGTATGTACTATGTATAAACGAAGTTACATCCAAATAGGTTCATAAATACGCCTTTTATCATGTGACAAAATTCAGTACGTTTCAAAATGTCAGCCACGCTAGAAATTCAAAATGCTATAACTCAGCCATTTTTTAAGATATAGACGAAACAAAAACTGCTCCGGAATCTTTGTATAAAGGTCAAATACATAAGAAAAAAATATTTTTCCATTTTCAATTTTTTGGTACCACATTTTAAATTTTAAATGGCCGCCATTTTGAAACATAATGGCGGATGAAGCTGGCCAACGAACTCGGCTGAGACATTGGTATGTACTATGTACACACCGAATTACATCCAAATCGGTTCATAAATACGAGAGTTACAGTGTGACAAATGTCATATATATATATATATATATGTATGTATGTCAATTTTGAACGGAGGTTGGTTTCGGGGTCTGGGGGTCATGATCGATGAAAATATACCAAAATTTTTTGAAATCGCTTTTCTCCGAACGGCTGCAATAGATAGCTTTTTGTAATGAAAGCTACCTAATACTCCTACTCATAAAGCACACTTTATGTATTTGTGAATTACCAAATTATCATGGCAGAAATTTGTATATTTTGAACAAGATCGTAGATTATAAAAATTAATACACAATTTGTAAGAGAAAACTTCACTTTTTTTAAAATTAATAATGATACAGTGAAGCGTCAGTTACTGTTCTCTAAAAGAGTTTCCCTGGGCCGGCCTGGGTAGCGAAGATTGAACTAAATTAACGCTTAAAAATTTATGATTAGATTTTTAATTATTATCAATGACCAACAAATTAAAATATGTTTCAATCATACCCCTAGATTAATGATTGAATTAATTTCAACCGCTTTCTTTGATTAACAACGAAAACAATGATTAATCTCATTAGATTTAATTATTAGATATTAAATAATTATATTCAAGATTAGCGAAATTAGATTAATAATTCAAAATATTGTCAACTGTTTTGGGTCAAGATTTCTCCAAATGATGATATTTATTGAAATAAACTTGATTGCATTATTTCCGCAAATACAGTTCAGAAGGATGCAGGAAATTCAATACACGTTTTGTTTATCTTCAGAAATTATGCACTGCAAATAAAGGCGTATAAAATTCAGACACATATGTGACTGAAAATGTAAATATAAAATTTCAGACGTCATAGGTGTCCGCAATTAAGACACTTAGGTCTCTTACTATGTTTTAATATGATAAATAATGTAAACTGAAACGTCTGAAACTCAGACATATAAGTGTCTTAAAATGGAGTGTTCAATCTTCAGACATTTTAAAATGTCTTAATTTTTAAGACACCTGTATGTGTCTGAATTTAAGACTTTTCAAACGTCTGAATCGCATCCATCTTTGATCAACCTGCATGTTCGGCAATAGGCAACCGTTTTTACTCTTTTGTTAGCTTTATACACAGTAAAAAACATTCGTTTAAATATGGAAAGTGTACTGCCAAATGAGACACCAATTTACGCATTATAATGTAAACTTTTTTACGTAAATTCCAGAAAAATTTCCATTTTTTGCGTATTTCTGTATTTAAAAATTTCTATTTAAGGCTGTTCTTAACTGCTCTGCTCAACAAGGGCAAAACGTTTTGATACATTTATAAATTCATTTTTTAACGGAAAGGTATAAAATTGGAAAGCCTGACCATGGAAGCGATTTGGAATTCAACTGTCTTTTCCATTTTTTGATAAATCAATTACCTATTGAGTTATAAAGAATTTTGATCACGTGACAGACAGGTTTTTCGTCTGCTCTTGAGTATCTTTCTTCTTCGCGCGGAAATTTGGTTCAAAACGCCCACTTTGACATTATTTTTTGAAAGATCTATTGAGTTTGCAATAAAATGGAAAAACAGCTCAATTACATAGTTTCTGGTCAACAACACTAGCTAGTTTCATGCATTTTTGAACAAAAATAAATTATAACTTATGTCAGAAAGTTGCCCTTTTGGAATTGAGAGCACCATTAAAAGAAAAAATATAATATTTCAAGGATAAACCCATATATTTCATTCCCCACTTTCTAACTCACGTATATTAGACATGATTTATTTATTTTTATTTAAACCACTGGCGTATCTAAGGGATGGGCAGATGAGGCCACAGCCCCCTTCTTAATTATAAAAAATTTCATGTTTAATCACAAAAATTTAGCAAAAGGCATGCATCTTAGAAAGTGGTGTTACTTCGCAGAAACCATGAAATTTTTCATTTCAGCCAAGTTTCCGTTATACAGAGGTTTACTTCAGTTTTATTTACTTTTTACTAAAATGCATTTAGCAGATAATTTTCAGTGGTCCGCTTAAAAAAAATGCGGTATAACCATAAATTCATAATTGTTAAGTTAAAACCTGCTAAAAACGAAATTTTGCCCAGTCCCATATGATTAAAAAGTTTCATTGCATAATAGATGCGTTACCTAATCTATAAAACCTGTTTAAAGAGGAATTTTTCTTTTTTGTTTCCTGTGTTCTATTTTAGAAATTTTTACTTATCTCAGCGTTCCTTTCCGAAATGAGATGTTTAGATACGCCGCTAATTCAAACTTTTTTGGTCGCTTATAATTCGATACGTAATTTATTCATAAAAAAAATGGAAAACTAATTTCGATCACATAGTTTCTGAATAACATCACCTGCCAATTTCATGTATTTAAGAACAAAAATGAATTAAAATTTCTGTATTTTCCAAACACCAAACATCTTTCAGAAAATTATCAAGAATAAATAGTGGCTCCATCTCGTGCGATTAAAAAGTTATCAAGTAATCGAACTTTTATTGTAATTACAAGCATCCCCCAATTTATATAAGTAATGCGTTTCGCAAACTTATACGTAACTTGAATTTTACGTTGGTCGAATTTCTAAATTGATTAGGTAAAATTTCGTAAGAAACTGCAATATTTATTGCATATACATATTATATATATATATATTAACGAAAAGAGTGATGATAATTTTTAACAATTTAGAATTTAGTACAGTACCTTATTTACTAATATTATATATATATATATATATATATATTATTTACACAGTATTATTTTATAAATAAAACATCATGCAGCTTTATTTAC
The DNA here is from genome assembly GCA_963932465.1 of Maratus speciosus. Taxonomy (NCBI): domain Eukaryota; kingdom Metazoa; phylum Arthropoda; class Arachnida; order Araneae; family Salticidae; genus Maratus; species Maratus speciosus. The sequence goes on from OZ010796.1 coordinate 379,631,852, forward strand.
TCGGTTATAAACTATAAAAGTATGAAAAAACATAAAAACAAACTGAAAGAAAACTTTTCAAATAAAAATCTCTTATGGAATGCGGGATTTATAAATTTAACATTGATGAATCAATTTACAATTTTCAATTTACATCAAACGAACAGGTGAAGCTACGAGAAAAACACTCGTTTCTCTTCATCGAAACAAAAATTAGCTTTCCTTTTGCTTCGAATTCAGCTAACATAATTGTTACGGTTGAACCCCAGACATTTTGTCCTCATTTGTTAAAATAAATCTAAAAATAAAGTGCCACATATTCATATTTCTAAAAAGAAATTGCGTAAAATTTTCAAAATTATTCTAGGGTTTAAAAAACGCTACTGCTGCTTAAAATACATTTTTGTGCTTGATAAATAACATTATTTCAAAGCGCAGCTGCAGAACCTGTGGCCGAATGGATAGCGCGCTTTTCTGGTGACAGACGGTACTGTAGTTCGATCCCCGTCTATGGTAAGTTTTCGAAGTTTACAGTAGTTTAATTTGAATATAAAAATCAAATGTAATATGTACTTCAAAAGAAAGTGGTTGGTGGAATGGTTCATTGAAGAAGAATTGTATTTTTTATTTTTTAAATGGAAATTTTTAAATACAGAAATATGCGAAATAAATGGAATTTTTTCTGGAATTTACATCAGAAAATTTCCATTAAAATATGTAAATAGTACTGGAGTCTAGAGTTTCAGTACAATTTCTATATTTTAAGGGATATATATATTTTTTACAGTGTATAACGCTTACAAAAGAAAAAAAAAACAAACGGTGAAAAAATGTCTGTCAAAGTGGTCAAACATGGATGCAATTCAGACGGATACAAGTGTCTTAAAAATTAAGACACTTTAAAATGTCTGAAAATTGAACACTGTGTTTCAGACACTTAAGTGTCTGAATTTAAGACATTTCAGTTTAGAGTGTGCAAGCAAGAAAAGACCGTAACATCTCAAAACCAACCGACCGACAAATTTTAAAAAGCCAGAAAAGCGTTTCCTTTTTTAAACGTTAAAATTAGACCAACGGCAGAGGTCTAAATTTTACGAACATCTCAATAAGACAAACGTGTGTTGTACAGAAATATGTAGGTAATTAAAATATGATTGAAGGTAACTGTGTTTTTATTTATTTTGTGTGAAGTTTTATAAGGTATTATAACACTTCACACAAATTCACTCATAAGATCTTGCCTCATCCCCTGCCCTTGTGGATTTTCAATAGTCAGAGCGGATTTCAGGAATCATGAAACAAATATCATTGAAACAAATATGTGGAGGAGGTAAAATCTAGAAATCTTATAACCTCAGCAATATAATAGCTAAAAATCGGTTTTGGTAAATAATAGTCATTTAACCATGCAATGTGCAATTAAGAGTGCTGAGAATGTAAGTGGTTTAAATCTTTTTAAAAATGCCGAAAATGAGGTTAATGTAAGGTAACATGTAGCATTTTTTCAGATTTAAAAAAATAAACCCACAATTATTTTAGTCAGATGTAAATAACATGATTTTTCTAGAGAACTTTTACTCCCATGGGTGCATGTTTCATTATGTCTAAATATCCAAAAATGATTTTCAAAGCACATTATATAACTCTTTTGTATTCTAACAGATTGGAAATTTTAATTTTTTCGTGCTAAATATTCAAAACCAACAACTGTCGAACGTACTCAAAAACACCGCAAACAGAAATGAAAAGGAAATAAAAATATTAATTCTGTTACATATACTTAATGGATGGCCATAATATATCGTAAAACAAAAATGATGTTTTACTTAATTTTGCGACCTTCTCTCCTATACGTATACGGAATAACGGAAAATTTTATAATATCTAATTTCATTTCAATAAACCAAATTATAGGGACATATACGATGCACTTTTATGCAATTCAATACATAAACTGATGAGTTTCGTGTTGAAATTTTAGGTATACACCCAGAAGTGGAATTTTAAATTTCAGTTATATTTTAAATATTTTCTAAGAAAAACATTTTTTCCCCACAAAATTTTCTTATTTATAGGCTCATTTTTAAACATAAAAACATGAGATTAGCAATTATTACTATTAAAGAGATTTGGGATCGAAATGTTTTTTCATTTTTCGATAAATGACATTCATCTTGAATTATAATCAATGGTGACGATTATCAAGCTGCCACGTTCGGTTCGAAATTCGGTTTAAAACACTATTTTCGACTCTATTTTTGAAAGATCCTCTGCCTTTATGGAAAAGGGGGGAAAATACTATATAATTTCATACACTATAAATTGAAGTGTCAGAAATTCAGATACTTAAGTGTCTGAAACAGAATGTTCAATTTTTAGACGTTTTAAAATGTCTTTAAACAACTCATTAAAAATTTTTTAGACACTATATGTGCGTCTGAATTTCAGACACTTCAAGCGTCTAAATCGCACCCATTTTTTTGTAAGCATTATACGTAGCCATGTTTGACCACGCTGAATCCGGGAAAATATTTGGCCATGGTTCTGCCCCCTCCCACTCCTCAATTTTAGGGACCCCCAAATTTAGTAAACTATTTTCGTAACCCAATAATTTATCTTTTTCGATATCATACGCATTATAATCAATATTTTGAACTTCTAGAGGCAAACAAAATAAAAACAAAAAAATATTTATCTAAATACAATAAAACCTCTCAATAGGGAGCACCTAGAGAATTTGCCTTCAATTCGGAGGTATCTACTTTTTTGAGGTTAAGGTATATAAAACATGTGCAAGTTGTGAATAAAAAATTGTTTCTTAAACAGTGATGTTCTCTATTTAGGAATGTCCATTGGAGGTTTTACTGCAAAACCTTCATATTGGCAACTTTATTTAGCAAATACTCAACTTTTTCATATTAAGCATGTATTTTTACCCCAAAAAAGTGAACACCTTCGAATAGCAAACAAATTCAGCGTTCCGCAGAAGTGCTCGTTATTGAGAAGTTTTGCTTTATTTAGATTTTATTATTTTTTTACATTATTCTACTTTAGAAGTTCAAAATATTGATTGTAATCTAAACAATGTCGAAACAAATTTAAAATATAAGCGTTACAAAAATTGCATATCTAATTTGGGGCCCCTAAATTGGTGTGGAGAGGGGAAGGGACACTACCCACTTTGCCCATGCTTCAATCAAATTCTTTTTCTGCAAAAAGTTCAACCATGTGTTACTGTTCTCGAAATAGAAGTGTCTGGTATTTGGGAGTGTCCGTTATAGAGGTTAGTTGACATTCGCTAATTCCGGACTACTCTATTTAGAAAAAACCCTTCATAATTCAAAACACATACATCCCACCAAAGAAAGAAAAATTGGGCCATCAGCTGGAAAAATGATGGCACCCAGCACTGCCATCAGCGGTAAAGTGCAATGGTGCCATTACTTAAACCTGTAAAAAAGTGTCCGTGCGGAATGCAGCTGGCCCATCAGTGATGCCAACAGCAGGCCAGCATTGGTATGCCATCTCATTACTTGAATCCGGTACATTTCCTGCAGTGCCAGCACCTATCCCACTGCTATTCCTTTGCTGGCCCAGCACTTTCCCTTACAAAAATTTCTTATAGAATTCTATTAAAAAACAAAGTATTGTGGCTCTTTTTTCTATAAGCTAGTTTCACCAAGAGCTATAGAGATATCTGTAGAAGTGCCCATCTATAATATAAATGTCTAATGAAATTTTTGAATTTGCAGCGGTTTCCATGTGGTCACCCTCCCAAGTACTAACCGCGATCGATGCTGTTTGGTTTTCGTGATTGGACATGAACAAGTATTCTCAGAGTACGCTACGACCGCCCGTAGTTTTCAAGCTCTCATTACACTATTTCAAATTTGTTTCTTTTGTGATTTACGTTTCAAATCATTAAACTGGTATAGAAATTATTGTACCCTATAGAAATCCTATATATTTTATACGCTTTTTTTTATTATTGATTCTGAACTGTGTAAATTATGAAAACCGAAATCCTTTGTAACTTAGGAACAGATGTCTTAAGTTCCCACGGCTGCCATCTTTGAATTTTTCTTGGCGTGAAAACCCCTTTTCCGCCAAGTAGTAAATGTCGCCAAGCACCGGTTTATATGCATGTTTCGCTTAACGAAAATAAAATTAAATAATAAAATTCGCTAAAGTGGCAATCAGTAATCTTGTATGAGGCTTCGCGCACATTAACCGAAAAAAAAACATCACTGCATTCAGCAGTTCTCCCGATATAGCATTCTCAAAATTCAGCAGTTCTCACTTTCTAGCAATCTCAAAATGTAAAAAACTCTTAAAGCAGCAAAATATACATAAAAAACGAAACTCGCTAAAGTGGCAATCAGTAATCTTGTATGAGCGCTACGGCGCACATTAACCGAAAAACAAATCACTGCATTCAGCAGTTCTCCCGGTGTAGCATTCTTAAAATTCAGCAGTTCTCGCTTTCTAGCAATCTCAAAATGTAAAAAAACTCTTAAAGCAGCAAAATATATAGTCCAAGAGCTGTTAAACAGTTTAGGGAAGGTATTTCAGGCACCCTGAAAATTTGTGCAACACTTCTTTTGTAATGCTTGAATACAAAATCGAATGTCTGGCTGAAGGATCGTGGCCCAAAACCTGTGCCAGGCAAAAAATGGCACTTGACACGTGTCTGGCACAGTTTTTGTGCCGACTAAAGTGTCTGTCCTTTTCAAAGTATTTTTTTTCTAAGCATAAATATTATTGTGCCTCAATCTCAGCGTGCCTCAAATACCTTTTTTGGATAGTCAAAAAATAGCACTTGACACGTGTCTGGCACAGTTTTTGGGCCGACTAAAGTGTCTGTCATTTTCAAAATATTTTTTTCTACGGATAAATATTATTCTGTTTCAATCTCAGCGTGCCTCAAATACCTTTTTTGGGTAGTGTCAAAAAAGTGGCACTTGACACGTGTCTGGCACAGGTTTTGGGCCACGATCCTTCAGCCAGACATTCGATTTTGTATTCAGGCATTGCAAAAGAAGTGTTGCAGAAATTTTCAGGGTGCCTCAAATACCTACTCAAAAATGTTCAACAGCTCTCCTATTATACATAAAATTATCAACATACCTTAACAGATATCTGATTTCTTGAAAGCTCCAGGACGAAATCTCTCTCATAACACCGCCGTCATTTTCCAAAATAGGCTTATGAATACGCATTGAGACACAATAAACAAACCTACTGTTCTTCTCAAAATTTCCTCATATTTCTTAATTACTTCAGCAAAAGCGTTTAAACGGATTACAGAAACCATAGTCAGTCAAATACATCCAATAAATTTAACATAAAAATAAAAAGACAGGACGATACAACACGATATCAAAATACATCCACAAAATCCACCACTTCTCAGGGGTTGCCAGAACACAACACGTCAGAATACACACGTCACACGGGGTTCCACATATCAAGGTTGCCATAGCTATAAACACCGCCAACAAAAAAATCGCCAAACAATTCAAAACAACGGCTGAGGGAACACAAGGCATCTAAGCCGTAACTTGGCAAAACCAGATTTAAGGAGAAAAAAAATGTGTGTTGAAATAAAGAATTTATGTATTTATCCATTTACTTATTTATTTTGTTGGTGGCGGTGGTGCTATATTATTTACAGTTAAAAAAAATAGCTTCTCAGCTTAAATTGTGTTAAGATATTGATTTCAGATTTGTGTTTAAATACTTGTAACGGAGCCGATGTCGTAAGGTGGTGTGGTAGCGGGCAACTTCAACGGCCAAGGCTTATTTAAAGTCGAAGAAATATTTTATTGCATTACAAACAATTAAATAATGTTTTCTAGATTATATAAGTCCTATTTACAACATTTTTCATAAAAGGGTTCGAGTACAGCTAACAATAAAGTATTTGTAGAATCAAGTCCAGTTCTCCAATAGCAGATTGTTTTCAGGGAGAATGTCTCTAATACATTCAATGTCCACACTTTTCGAAGGTAGAGATCGAGATGCTCGACAGGAATGTCGCACTTTTTGTAGATGTTTAACCGAGGTTTAGGAACCTCCGATATTCAACTCCGTGATGGAGATATCTTAACAGCCACACCTGGCTTTCGCTTTTCTGTGCTTCGGAATATGTCCCGAAGCTGTTGGCCCGTGAGAGATTTCCACTCTGCACGGCCAGAAACACCTTGAAGTCTCAACTTCAACAGAAAGGGAAAAAAAAGCTCCCGAGAATGCTCTTGCATCCTCTTTTATCAGTTTTGTTTTTCCGTCTAGGACCAAAGCCACTCCCATTAGCCACTCACCATCCGTGGCCCATGATCTCATAGACCAGCCCTTTCTCTCTAGGCTGCAGTCAGGAACCTTAGCGTCCGGTTCAAAATCTGGTTTCACTTTCTACTTTCCCACGGGAACGGGACTCTCGTGAACATCAAAAGAATATTTCTCTCGCTAGATAAAAGAGTTCCTTTCACCCTAGTGTCCTCTGCAAAGATTGATTGAAATTGAAATATTTGTTTCATCTTTATCGACATTTTCTGGGACTCTGAAGAAATTTGGAGGCTAGGTGAAAATACATTAGTTTCCCTATGCTGACTTTTGCCTTGTAAATTGAGAGTTTCAATGTGAGATATCGTCGAATTTTCACATACTCAATGTCTTCGATATTCGCAACGCCACCTAGCGTAAGGGTTCCCAGCAATAATACTGGAAAAGTTCGTGCACTTCCATGTAGTGGTGGGTCAGCGCATGAGATAAAACGGAAGCCCACCAGAATTTTATCTGATGATTTCCAACACCAAAGTTGACTGAAGCTGTCCAGCAGTGGTCATGCAGTGATAGACTATTGGCCAGCACTTCTCCATCATTGCCAGCACCTATCTTGCTGCTGGCCAGCAATTTCCTCTTTGCTGGGATATTTGTTTATTTTTACCTCACAAAAGCAGATACCTCCGATTATGGAAAAAATTTCGCAATCCCGAAGAGATTGAGAGATTGATTATTGAGAGATTTTTCGGTGTTTTATTAAATATATTTGGCGTTTTTAATATTGTCCTACTCTAAAAGTTCAAAACTTTCATTATAATCAGTACGATGTTGAAAAAGGTTACCAGCTATACTAAAATTGCATGAAAAATCCCCCCCCCCCCCCGTCCCCGAAAAAAAAAGAAAATTTATATCATTTAAAAATTGGGATTTTTTAAAAAGTTTATATTGCCACATGGGCAAGTTTTTATGTAGATCAGAGGATAATTACAAAAGCTACTTAACTACACTGTAAAAAAAGGGAGTATTATTACACTTAAATTTGGGTTTCTAAAATACCGAATGAAGTTTAAATATGCGCTATTTCTGGTGTCAACACACTTTAAAGTGTTATAGTAGATTAAAGTGTTATAGTAGATTAAAGTGTTATAGTAGATTAAAAATGGTGTAATTTTACTCCTTTAAAGAAATTATGAAAGCCTTACACCAATTCAGGAGTAAAAATTTTAAACGACATATGACTCAGAGCGCCATTTTGAAATTCATTTTTAGTGATGTTCCTGGGTAAGGATTTTGTCCGATTTCTGATATATTTCTGAATGTTGATTACTGATTAAAAAACAGTTAACATAGTCCCAGTTGCAGTTTTACGCGAGCTGCAACTGTGTTTATTTTAATATGCTTGGACTAATTAGTCAAAGATATACGTCAAGTATACGTGACCTAAGTCTAGATGTACTGAAGGAAAGATTTGTGAAAGGAAAAATCTGCTACCCTGTATTGCCTTAGAATAAATTTTATAACTGTTAAGAAATCTCAGGAAATAGTAAGTTACTTATTGTTTATTTTGTTACAAACTCTAAAATAAATATATGTGTATAATTAGTTTTGATTTTATCGTATTTAGCAATTTTAATCGTGTTTAACAATTTTAAAGCTAAAAACAGCTTTAAAGTATATGTTATGCGTATCTATTGTGTCATATGTCCAAGTTTTAACAATATAGCCTTTCACTTGATCGTACTTATAGTTCGTTTGATAATATACACCGGAATGTCTAAGTAACCGAATATGTTTTCCTTGCACTTGAAACTCTTTTTATACTCTTGATTTTGTGATATATATATATATATATACATATATATATATATATATATATATATATATTAAACTGATACATAATACTTGTAAAATATGACTTAGTAGACTAGTTATTTCGATATTTTTAAAATCAAAATTATTTATAATGTAAACATGTAAAAATGTCACTTTCGTATAGACCTTTGAAATGCTACTATTACTTTGAAACATAATGTAAGCATGTAAAAATGTCACTTTCGTATAGAGCTTTGAAATACTATTAGTTTTGATTTTATAGAGTTTTACATGATTTAAATCCCATTAGCTTGAACTGCTTTAAAGTAGTATTACAAATAAACATGGTGTTATAAGTTCATGTGTTAACAATACATTCTTTCAATTAATATTTGTATTTTTTTTTCTATTATTTAAGTTTATCTGAGGTTTTGTAAGTAACACTTTAAGATACGTATTTTAATAATATGTAAAACACTAAAATTGTTTTAAATTTGAAAGCAAGAAAAAAAAAAAAAAAATATATATATATATATGTAATTTATCACCGTAAATGCGTAGTTTTTTTTTTTAAATTCAGTAATTATGCTGTAAGGATAATTAATGCTAATTAATTGTATTTTCGTGTACTATTTGGCAATAATAATAATACAGATTGCAATAACAATCAGTCGCGTAGCCAAGGTTTCCTTTCTGAGAGTGCCGAAAATTTTCTATTTGAATGGAAAATCTGTTAAACAAGAACATTTTCGATAGAACACATTGCAATGGGAAGGGTTAAAAATTTGAAGTATACGGGCAATAATAGGTGGGAAATCAATTTGCGACATATAACGCTGATAAATTAAGGTTCTTTTTTTCTCTCTCTCTTTTTTTTTTTTAGTCAATAAAAGTTAAATCTAAAACTTTGTTAAAATAGATCAGTAAAAAAAGGGAGGTGTGGGGGGAATGGATTAAAACCCTTGCAAAATCTCTAATGTCAGTATTAATAAATATAGTTGCAATACTAGATACGCTTAATAATGAGATAAATATGGTAAGGGATGGGATAATACGGAAAGTTTTGTTAATTATTTTATTTGATTTTACATTAAATGTTTTTTGTTTTTTTTTGTTTCTTTTTTTGTTTTTTAAGAGTGACATTTGAAAATTGATATCTCACTTAAAATGAAAAACATTTTCCTTAAGATACTATTTTTCCTGAAAAACTTGAGAAATTTATACAGTTAAAACAATGTTTCTCTTTGCGTGAAACTATTTGTTGTAAATTGTGGTTGCATTAGATTTAAAATGTAATCTTTAAATTGTTTTTTTATTTTACTGTTAAAGTGCAAACCAAATAAGCACTAGTGTGACTTTACACCAGATAAGCAGCAGTGTGACTTTACACCAAAAACGGTGGCAACTAAGTTGCCACTAAAAGTGGTGTTTGTTTACACCATTTGATAGCTAGTGGCTCATTACACCAATTTACAAGTGGAATTTCATTACACCACTTGGGGTGGCAACTTAGTGGCAACTAAATGACTTAGCTGCCACCCTTTTTGGTGTAAAGTAAGGGAAATCTTTTTTACAGTGTATCAATAAAAATAAATAAATATTCTATATTAATAAAATGAAGAAAAAAATACTTACAGTTTCCAAACTTCTTTTGTCTGAAATATATATCTTAACATCTAATTGTCATTTTTATATTTCTCGTATATTTGCATTTAAATAAAGTTATGAAAACCACAATTTTAACTTCAAAATTTAGTAAATGCTTTTCAATTTTTCCCATTTTATATTTCAAATTACTTTTTTTAATAAAAATAATCAAAAAATCAATATTAGAGTTCATTTCAAATAAAATATAAATGTATATTTTTACTGGCAGTACTACAATTAATCGTAGATTAACATCACATAATACATGAGTCTTATGACAACTTCATATATTTTCATATACTTTATTTATCTTTTTTTTAATCTGCGGTTTAGGCTAGGAAGAAACTAGCTGATTAAAACTTAACGAATGCGTTTGCTTCATGAAGACGAAGAAAGCAAGCAGCATTAGAAGATCTTTTAAATCTTTTTTACTTACTCGGGGTCAGTTACTGCCGGATAAGAATTAGCAAAACAAGTGAATGATTTTAATTTAAAATGCCTTTCTTTTATAGATATTATTACTTTAAATTTGGGAAAAAACATGAGAATTTAGGATATATATTTTGTAATACAAGACAACGTCATAAGTCTAAAAATATATGCTTCTAGAATTATTGGGGTTTTTTTTCGCAAACAAATTCAAAACTAATTGCATTTCATGCAAGATTTTGTTTAGTGATATAAAGAAAATTATAAATGACACTAGTTTTAGTACTATAAAGAAAATTATGACACTTACTTGAATCGCTGTTGCAAGAGGTAAGGAAAATGCCTCGATTTGAAATTTTAAAAACTATCAAAGTGAGGGAGAAAGACTTGCATAATTTTAGAAGGAAATCCCTTAATATATCCGGCTAGCTATATTAAAAGAATGAAATGTTTCATCCTCAAAACATAACACGCCAGACAAAAATTTATTATTTTTGCCACCTTTGACAAGACGAAGATGAATAACACAATATTATCGATATAAATTAATACAAATTAGCACTAAGTCCGTTGCACACACTTTGTAGTGTTACTGGATGTAATCTTCAAGTGTTGTCTAGTTCTGTGTATATCCCGCATTTATATCGACGACAGCTTATAAAAGACATTTGGTGTCGAGCGCACAAGTCAGATGTATGTATTCAATAAATAAATAAACTAAGTGAATACGAATTAAAATCACAGAACATCACATTCCGCAAAACACGAATTAAAATATACGCGTACATAAAAACAAACTTTCATTTTGAATTACAACGTATACCAAGTTCGAACGAAATACATCTAAATGGCATGTGCGACTGAGAGTTTCCCCTGGTGGTTATTACCTAGGAAAAACGGAAGAAACAAAACGACTTAAATTAAGGTATGTTTTGAAGCAGCGAAGTGTCTTAAAATAAGACGTTTGCATTTTGTATTTTAGACAATATTCTCAGTTCATTTACACCATAATTATAGTAAGACACTTATGTGTCTTAAATTAGGACATCTATAATGTCTTAATTTTCTTTCCAAGACACTTACTGTAATTCTTTTTCATTCACATATGTGTCTAAATTTAAGACGCCTCTATTTGAAGTGTAGTTTCTGATTAAGAACACATGCCAATCTCAAGCTTTTATGAAAAAAAATTGCATGTGCATTGCATTGCATTGCATTGTTGTGTCCAGAAGTAAGCAATTTGGAGTTGAGAACAAACCTGGACGGGTCAGGATCATAGATCTTAAAATTGTAAATTTGAGTCAAAGTACAAAGTTATCTATTAAATGGAACATTAATTTGGCTTAAAAAAGGTAATTTATTCATGACTCCAAGTTAATAAGAAATATTTATACTACATTTAAATGCTTATTTCCTCCACTGTACGCATAATTTTTTCTTCACTTATAAAATGATAACTCGAAATATTATTAATCATATATTTGTGATCCCACGTCTGTAACCCAAGCCTTCCGGGTTACAGAATATATGTGAAAATCATCATCATTTTTTATGGAAAATTGTTATAGATATTTTATATTTAATATATATTTTCTTAGATTGCTCACGAAGAACACCAAAAAGCATTTTTATGTGAAAAATATCGATTATGTATTTAAATAAAGTTTTAAACCTTTCATGCGCAACTTTGCATATATGCAAACAATACAGTTTTGAATTTAATAGATTTTTTTTAATTTGTATATACCTAATACAAACCAGAAAATTAAAATAGCAATATTTACTTTAATTAATAACAGATATTCCGTATTTAAATAAAGCGAAATTAACCATTGAAACTTTCTGGTGTAAAGTATGATTCTCTGAACAACGTAATTTCTAGAACGTGCTCTATCATGGGAATTAAAGGGTTAAAGATTAAGTTTTATAAAATAAATAATTATATAAAACAAGGTATTTGGAGACATACTTATTAAAATATACGCCCCACGACAGTAGTTTTTCTTGAATTGCACATGTGCAACAGAAGAAAAGATTGACGTATTATATGAAAAATGTAGCTCTGATTTTTTTTTTTTCATTATTTTTCCTGTGTAATAAACCTTTCAAGGAATCATATATATATATATATATTTTAAACAAAATAAAAAATCTCGCATTCAAGGGTTAAAAATTATTAAAGGCGATATTTTCATTTTAGCAGCTTGCCAGCAGTTATTTGCCGAAGAAAATGCCAAAAATTTCGCTACTTAGAGCAGCCTTTCTTATTTTAATAATTTCAGTAATTTAAGACCGTAGTTTAATTACATTTCTGTTAAACTTTTGTTTTATTTATTATAATTTATTATTTTTTTAATTGTATATATTTATATGCATTTATTTATATTTATTTTATTTCGCTATGAAATATTTGCTGGAAACAAATGCTGAAGCGTTTGCATTGTTTTACCTGCTAATGAGGATCCTTTGTAATAGATCTACACGCGATATAGAGACAGATTTTCTAAAATAAATCATGCTTGATTTTTTTTAAAAACCACAAAAAATCAGTAAATTTAGATACTCTTTTCAAACAAATTTCATTTGAAAGAACTTTTCTTATTTGTTGGTGTAAAAATTGAAATTTTGCAATGTTTAAAAAAAAAAAAAAAAAAAAAAAAAACTACCGTAAAAGCGAAATTTATTGGTCAGGTGTTGCCACTCTCAAAATATCATCAACATTACTCACGGACATGCTTTTTCTTTATAATATAGATGATATTTTAAAACAAATGTCATTGCGGATTATGAATATTTTCAAAATTAAAGAGAATTAATCTTGAAATGTATGTGCAAATGTGTAAGTAATTTTATTGAAAAATGTTTTAAATGTAATCTCTAATTAGTTCAAAAATTTTATTTATTGATACAAATATAAAATATAGTTTAAAATATGGTTTACTTTCAGTTTTTAAATTTTAGAAAATTTAATACGCATTTTTTATTATTTTTTATCAACAGAAATGTATTCGAAATATTTTTGTATCTTTATATTATCCGCTTAAATGAAATCTAAATGATGCCATTAATTTCTGCAAAGTATAATATATTTATTTAAAAAGTCACACAAACACATTCAAACGAAACTTAATGTAACATAAAACTTAACTTACATAAAACACAAAAATGCTAAAATGTATAAACATTGCTAGACTGTATTTTAAATATTAAATTTGTTTTTTCTTTTTAATGCTTCACGCTTGTCTAAAATGAAGGAATTTTTTTCCCCTTTGCGATATGTACTTGTCTTCCAGCTTTAGAAGAACAATTTATCCAGAGTATAAGAGCATTGCGAAGGAAAGTGTTTGTATTTTATCATTAAAAAAAAAAAAAGAATATAAAAAAAAATACTAAACAATTACAAAAACGGTAACAATTTGTACAGTCCTCAGCAAATTTTAGACACTGGTGATATTTGACCTTTAAATAAAAAATATGAACACTTGGGGCAAATGGCTGTACTTATTTTAAAACATATTTTAAACATTTTAGGACGGAAATAACGGTTTTAATATCGGATTTTATTTAATTTAAGGGGACAAGGGACCTTTAAAACCTTAAAAATCAATTTTTTATTTTTTGTAAATTTCGCTTTAAATATTATTCAAGGGTACATTATATGCATTATGGCAAACATTTATCACAAAAAAAATGAAAAAAAAAAATTTTTTTTTTGAGAAAAAATGGAATTTTACGCAAAGAATCTCCTTATTAGGGTCTATAAGGGGGTCTTAGAAATCTTCGAAATGCCCCCTTCGTGTTCCATATCAATGAAAATCCATAATATTTTTTTTAAAGTTTGGTTTATACATATAAATAAAACTGTGCATCGAATTTTATATATTTGAATATAAAGGCTAAAAAAAAAAAAAAAATTCAAAAATTTTCGAAATTATTAAAAAAATTTTAAATTTCAAAATTTTTTAATTTTACAATTTTTTTTTGTAAATTTCACTTTAAATATTACTCAAGGGTTCATTATATGCATTATGACATCTATTTATCACAAAAAAATAAAAATTACATTATTTTTGAGAAAAAAATGGAATTTTATGCGTCGTCTTAGAAATCTTCGAAATGCGGCTTGCGCGTTCCATATCTGTGAAAATCCCCAATATTTTTTATAAAAGTTTGGTTTATATATATAAATAAAACTGTGCATCGAATTTTATATATTTGAATATAAAAATTTAAAAAAAAAAATTTTTTTTGAAAAATTTTGAAATTGAAATTTTATCGAAAAATTTTCAAAAAATTTTGAATTTTTTTCAATTTTATATTAAAATATATAAAATTCGATGCACAGTTTTATTTATATATATAAACCAAACTTTTATAAAAAATATTGGGACTTTCATTGATATGGAACGCGCAAGGCGCATTTCGAAGATTTCTAAGATGATTCCACTAAAATTCCACTTTTTTCATAATAATTGCATAAAATGCATGTTTTTTTTTTCTTTTTTTTTTGTAATAAATGCTTGCTATAATACATATAATGTACCCTTGAATAATATTTAAAGTGAAATTTACAAAAAATAAATAATTGATTTTTAAGGTTTTAAAGGTTCCTTGTCCCCTTAACTGAAATATGTGAAATTTGCTTATTGCAAAAGTTTAGACACTTTTATGGTTTTTTGGCAACTGTTCACAGAAAAACGCAAATTTCAAACTTTTGACGCCACATGCATGAAGTATTTAAGTGCACCTCGTAATAGTATTGGTTAGTGATGATGCCGCAAGCTAGAAATTTTCAGTCAGATGAAGTAATTGTAGCATGGAAGCTGAAATCGAAAGGGAAGACTGTTGCAGAAATTTCAGCTGTTTTGAATTGTCCAAAGAAATCTCTCTATCAAGTACCGTCTAAGGGTGACTCTTTCAAAGCAAAACATAGATCTGAAAGGCCTCGTGTGGCCAGAAAACGAGATGGTAGAAGAGCACATAAACTGTCATCCAGACAAATGACGATTGATAGTCACATTAAAAGTGAGTCAGAGCTTTCTGTGTCAACGGATACGATTCGCAGAGGAATAAAAGAAAGATGTAAATTAGTTTTTATGAAAATGATAAAACAACCAGCCTTGAAATCTCACAACAAATTGACAGGAATGCAATGGGCTCGCAAAGATATGTCATATGGACCAAAGTGGTGTACTGTGACATTCAGTGACGAAAAAAAGGCGGAATTTGGATGACCCAGATAGGGTGGAATACTATTGAAATGACTTGCCCTCGGGCTTTCTTTCGTCGTCAACCAAGGAGGTGACTCTTTAATGATTTGGGCCTCACTTTTTTTTAATGATCAAGTAACTCTGGAGATCCTCAATGGTTGCCATGCAGCGTAAGATTACATAAATACATTGGGAAAATATTTACAGCCATTTGGTGAACTTTTAGCTGTTCCAAAGTATGTATTTATGCAAGATAATGCGTCCATTCATGTTGCATGCAAGACAAAAGTTGATTTAACTCTCAAAATATTACTGTTCTCGACTGACCCGCGTGTAGCCCTGATCTGAGCCCAATCGAAAACGTTTGTGGCATCATATCTCATAAGGTTTACACAATTTTTTGACAATACTCCTCTGTTAATGAACGTCGAACTGCAGTTGAACGTGTTTGGTACGAAATAGACTCCAAAGTGATGCAGGATTTAGTTTCCTCACACAGTTTTGTTTCCTAGACACATATTTGCACTAATTGCACACAATGTAGGTGTAGTTCGATTTTAATTTATGGTTATTTTTCTGTAAATAGACAAATTGTCGATACTTTTGCCACCATGTTAATTTTGTTTTTTTGTCATTATTTATTATGTAAAAGGTATAATATAAAATTTATTGTTTGTGACTAAAGGATAAGTCCCCAGTAATATGTGAAAGTTGAGTTAGAACAATTCGTTACATACTTCGTAGTACAGAAGCATAATAGATCATTGTCTAAACTTTTGCTGAGCACTGTATCTGCAAGGCGAAGATTTAGGGCAGAGTCGACATATGACAAGTTGAAGATGAATGAATACGTAATTTTAAGCTTTACCGCTATATTTTTATAATTAGTGATTGTTTAAATTGATTGAAATGTAAAGTAAAAGCTTAAGTCAAACATAAATAATTCTAGTTTTTAAATTAAAATTCATAAAAATATCTTACAGTTGTTCTAATTAATTCGTGTTTCTAAAATTTAAAGTTCTCTTTCCTAATTATATTTGTTTCATAAAAATGGAAAATGAAACTAGTAATAGATTTAAAGGAATATGAACGTATGTGATGGGGACTATCCTAGATATTTCTATATTAACTTATACATTTTTTTTTTTTTTTTTTTTTTTTTTTTTTTTTTTTTTTTTACAATTCAAAAAAATTATTGCCGTTTCCTTGTCTTTTTAATATCAGCATAGCTTATTGTTGGCAACTATTGCGCATGAATTCTAAATCTAAATAGAGAAAAATGTCTTTAGATTTTCATCAAATTGCATGCTGTGACGCCTCAGATGTCTTTGTCATTAAAAAGAAACTGTTTTATAATACAGAAAGATTTTCAACTGTTTAAAGAGCCTGTTTCAGAAAAAAAAGAGGGCAATACAGAGCATTCAGAAAACGGCACATCACAGAGAAAAATGCGCAGTGGAAGCTCAGAAAATGGCACAGCTGTAGAAAAAAGCAACTGCTCATTGCGCAATGCTTAGATATAAATTGAAGAATATCTAAACTGACCAAGTCGTAACAAAATAATGTCGAATTCTCGAATTTAAAAATTGTTCATCTTGAACTAGTCTCTAATACAAGAGTAAGAGAAAGTCAGAAGGTTCAAGATATATTACAACAGAATTTCGAAAATAAGAGAATCGCTAACATTCTTCACACGAAATTCTTTGATGCGATCCTCTAGAATATATAAAAATTGTATCAGCACATCAAAGGCTCTTTACACACACCAAAAGAGACAGTTTTTAGTAAGGTGGTAATAGTGATTACGAGAGCTTAACAGAGCTCAAAGATTTTTGAGAAAAATTGTATCTTAACATGTATAGGCGAGCATGGAGGGGGGGGGGGGAGCCCAGCAAAGAGGAAATTGCTGGCCAGCAGCAAGATAGGTACTGGCAATGATGGAGAAGTGCTGGCTAATGGTCTACCACTGCATGACCACTGCTGGACAGCTTCAAACAACTTTGTTGTTGGAAATCATCAGATAAAATTCTGGTGGGCTTCCGTTTTATCTCATTCGCTGGCCCACCACTACATGGAAGTGCACGAACTTTTGCAGTATTATTGCTGGAAACCCTTACGCTAGATGGCGTTGCGAATATCGAAGACATTGAGTATTTGAGCACAAATCTGAAATGAATATCTTAACACAATTTAAGCTGTAAAGCTAATTTTTTTTTTTAACTGTAAATAATATAGCACCACTGTCACCAACAAAATAAATAAGTAAATGAATAAATAAATAAATTCTTGGCAGATTCCCAAAACAGCCGAGACACTCCATTTGGCGACTTTTCTGACAAGCGCCAACTACCCCACATGCGCCAATCTAAAATGCAGCAACCTGAAAACTAACGTGATTGGTCCACTTTCCTGAATGCTTCCAGACTGTTTTTTACTACGTCATCACCCTAGAATCATGGGAAATAGAACATTTATAAATAACGACGTATTAAAAAACACAGGAAAGCTGATTTTTATGAGATTCAAAATAAAACAAACGATTTCAACATAAGTTTATTGAAAATGTGAAAATTTTAAAGTACCTTTCCAAATCAGAGTAACGATATAATGATTAAAATTTTCATTTCTCAACAACTTTCAGGAAATATCATGGGGTCATTTAATATTGTAAGTACGTGCCTATATTATAGTAAACATTGAACAATTCATTTCTAATTTAAAGAAGTATGAACGCTTCGCGTTCATAAAAAAAATAATATTTATCCCTGAATACAGCAACCTAGTTCTGCAGCAATCTGAAAAGCGCAGGAAACTCGTTAAAGCGGCAATCAGCTTACATGTATGAACGCTTCGCGTTCATTAACCGAAAAAAAACATCACTGTCACCAGCAGTTCTCGGTGTGCAGCAATCTCAAAATTCAGCAGTTCTCAATGCGTAACAATATCCAAAATTCAGCAGTTCACGTTGCGTAGCAATATCAAAATGTACAAAACTCATAAGGTCAGCATACATGAGAAATATACAATAAACGGCTAATATAAAACACTATACTAAAAAATACATAAAATTATTAGCATACCTTAACAAACATCGCCTTTCTTGAAAACCAACTCTATAAAATGTTGAATTGCCATAATTTCGTAAATTTCTAGTCGTCGATAAACTTCATTTAACTTTCCAGCAAAAAAAAAAAAAAAAAAAAAATGAACAAATACTCACAATTTCAAACTAAATTACACAGGTACTTTAACTTTCAAATTTTACAACTAAAAACAGCAAAATATATTAACGATAACATACTCTAGCCTTACCGTCATTTAATTTTACAGTTACAAAAGGTTTTTCTTCTACACTTCGTCACGCAACTCGTTGTACACAAATTACAAAACATGCGGAGTTGAGTTGTCAAAGGTAGGCGTAGCCATCCAATACACAAGAAATCAACCAATCCCATTCAACCAATCCAAATTCAAGATAACACAACTGAAGGCGTGGAAAGAATTTAGGAAACGAACTGGTAACAACAAAGATCCATTTATCGCCTCGCCAAATTGAACGATGCCAAGTGTCTCGGCTGTTTTGCGATTCAGCCAAATTCTTTATTTCAACGCACCTTTTTTTCTCCTTAAATCTGGTTTTATTAAGTTACAAAGGATTTCGGTTTTCATAATTTACACAGTTCAGAATCAATAATAAAAAAAAGCGTATAAAATATATAGGATTTCTATACAATACAATAATTTCTATACCAGTTTAATGAGTGGGAACGTAAATCACAAAAGAAAAAAACTTGAAATAGTGTAATGATAGCTTAAAAACTACGAGCGGTTGTAGCATACGCTGAAAGTACTTGCTCATGTCCGAACACGAAAACTAAACAGCATCGAGTGCGGTTAGTACTTGGGAGGTAAACCGCATGGAAACCGCTCCAAGTTCAAATATTTCTATAAGCATTTCTATTATAGACACTTCTACAGATATTTCTATAGCTCTTGGTGAAACTAGCTTATAGAAAAAAGAGCCATAATACTTTGTTTTTTTTTTATAGAATTCTATAAGAAATTTTTGTAAGGGAAAGTGCTGGGCCAGCAAAGGAATAGCTGTGGGATAGGTGCTAGCACTGCAGGAAAAGTGCCGTATTGAAGTAATGTGATGGCATACCAATGCTGGCCTGCTGTTGGCATCACTGATGGGCCAGCTGCATTCCGCACGGACACTTTTGTACTGGTTTAAGAGGCTACTTCAGTCAAATGGAAAGACCCGTTCGCTAATGTTAATCCTATGGAAGAAATTTATAAAGATATCTCGGTCGCATTTCAATATTTTTAAATGATTTCTTTTGCATTGAATAGTTGATATCGATCTGTATGCAGGCCGTTTTTTACTTTTTCGATTTTGTTTACAGGTATTTCTTATGAGGACACTTTCATTTTCGGAACCGGTTTTGAAAGTAAAAGCATCCTCATAAAAAATATCTACAATCAAAATCGAAAAAGTAAACAACGGCCTGCATACAGATCGATCTCAACTATTCAATGCAAAAGAAATCATTTAAAAATATTGAAATGCGACCGAGATATCTTTATAAATTTCTTCCATAGGAATAGCATTAGCGAACGGGTCTTTTCGCGTGACTGAAGTAGGGCCTTAAGTAATGGCACCATTGCACTTTACCGCTGATGGCAGTGCTGGCTGCCATCTTTTTTCCAGCTGATGCCCCACTGTTTCTTTCTTTGCTGGGAGGCAGTGCTATGGACAAACTTCTCACCAGTATTTCTGAAAAGTAGTAATCTCTATCTAGAATGGCACAGAAATTCTATCTTAACTAATGTGAAAAATTCTAGATGGAGAAAGTGGTAGGAAATAACCCCCTCCACATCCCAGCTTCTTCCAAATGCTATACACTTATGACACTTATGTCTTTGTGTCACACATGTATACACTCGTGTTACGGTATATATGAGAAACTGAGAAATGATCTCAATTTCTGTTATGTGTTGCAGTACATGCCCATAAACGGGAAATATGTGTAGCATGTTTTTATTCACAATGGCTCCCCATGAAAGAATCGGAAATTTAGATGTTAAACGTCTCTCTAAAGCACCAAAAATGTTTAAGCAGGCTCTCAAGTGCCCTGCTCAACAAACGCTAAACTTTTTATCCATTTTTAAAGATACTAAAAGAAATAAAATTAAAATGTCTTTAGATTTTCATTGAATTGCATGCTGTGACGCCTCAGATGTCTTCGTCATTAAAAAGAAACTGTTTTATAATAGAGAAAATTTTCAACTGTTTAAAGAGCCTGTTTCAGAAAAAAAGAAGACATTATAAAGCTATCAAAAAACGGCACATCACACAGAAAAATGCGCAGTGGAAGCTCAGAAAATGGCACAGTTGTAGAAAACAGTAACTGCTCATTGTGCCATGCTTAGATATAAATTGAAGAATGTCTAACTGACCAGTCATAAGAAAATAATGTCGAGGTCTCGAATTTAAAAATTGTTCATCTTGAGTTAGTCTCTAATACAAGAGTAAGAGAAAGTCAGAGGGTTTAAGATATATTGCAACAGAATTTCGAAAAGAAGAGAATCGCTACTATATTCTTCACATGAAATTGTTTGATGATCCTCTAGAATATATAAAAACTGTATCAGCACATCAAAGGCTCTTTACACACACAGAAAAAGACAGTTTTTAGTAAGATGGTAATAGTGATTACGAGAGATTAACAGAGCTCAAAGATTTTTGCGAAAATTTATCTCTTAACATATATAGGTGAGCATGGATAGGGGGGGGGGGGGAGTAGGCAGTGCTATGGACAAACTTCTCACCAGTATTTCTGAAATGTAATAATCTCTATATATAATGGCACAGAAATTCAATCTTAAATAATGTGAAAAATTCTTGATGGAGAAAGTGGTAGGAAACAACCCCCTCCCCATCCCAGCTTCTTCCAAATGCTATACACTTGTGACACTTATGTCTTTTTGTTACACATGTATACACTCGTTTTACGGTATATATGAGAAACTAAGAAATGATCCCAATTTCTGTTATGTGTTGCAGTACAAGCCCATAAACGGGAAATATGTGTATCATGTTTTTATTGACAATGGCTCCTCATGAAAGAACGTGAAATTTAGATGTTAAACATCTCTCTAAAGCACCAAAAATGTTTAAGTAGGCTCTCAAGTACGCTGCTCAACAAACTCTAAACTTTTGACCCATTTTTATACATACTAAAAGCATAACGGCCTGATCATTTAAGCAATCTAGAATCGAATGATGTTTTTCATTTTTTTAATAAATAAACTACTACTTATTGAGTTAGAAACAATTTTTGTCACGTGAAAACAGGTTTTCCTCATTTTTCGCACTATCGCATCCAGAAATTTGGTTGAAAGGGTCAATTTTGACAGTATTTCTTTTAAAGTTCTTTGGCATATACCAAAAAATGAAAAACACTTTTCGATTACATAGTTTCTGAATAAAAAGACCTTCCAATTTCATGCGTTTACGAACAAAATTTAATTCAGAAATGCGTCCTAAATGCGAAAGTAACTCCTTTCTCCCTGCCGCGGAAGATACTCATGAGCTGATGCTAATCCTATGGGGAGAGATTTTTCTAATATCTCGTTTGCATTTCGGACTTTTTAATTTTTTTTTTTTTTTTTTTTTTTTTTTTTTTTGCATTGGATAGCCGAGGTCCATCTCTACATCGCACCTTTTTTACTTTTTCGATTTCGGTTGCAGGTAGTTTTTAGAGTTACAGTTTTCAGCACCGGTTTTGAAAGTGAAAGTAAGTTTATAAAAAATACCTGCGATCAAAATCGAAAAAGTTAAAAACCTCGACAGTTTAATGCAAAAAAGAAAAAAAAATTAAAAATGTCGAAATGCAAACGAGATATTAGAAAAATCCCTCCCCATAGGAGTAGCATTAGCTCGTGATTGTCTTCGCCGGCAGGGACAGGACCCAGCAAAGAAAGAAGCAGTGACCCATCAGCTGGAAATAAGATGGCAGCCAGCACTGCCATCAGCGGTAAACTGCAAGCCTGCCGTTACTTAAACCAGTACAAAAGTGTCCATGCGGAATGCAGCTGGCCCATCAGTGATGGCCAACAGCAGGCCAGCATTGGTATGCCATCACATTACTTCAATCTGGCACTTTTCCTGCAGTACTAGCGCTTGTCCCACTGCTATTCCTTTGCTGGCCCAGCACATTCCCTTACAAAAATTTCTTATAGAATTCTATAAAAGAAACAAATTATAGCTCTTTTTCTATAAGCTAGTTTCACCAAGAGCTATAGAAATATCTGTAGAAGTGCCTATAGAAATTTTTGAAATTGCAGCGGTTTCCACGTGGTCACCCTCCCAAGTACTAACCGCACTCGATGCTGTTTGGTTTTCGTGATCGGACATGAACAATTACTTTCAGCGTATGCTACCACCGCTCGTAGTTTTCAAGCTCTCATTACACTATTTCAAGTTTTTTTTTTTTTGTGATTTACGTTCCCAATCATTAAACTGGTATAGAAATTATTATATTGTATAGAAATCCTATATATTTTATACGCTTTTTTTTTAAAATATTGATTCTGAACTGTATAAATTAGGAAAACCGAAATCTTTTGAAACTTAGTAAAACCAGATTTAAGAAGAAAAAAAAAAAAGTGCGTTGAAATAAAGAATTTATTTATTTATTCATTTACTTGTTTATTTTGTTGTTGGCAGTGGTGCTATATTATTTACAGTTTAAAAAAAAAAAAAAAAAATAGCTTCACGGCTTAAATTGTGTTAAGATATTCATTTCATATTTGTGTTCAAATACTCAATGTCTTCGATATTCGCAACGCCAACTAGCGTAAGGTTCCCAGCAATAATACTGCAAAAGTTCGTGCATTCCATGCAGTGGTGGGCCAGCGCATTAGATAAAATGGAAGCCCACCAGAATTATATCTGATGATTTCCAACAGCAAAGTTGACTGAAGCTGTCCAGCAGTGGTCATGCGGTGGTAGGCGCATCCCACACTGAGACGACAAGCGACATGTAGCGCAAAAACCGGTCGAAACAAAGAACGAAGTTGTTTCAAACCTGGAAAGCGAAAGCTGAGTTCCCGAGGTGGTCATCGCTGTCATCGCTGTTTCAAACCTGTTTTAAACCAGTTTTTCCAGCGAATTCAAGCGACATGTCTTATGTGTCGCCTGTAGGACGCGCCGTAGACCATTAGCCAGCACTTCTCCATCATTGCCAGCACCTATCTTGCTACTGGCCAGCAATTTCCTCTTTGCTGTGGAGCCTTAAAAGAAATTATATAGAAATCATTGCGCTAAATGCGTGATGCGTATAAACTAACACAAAGAAAATCAGAAGCTGTCAGAATAAATTTAGCAAATGTTTTTTTATGGATTCTTAAAAAAGTTCCTTTTTTCAGTGCAAGTTTAAAAAATATGAAAAAAAAGCAGCAAAACATGTTCTCAAAGCGCGTGTGTTGTTGCTTGTTTCTTACAATTTTTTTTCAGAAATTATACACTGTTCTGGTTGTTTGATCGGTTGTATTTATGACAGCTAATTATCTGCACGGGGGATATAGATCCTAAGGGGGGAGTGCCCTCCGTGGGGTCTTTCTAAGGGAACCTAACCCGTATTTACGCTTGGAAAACCAATGTTCGAAGAAAACCACGCAAAAATCCTAGGCCGACGGGCGCGATTGGGATCGGACTCCGCACCTCCCGTCTACCAGCTTCGAGAGCAGAACCTCTCGGCCACTGGTGGGGCCTATATTCTGTTCTGAAAAATGCGTTTTCTTGAAAAATAGTTTAAAATTAACCATCACGTATAATCTTGACAGAATAAATTAATAAAATTCAGAAAAGAAATTTTTATATGGGTCTCATTATGTCATTACAACTTCAGTTTCTCAAACTTGCTAAATTTTAAAAGCTCTAGAAACTTTTAGGAAAAAATATAAACTTCTTAATCTGCTCTCCCTCTCTTCTTATTCATCGTTTTAATCACATTAATTAAGCTTTAAAAGTTCGTGAATAAAAAGGCGTAACTGAGCTATGATTATTTAGTAAACAAATGTCATTAGATTAATTACAAAAGTCCATTAATGTTCCTTAAACTAATTAGAGTGATAATTAGGATCCTGTTCTAATTTTTAAAATTTAAAACCCGCTTATGCCCCTTTTAATAATGAAATCAGGAAATTTAAAGAGTAGTATCAGCCATTAGAAAAGGGGAGGGGTGTAAATTATTTAAAATAAATTATAAATTAGAGAAGCTTTTCCGTAAAGACCTTTGGTGCACTTTTGAATCAATGTCTTACTTGTCAACTGAAACTGGGATTTATTTTCTTTCATTATGAGCTTCGTAAAATTTAAGATTATTATATTTTAAGTAATTTAAAATCGTACTGTTGATTTGTATTGTTTTTAAAGATTTTGAACATGTCGCATAAAACGCCAAACACCCTGCAGTTAAATTAACTTAGTTTTAAACTACTATTTTCTAAAATTAGAAATATATATATATATATATGCATAATTTTTCAAATTAACTTCATACGAATGTTTAAAAAGAAGTAATAGCTAAATTATTATAAAAAAACATACACAGGTGAAATTAAATAAATTAAGATTGTAAGTCATCCAAAAACTTCAATATAGCATGTCTCCGCAGTTTTAAGATCTGCTTCCACCGCAGAATGGCTGTATGCTTGCGGTTTACATCGAAGAAGTGGGCTAATTTATATTAAAATTTTAGTCATGTATAATTATAAGATAATTTCCTAATTCCTTTGCTAAACTTTTGACTGCATCAATAACCCTGACTTTATTAAAGTATATATATACTATTATATAACCCCCGTGAAAATTGACGGAATGTTGATGTGCGATTCATACATAAACAATCAGCATGAAGATTTTACTATCGAAAAGTTTGTATTGTAGAAAATTATATTTTAAAAATGACAAATGATTTTTACAGATACAAATGATGAGGATATTTTTTTTTTTTTTTTTTTTTTTTTTTTGCTCAATATTCAATTTCTGAAATAGTTCGATGATTTGACATTGGACAAAACCTTCAAATAAAATATTAAAAAAATAATCCATGTGCAAAAGTTATTGTAAAAAAGTGTTATCAGTGAGTTTCTAAAAACCAGAAAAGGTGAATGACTTACCACACAGCAGTATTTATTGCAACAATAATAATAATTAGAAAAGTGAAACAGAATTTCTGAACATTTCACAAAACATTAAAATTAAATATTCAATACGAACAGTTTTTTTTTAAATATATTATTTTTATAAAAATGATTGGATCTAAAAAATTAATTGCTTATCAAATCGCTCTCTACAATGGATCAAGACAGCGATTTTACTCATTTATTATTGGAGCTGCCATGCATTGATTACGTTTCGTTTCTAAATATTGATTGGCGCCATCTATCGGCAATTAATATAAACTAAGGAACTTTTAGTTAAAATAGTAACTTTTTATAGGAAATATGCAGGACGCATTGAATATGTGTCAACATGAATTTTTAAAAGCTTCATCTATATAACTTTAAAATTTCATTCGGTATAATTAAAATCAATTTTTTTTCTTTTCAGTAAAATTTTAATTTAATTTTATCAATTTTTAAGAGCTTAGCTTATATTCACTTAAAATTTGCTTTCATGTAAATAAAATTAATATTTCTTATAAAATGCAATTAAAAATAAAAGAATATATAATGCCATGTACTACCATATATTAATTATATCAATGCAGATAAAATTTTGATTTTTCACATAGTAATTTTGAACATAACATTTTAGTGAAAACAAATTTGTAATTTAATAAGAGAATGTGAAAAAATAATTTTGAGCGATACTAATGCAACCATGATACTATCTTATATTTCAGTTACATCTGAAAAAATTTATATATACTCATTTTATTTATAATTCAAACAAAATTAAAAAAAAAAAGTTAAGCTGATAAATGTTAAAATCTTTAAAATTAATAAAATTAAATGAAAATTCTACGAAAGAAATCATAATAATAATATTGATAATACACATTTTATTTATATTGAACGAAATTTTAAAATTATATAACCGAAACTTTTAAAAATTGATCTCGAAATAAATCATTACGTCTTGTATTTTTCTTACAAAAAACTACCACTTTCAATCACAAATTCCTTCATTTATATTAACTGTCGATAGATGGCGCCGAAGCAATATTTAGAAATGTAGTGTAATCGATGCATGGGATGCATTCAGTTTGTTTACACTATTAATGTTAAACACACTGCAAATAAAGGAGTCTTAAAGTAAGACAGAAAAACGACTGTAAAAGCATTTAAAACAAGTAAATAATTTAATATAGAGCTTAGACATAACAGATACCTTAATTTAAGATACTTGTGTGTCTTACTGGACTGGTAGTAGAAATGAACCAGTATTAAGTGACTTAATGTGGTGAAATGTCTTAAACAGCATACCGCAGTCGACCGCCATATTTGTTGTTTGTTGTTGTGTGCCGTGCGCGTATCAAAAAGAATTTCCTTCTATAAATGTGAAAAAATCGCTCTCAAATGTGAATAAATGAACAGTGGACAAGCATTTCAATCTCTTTTGTGGAGACCTTTCAGGGGAAAATGCAACACCCTTTCTGACAGCTGAGATAATCCTCTGTGGAATGCAGTATCACATGTAAAAGAAGACGCGAAGTATATGTGGACCTCGTGCTAATTCTAAGACTTTTAGTCTAGCTGGGTTTTCTATGATAGCTGGTTAATTTAAATGAAATATATATTAATCAGTTATCTAGAAATCTTTGTTGGACAAAAAAAAAAAAAAAAAAAAAAAAAAAAAAAAATTTCCTCCATCTAAACAAAGGATAAATTACTAGGATAATATAAATCAAAAGGATAATATAAATACTAGATCCAAAAGGGTAAGCGATTTATGAAATATAATACTCTATTTTGTTCCACTAATGTTTTCTATATGTTATATTATTTTTAGAGCAAATTTGATTTTAACAAATATTAATGTTATCTATGTTTTTATGAGGTTCCATTTCTAAAGTATACATTTATTTCTAACATTTTAAATTAATATTAATCCATATTTACGCTATTGTTTTCTATGGGTTTTTTTTTTTTTTCGTACTATAAAATGCAATACAGTATTGTTTAATTCGGTGTTTTTACGCAGTTTATTTGGTTATATTAAAAAAAAAAAAAAAAAAAAAAAAATCTTTAATCATATTTATTTATATATTTATTTTTGTGTAAAAAAATTATGGTCTCATTTTTAATTATATGTATTATTGCAACAGTTGTAAACATTTATTTTATTGTTGAAACACACTGACTGAATTAATTAAGCTTTTTCCCCCCTCCAATGGAAACATGAATGAATTAACATATAAATTTTTGACAACTTTAATTATTAAATTCCCTTATATGTTAAATTGAAGCAAAAAAGCATACAATGTTTTCAGATATTTCTAATTATCTGATGGAAAATATTTATATATGAACGGTGAATTTAATAATTTGAAATTATGTGTAAAATTACTTAAAATATTCACTCCTGTTTAACAAGCACATTATTAACTGTTGTATCATAAAATGATATCTTAAGTGATTTTAATATTTTACAACAAGATAATTTTGAATAATAAAATCATACGTAAATGATTATTTTAATTTCACCTAAAAAAAAAAAAAAAAAAAAAAAAAAAAAAAAAAAAACGGTGTAATCAGAAATTTTAAATATGCTTCAAATGTTTGTTTATGAAAATGTGCCCGGATTTGTGTTTGTGCACATTTTCCTTGAATTATAAATGAAATATAAAAATTTTTTATGATTTACCTTATGAAGCATAGAAAATTTTCATAAAGAGGAGGGTAGATTTGTCGATTTGAAAATAACATCATATTTATCTTGTCTAAAATGTTGAAGAGGTGAGGAATTTCGTTTTTAATTACATCGAATCTATGGAAAAATAACATAAATAATAATCCCAGATATGGTTTGTATGTATGTCTAATAATTTAAATTGACTAAATGATTAATAAACTACTTCAACTATTTTCCAAAGTAAACAAAGAAATAATTAATATTTTTAAATACTTGAAAATGGATTAATATAATCTTATGGCATCGAATCTGATGAATGTAAAAAAAACAACCCCCATAAATAAATAAAAATAAATAATGCAGTCTGTTGTAGTCTTCCATAATTAGCAAACATTTATTTTAGCCTGCTGTTAATGAGTCAGTGTAAATAAGAGGGAAAAAAATCTTCTAAGATGTTTCGAGTGTCTTAAAAGACTTCATTTTAGATGTTTCAAATGTCTAAAAAATGGCGGCTTTTTAAGACGTTTGAAGTGTTTTAAAAATGGCCGCGTTTTAAGACGTTTGCAATATCTTAACCTCAGATACAAAAAGGTGTCTTAAAAAGTAAGACACCTTTTTTTCACTTAAAATGTGACCATCCACTTAAGACACTTTTTTAACTGAATTTCAGACGTTTGCATTTACAGTGCACTATTTCTGAAAATGTACTTAAAACATAAAAATTGATTGTACACTGTTAAAATTATTTTTGTAAAACAACAGAAAATTTCTGGCAGCAAAATGTTGCCAGAACATATCTGTTTTCAGAAAATACCTGTTAATGAAAGAATGCGTTATCAGACGACAGAAATATGTAGTCATACAGGCACTTCGTGTTGACAATTGACGCTTTTCCCAACAGTCAAATCTGTATTCGATTCCTATTGGCGAGGTGGGGGAGGTTCTATTTAACAGAAGAATCGCGTATTATAGGTTAGGTACACGGGAAATTTCTATTGACCGATCGATTTGTTTATATTAATAATAATAAATATTTATAGGCATTTCTCCTCCAAACTTTTATAAAATTAATTTAAATAGCTTATTCGCAATAAAATATTTAAACAGTTGAATTTATATAGATTTGTAAATTAAGTATATTAAATATTGGGATAAGTGAAAGAAGATATCTTAAACTCCTCCCCCCCCCCCCCGGAATAATAATAATATATATATATACGATATAAGGTAACTCCCCCATTCCCATAAAAATATTTATTAGTAAAATAAATATATGTATTGAATGTGATTTGTAATTAAAACAACTTTAATATTTATTCATGCAATATTTCTGAAAATTGATTAGGTTAAATCAGTAATGTTGGTTAATTATGTAAATAATACCTGCCAATTTTTATAATTTTTTCGAATAGAAAGCTTTGTATATATAAATGTGTAAAAGCTGACAGCTATAAGCAAAGATGAGAAATGAAAAAGAAGAGCCACAAAATCTATATAAACATCACCATAAAAAAAATATTTCATTTCAGCTAAAGTGATAAAATGAGTTTTCATCCTTCTTAACAGTTTACAGTGTTTTTCCGTATATAGTAAATGATCATCAACTAAATAAGAAAAAATATTACAATATAATTTAAATTAAAATGTTAAACAAAATTAAACTTGCTGATTCTATAAAATGAATGATTAAAGCTTAAATAGGAATTATTTTCAAAATAATTCACACAGTTGTCGCTCAAAATTTATTTCATTAAATGGAGTTAATAAAATTTACAAATTTTAACTTAACCGCCACAGTTAACTCTAAGATTGTACTAAAGAAA
The DNA here is from genome assembly GCA_963932465.1 of Maratus speciosus. Taxonomy (NCBI): domain Eukaryota; kingdom Metazoa; phylum Arthropoda; class Arachnida; order Araneae; family Salticidae; genus Maratus; species Maratus speciosus. The sequence goes on from OZ010796.1 coordinate 379,661,902, forward strand.
AAATATTTCTTCAGAATCAACATATGGAACGATTAATCAAAATATCAATCACTCCATTTTAAAGAACATAATAAATAGTAGGAAATGTGATAAATTTAAACAATAAAAATATATGAACAGCGCCAGATCTAATAAATATTATTCTGGTTAATGTTAAACGAAAATAAGAGTTATCTATAACTATAATAATTAATGTAGCTATTCCGTGATTATTATTAAAACTATCACTCCAAAACTAATCACGTAAGATTATGAATTTAACTTAAAATAAACAACTGATCAAAAATAATCTCCAGTTATTAACAGAATTAGATCAACTAAGTTATGTGCATAAATAACGAATCATAAAATAATACTAATAATTTAAGTAAATCATACATTACACTGTAAATTAAAATGTCTGAAATTCAAACACGGTGTCTGAAACGGAGTGTTCAGTTTTCAGACATTTTAAAATGTCTGAATTTTTTCAGACACTTTTCGTGTCTGAATTTCAGACGTCTTAATAGCATCCATTTTTTTTTGTAAGCATCATACGTAGCCATGTTTGACCACGTTGAATCCTGGAAAAATATTTGGCTGGGGTCCTGCCCCCCACCCCCACCCCCTACAACCTGATTTTTTTGGTGCACCGAATTTTGGTACGCAATTTTTGTTAAGCTGATAATTTAAATCTTTTACGACATTTTACTGATTATAATCAATATTTTGAACTTCAGGAGTAGAACAAGATTAAAACAAAAAATATTTATCTAAATATTAGATTTTTAAAATTTGTTTTATTTTTAATCTTATTTTACTTTAAATGTTCAAAATATTGATTATAATCAATACAATTTCGAAACAGATTTAAAATATAAGCTTTACAAATATTGCACATGAAATTTGTGGGCACTAAAATCGTAGGGGGGCGGAGCACGGCCCAGTATGCCCATTCTTTAATCAAGAAGTTCTTTTGCAAAAAAATGCAACCCTGCATTATTGTTATCTCAATTCAGATGTCCGGTATTCGGGAGTATCCGTTGTGGAGGTTAATGGACATTCCCGAATAGCTATTCAGAAACATCTATTTAGCGAATATTTTTTTAATCCGCATGGCATACATATTTGCATATTTTTATCTCACAAAAGCAGACATCTCCGATTATCGGACAAATTCAGCGGCAAGGGCTATTGGAGGGCTTTTAAAGTACATGGATAAATATATATATTTCTTATAATCTTTTCCTACTCTACTTCATATAATTTAAAAATAGATTTTTTAAAAAATTATATTGCCACATAGGCAATTTTACATATATATATGATGATAATCACAACAGCTATTTAACTATGAATAAATAAATAAATATTCTACTTTACCCTTTGCACTCGAGGGCTCCGGAGCGGAGCCATTTAAAATTTGTCTTCAAACTCGAGGGCTCCGCTACGGAGACAATGCAAATAATTTTGTGATACCTGTCTAGAAAAGCCAAGATTACATGGTATCAAAAAATTATTTGCATTGTCTCCGTAGCGGAGACCTCGAGTTTGAAGACAAATTTTAAATGGCTCCGCTCCGGAGCCCTCGAGTGCAAAGGTTTAATATTGGGAAAAAAATTACTTCGGTATTTTGTTTATTTATATTTTGTGTTTTTTAATCTTGTCCTACTCTAAAAGTTCAAAACTTTCATTATAATCAGTGCAAGATTTAAGGTATCAACTTTACGAAAATTTCATACAAATCCCCCCCCCCCCCTCCCCGAAAAAAAAATAAAAATCCTTATCATTTAAAAATTAGATTTTTTTAAAATTTATATTGCCACATGGGCTTACTGTTATCATTCCTATGAGCTACTAAACAAGACATCTTTAAAGCAAAAAAAAAAAAAAAAAAGTTAGCACATGATATCACTATGATACAAACTTGCGATGCTTATCAGTAAAGTCTAATTGGAAAATGACCTTCGAATCCACACATGCAGCGAAATCTAAATATACAAATAATTTCCTTTTTCTTGACTGGCTTACTTCTATGTTTCCAAGTCAAAAGTTTTCACACATTAAAAGATTTAATAGCTTTAGAAATATATCTAAGAAATACTTGAGATAAACATTCATTTTCAATTATATATAAATTTCATGAAAATCAATTGATTTTCTTTTCCAAAAGCGAAAGTTTATAAATATATTTTTTAATTTCAGCTGAATATTGTTCAATGGAAAAAAAAGGCGATCCCGAAAATCCCGGAATTTTCCAGTAAAAATTCCGGGATTTTCGGGGTTAAAATTAAAGCGGGATTCCGGGATCTGAATCCGGATCCATTGAAACTAAAAACTGCCATATTGAAAACAAAACAAAACAAGAGAATGAACTTAACTTTTAAATATGTCTGTTTTTTAGTGGTGTTATTACTTTAAATTTGAGAAAAAAGATGAGAATAAATAATACATAATTTGTAATAAAAGACAACGTCATAAATTTAAAAATATATATTTCTAGAATTAGTGTTTTTTTTTTTTTTTTTTTTTTTTTTTTTTGGCAAAATGATTCAAAACTAATTAAATTTCATGTAAGATTTTGTTTAGTACAATAAATAAAATCATAAAAGACACTAATTTTAGTACTATAAAGAAATTATAACACTTACTTCAATCGCTGTTTGCAAGAGGTAAGAAATATTCCTCGATTTGAAATTTTAAAAACTACCACAACCACAGTGAAGGAGAAAGACTTTCATCAGTTAAAAAGGTAATCCCATAATACATCCGACTAGCCATATTTAAAGAATGAGATGTTTCATCCTCAAAACAGGACGCGCTAGACAAAAGTTTCTTTTTTTTGCCAGCTTCGACAGAACGAAGATGAATAACACAATATTATTGATATAAATTAATACGAGTTAACACTAAGCCCATTGCACACGCTTTGTAGAATTTTCGGGTGTAATCTTCAACCGTCGTCTACTTCTGTTCTGTGTCTATCCCGCCCTTATATCGACGACAGCTTCTAAGAGACATTTGATGTCGAGCACACAAGTCAGATGTATGTATTCAATAAATAAATAATCCAAGTTAATACGAATTAAAATCGCAGTACTCCACATTTCGCAAAAAACGAATTAAAATACACGCGTACATAAAAACAAACTTTGTTTGAATTACAACGTATACCACTTCGAACGAAGACATCTAAAACGCATGCGCAACTGAGAGTGCCCCCTGGTGGTTATTGCGTCGGAAGAATCAAAACGTCTTAAATTAAGACACGTTTAAAGCAAGGAAGTGTCTTAAAATAAGACGTTTGCGGATATTTTAGACATTATTCTCAGTTCGTTTACACCATGGTCATAGTAAGACACTTATGTATCTTAAATTAAGACATCTATAATGTCTGAATTTTCAGATTAAGACACTTAAGTGTCTAAATTTCTTTTTCAGTCACACATGTGTCTAAATTTAAGACGCTTCTATTTGCAGTGTATAAAATAATAATAATAAATAGTATTGCTTAATTAAGATTTTTAGCAAATTGGAAATTTTTTTCATACATATTGTTACGTTTCAGAAAAACATTGTTAGATATTTAAAAGAAGGATGAAAACATACTTTGCTATGTTTGTTTTCTAATATGAAAACTGCTCCATTAATGTTGTTCTGATGTCAAAAGTGTGTGTCGCCGGTTGCAATGGTGATATTGAGAGTGATTTTCTTTTAAAAATTCTGTATATATTATTCTTTTCCAATTGATGAACATGCTTTATTGAATGTCTGCCATTTTAAACAGTACACAAGAGACAAGACAACAAATATTTCAAGTTAGAAGGTAAGCGGTTAGCGTGGGGTGTATGATAACCAATTCTTATTGGTCATTCTAAATGACCTTCTAGACGTCAGAGGGGGTGACATTCCGCTCAAAGCATTTATTCTGCTCTCCTACAGTTTAAACTGTCGAAATGGAAACTAAAGGCAAATAAAAAGAATGTTTTGTTGTTTCACATGAAAATAAGCGATATGAGGTTGGAGTGACATAAGAATTCTGTTAACGTAATTTTTACTGTCGGAATTCGGAGATTTTTTTCCGTTCTTTTAAGATTTTTTTTACACTGTAGAAATGTTGAAACACTTATTTTATAGGAAAATATGCTGAACAGACATGATTTGAGGTAAGAAATTATCATTTAGTTGTCATATGTTAGCATATCTTTTTCATGGTGTTTAGCTACGGTCGGTTCTTCCCGGAATGGTTGCCTACTCTTGGATTTTATTTCATTAAAAAATATAACAACGAACTGCATTTTTCACAAAAACGTGAGTCGGTACGAATCGATATGAGAAAGGAAATAGCGCGAAAAGGATACGATTTGAGAAAGGAAAAAGCGCATTTCAAAATATTTAAAGGCTTTAATATGCTTTTACAAATATTTTTAGAGCGGAATCGGATGTTAACCAGTATTTTTTCATTGAAACGCTCCAAGAGTCGCTTATTTGTTTCTATAATATAAATTTCTGTATTATAGATTTGGAATTTGTGGTTCTAAATGGCAGCAGTGTTCATTTGTTTATATTAGGTAATCCGCTATTTATAACAGCTGGTTATCAGTTATATTTAATTTACAATTTAAAACATTATAATTGGATAGTTTTTGAAGGTTTTAGAGAAAATGAAGAATAATAGATGTGATACAAAGCAGATCATGTGTATTAGGGAGGATCGAAAATTCGAAATGTGGATAATCGAATCGCCACGGGATGCAAAAGTGGACTTTTATGTATATTAGCCTACATGTCTTTTTAAATTGCAATCCTTTCATATCTTCCGGTGCCCCAAGCGCCCATAATTGTTAAAAATTGAAATGTTTATGAAAATTTATAATGTTTTTTTTATTATTATTATTATTTGTTTTATTAAATTACTTTGTGTCGGGGTACGAAAGTTGCCTTTTAAGCATTACTAGCATACATATAAACAATTTTCAACTTCGATAAATTTCTTCCGGCGCCCCAAGACACTTAAATATTTGCCGAAAATCGATTTTTATAAGTAAAAATAAAATTTTAAGAATCATTTGTATAGCGTAAGATTTCGAGCCAGAGGATGAAAAATTGTTTATCGTTTATCAAGTTTAATAATTATTGAATGTATAATATATATATATATATATTTATACTACATAGAAAAGACAACACAAAAATGCATGTGATGAAGGGCACAAAAAACACAAAGGAGAAACATTATACTCTTGTAAAGGAGCCTGACTCTCTGTATATTGGACAGGTTACAGTTGCAACAGGAGAAGCTAAAGCCATAAAAAGAAGCAATAATCTTTTTTTAAATCAAATTACATCCAATTATATGGGCTTACAGTATTTGGATGCGGCGGTACAAATATAAATATTGGGTATAAATAAGAAGTTATTCGCCTGATGGAGTTGAAACTCAATAGACCCTGACTATGGTGCATTTGTTTGCTTCATACAAACGAGTTGCCTTTACGACATTTACTAAATTTTTCAGATGGTGCAACAATTGGTCCTAGAGTCTTTTGTGGGCCAATTGTTATAGAAATCAAAACCAGCGAGGAGCTGCCTGTAGCTTGCTTTTCTTCAATAAATGTGGAGAATATGCAAGATAACATGGGTAGAATGACTTTCAGCAATGATCACAGCAATATTTATATGATATTCGCAAAGCAATATCACGTGGTGAATGTAGTTTGGACCTGGCGTTAAAAAAACCTGGTCCAGTTGTTCATTCAAGATGGCTAACAACTGCAGGTAGAATTTTAAGGTTGTATGTGGCCACAGAAAATCCGTCTGAGAATCTCATTATTCTTACAACATATATTATGAAATGCATACCCCCCTATATGTTTTCCTATCAAAATAAAGCCCTCCATAGATTTTGGTATAGAAATTGGGAAACATATCACACTTTCTAGATATTTGGAATCCTATCTAAGAAATATAGTAGACGCTGTTGTTTAACGAAATAGCTTCTTTTGTCATCTTGAAAAATTTTTATTGTCAGTGCTGTCACATAATAGAGAGCATGTCAGGTCTTCAGAAATACGAATGCTAATTTATGATGTTTGAAATGAAAATAGAGGATCACCAGAAGTAAGAATTTTCCAAGTCCCTAAAATGCACTTTAAAGCAAAGGATTATTATGAACTTATTAATTGGCAACGAGTTGGACGTTTTGAACCACCTCTTTTGATATATTGATTTTTTTTCATGGTTAAAGCGCACAATGAAGTGCTTGAAAAGAAATGTTGGCAAACAAATTGAATAGTCATTGTTGACTTGCTTGATTCACATTTTATAGGTAAAGACTTAAAATTTACCATTATCTAAGAATGACACTTATGCGTTTTAAAGATTTTTCTTTCTTTCTTTTTTCTTTTTCTAAACCTTGTACAATATTTTTGCACGTCGTTTGCAAGTAACAAAAGAAAATATCTTTGCAATTTACTATTTTGAAAGAATATAACCTGAACTGTTAGATAAATTACTAACGTAAATATTATTAATCTTGTCATTTTTCAAAAGGTAAGAAGTGTTTGCTGCAGTTTTCTTATTGCAACTGTACTTATAAACTGTACTTGTAAATACATATCCCAGAGGAAATCTGATGCATTTCTACCAATAAATTGCTTCAGACATATTGAAATACCGACTTTTCTATATATTCACAACCAAACAGAAATAAGATCTTTCAGCAACTAGAAACTGTAAAGTCCTCCCCCTCTAAATCCATTGGCTATCACAGGTAACCCCCCAGCAATAGCTGTCACTCAAAATGATGGATAAAGCGAATACAAAATGGGTTTTTTACAATCCGCAGCAGGAATATGATAAATTTATATGAAATTCAAGACGGAAACAAGATAACTGGAATAGAGTGGGCTGGCGATATATAATATGCCACACCAGCATCCCTTCCCTAATTTCGGGACTCTAAAGTCCCATTTAAACGCATTCCTATTAAAAAGTCGTTTTGGAGGGGTGAGTGGGCGTAGTCTGCGTCATTTTTTCCTCGTTTTTTTCCCTTCGCTGAACATTTGAGTTTGTTTGGTTTTTGTGCCTTTTATAAAATTTTTTGAGGGAAGCAATCCATCGATAAAAATCTGCCGTCTAAGAGGGGAAGTTTCGATTTGAAAAGCAAAACAAACAAAAAAGGAGGCTCGTCTATGTTAATTTGAAATAAAAGATCGAATTCTGAGGGTGCTTCAATTAAAATTCGCTTAGGTTCAGACTGGATATCGTAGCCTGTCAATCTCACGTATACCAGCATTTTCTCCCTCTCATCTTTTTGAAAGGGAAACTTTTTGAAAGCAGCTTTTATTTTATTTTATTTTTTCTGTTTACATTAAAATCTTTATTTTATACATTGATGTATTGACATCAGATATTGGAATTTTGGTTTTCCATGTAAATTGGTTCTTTGGGTTTCGTTTCCTGTGCTTTTTGATTACAACTGCATTTTAAATAAAAAGTGAAATAGAATAGAAAGAAAAAAGTTTAAGAGGGCAGCAAATGTGATTCTTCAAATAGGAATTTATCATTGTTCCGATGGTGGAATGTTGGAGTTTAAAAACGATCCATTTCGAATTTTAAATTGAAGCCAAATTTATTATAATAACACTGAACAAAAATAAATCTAATGATAATGGCATTCTTGGGAAGATGGTGCGGATTTCAAAATATAGTATGGAGAACTCGCACAAAATTTTCAGAAATTTTGTTAGATAGAATGCAGCTTTTATTTATTTTTCTGTTTACATTAAAATCTTTATTTTATGCATTGATGTATTGGCATTAGATACTAAATTTTGGTTTTCCGTGTAAATAGTTTCTTTGGGTTTCGTTTCCTGTGCTTTAACAACTGCATTTTAAATAAAAAGTAAAATAAAATAGAAAGAAAAACCATTAAGAGAGCATCAAATGTGATCCTTCAAATAGGAATTTATTATTGTTCCGATGGTGCAACGTTGGAGTTTAAAAACGATCCATTTCGAATTTTAAATTGAAGCCGAATTCATTATAATAACACTAAACAAAAATAAATCTAATGATAATATAATAACAATCTTGAGAAGATGTTACTGAATTCAAAATATAGTGTGGAGAACTCGTACAAAGTTTCCAGAAATTTCGTTAAATAGAATGCAACTTTGAACGCAGCTTTTATTTATTTTTCTGTTTACATTAAAATCTTTATTTTATACATTATGTATTAACATCAGATATTAGAATTTTAGTTTTTCATGTAAATTGGTTCTTTGGGTTTCGTCTCCTGTGCTTTTTGATTGCAACTGCATTTTAAATGAAAAGTAAAATAGACTAGAAACAAAAAACTTTAAGAGAATATTGATTCTTCAAATAGAAATTTGTCATTGTTCCGATAGTTGAAGGTTGGATTTTAAAACGATCCATTTCGAATTTTAAATAGAGGTCGAATTTATTATAATAACACTGAACAAAAATAAATGTAATGATAATATAATTACATTCTTGAAAAGATTTGACTGATTAAAAACTATATAGTGTGAAGATCTTTTACAAAATTTTCTGAAACTTTGTTAGATAGAATGTAGCTTTGAACGCAGCTTTTATTTATTTTTTCTGTTTACATTAAAATCTTTATTTCATATATTAGCGCACTGACATCGGGTATTAGAATTTTGTTTTTCCACGTAAATTTGTTAGATATTTTTCTTTCGTTTCCTTTACTAAATTTTAAATAAAAAGTAAAATCTATATTTTAAAGCAAAAACTTGCAAGTGAGTGACGATGAAGTCATATTGACGGCGGCAACACCTGACCATTTTCACTTTTACCGTAATTTTTTTAACTTTTAAACATTGCGTAATCCAATTTTTACACCGTTGAATAGTAAGTGAACTGTTCTTTCAAATGCAATTTGTTTGAAAAACACATCTCAAAGTACAGTTTTTAAGGCATTGACAATAATTTTAAAACATGATTTATGTTAAATCTAATCTCTATCGCGTGAAGCAATTAGGAAAGATTAACCCGTTTGCCGTGAAAGCGATATAAGTAGTTCACCATTTGTTTCCGACTAATATTCCATAAAGAAATTAAATTTCCACCAATACATAAATCATACAATAAAATAATATAAATAAAACACAAATTACATATTTAACAGACACGTAATCGAACTACGCGCTTAATCATTTGAACTTATCTGGATCAAAAAGTTTGTTGTAGGTGGGGAAAACCCATGGCAATTATTTCGACTGTTAACTTCTGACGTCCGAAACGTATCGTTTTTAATAAAATTATAACTTTATTTTAACACATTATTGATATTTTTCATATAAAAATGCTTTATGGTGTTGTTAGTAGGCAATCTGAAAAGCATATATTAGATGTAAGAGTTTTCAATAACAAACTGTTTTTCACCTATATATTTACGCCGAGAAGTCTGGGTTGGATCTTTTGTAGATTTTTTTTTTAAATAAATAAATAGGAGGGCAACAAATGTGATTTTTCAAAAAGAAATTTATCATTGTTTCGAAGATGGGGGAATTGAGTTTTAAAATGATCCATTTAGAATTTTTAATAGAAGGGAAATTTATTATAATAAGTTCAACAAGCATAAAGACTGATGTCGCGAACAATAAATCCAAAATTTTGACTTAAATAATAAAACAATAAATTTTAAATTATTTTATTTATTTATTTTATTTTATATTATTTTTTTACTACTCAAAGAGTACGAAGTAATTTCCTAAACTAATTCCTTACGCACAATTAGAAAAAAGTTCAGGTAGCAAATGATTAAAGTATATAGTTACGTTGAAACCCTACCCCTTTTTAAACAATTTCGCTTTATTTAATAACAAAAAGACAAAGATTTCTCTTCGGAAATAGTAGTACTCAAAAACCGAGAGTGTTAGCAAATATGCTTATGGAACTGTTTTCTATAAAGATCGTTATAAGATAAATGGTATACTCAGGATAAATGAGGGGCTCACAACCATGTTAGACCAAGTCCATTTTATTAGATGTAAATTTCCAACTGGGCGAAAAATGTCCGGACGAGGATTCGAACCAGGGATCTCCTGGCTGAAGCCGCCAGTGCTCTACCATCTGAGCTGTCCCGGACGAATCTGGTGGAACTTTTTACACAGCTAACTTTAATGATTATAGCATCTGGTCTGAAACCTGGTTCAGCTCAACAGAATAAATCTCAGATAATGGAACTCCAGAAATCGCTGGATACGAAATTACACTAGATTATTTTAACACAATTATTGTAATTGGTTAATCAAGATGACTAATTCTCAATGATCTAATTGGTTTGGTCTAAATAAATCATGTTAGATGTATTCCAAGTCCATTTTGAAAAAAAAAAAAAAAAAAAAAAAAAAATGAGATACCAGCGAACCAAATCTGTTTTCACATACTCTTTCATATATGTCAACTATTTACAGACTTGGTTTACTGCGGAAGTGGATAAAATAGATTTTATGAACCTTCTAAATGGACTATCTCTTTTTTTTTTTTTTTTCAAAATGGACTTTGTCTATTATTGTTGTGAACCCCTCAATTATAACAGGTTTTATCGCTATCTGATTCTGCAGTTTTGTTCTGTCAAGTCGAATTTTATCGATTCATATGACAAATTTAAATATTCATTATTAAATTCTTGAAGAAATCAGTATTATTATTTATTATTATTATTATTATTATCAACGTATATTTAGTATTAAAAAACCGTTGCTTTTTTTTTTTTTTTTAAGCAAGTACATAAAAGCATACCAACCTATTTAAAGAAAGTTTTTATCCGGGCCATTTATAGGGATTCTTTTTCTGTATATTTTATATAAGCACATCAAGAAGATAAATGAGGATACATTTTGAAATATACAAGTGTCATCTTGAGCTGAACATAAAATTAAGTGTATAAACATATTTTAAGCGCTGAGATATTGTTACAACATATTTATCAAAAATGAACTCACGTACATTAAAGTGTGGACTAGAGGATTAGGTGTAAAAAGCATAAATAAAATATTTCTATCCATAACGACAAAATATAGAACCTGTCGCGTTTGTTCCTTTCTTCAAAATATAAATCTTATGCTCTGCATATATACAGTCGGGCAGACACTAATTTAAAACCTAAGAAAAGACGCATTTTTAGGACCGTTTTTCATATAAAGAAAATTTCAAAGAGTATAAAATATGTTCCAGGATCAAATGATTTATTTTGTAAGAAAAGAATAGTGTTTACGTAAAAACAGCCATATATTGGTAGATCGAAAAAGAATTCATACGTTGTAGGGACCACAACTTTTTCAGACACATGTTGCTTCACCACATTAAATATGAAGAAGCTCGATCCGTTATTGCTCACATGAAGGCAAGGATAGAGGGTATAAAATATAGAAATAACACTCTTGGCAGGGTTATTGATCAACTTCTTATTTGGCTCTTCTTTCACGCTAGTCTTTTCCTCTGAAAATCTACAGAGAATGTAATATCTTCTATGGATTGCTATACTGAAATACCACAAAATACATGGTTATGAAGGAGGTTCGGCGATTTGGGAATAGTGTCAATTTTGAGGCGTTATGTGGCATGAAAGTATAAAATATTTGCTTCGGGCGTATGCTTCTTGGACAATATATTCTTCATTCTTGTTCACCGAAGACGAGATTTAAAGTAAAGCGTATACTTACGGTATTATTGAAAATAGTTTTAAGTTAGCGACTTTATTAAAATAGTAAGATCATTTTTCAATAACTCTATGTCACATATATAATTTTTTAATCAAAATATCAACAATGATTTTTATGTATATGATTTGGAGCTCATTGCAATTTAATTTTTAATATAAGATTTAAAATATTTTTTAACTTCCTAGAAAGTATATGTTAAAAATATTTTTTTATTTCCTAAAGACAAAAAATGTATATTAAAACACGTTATTTTACTGTGTGTTAATAATCACTAAACGTATGTATGGATCAAAGTGGCTGGAGTCAGTCGAGCGTCCTGGTGTAGAATAATCTGTGTTATCATCTAATTACTTTTGTAATATTAAAATCAAAATAGTACATTTATTATTCAAGGAAATTTATAATGAACAGTAATACATAAATCTTATTTTATTATTACTGTTCTTTTTATCATAACTATTAAATGAAAGAAATTATTCCCGGAACTGTATTAAGCATCATACTTTTCCATTGCAAGTTAAGTATGCTCATAAACGCAAATTTTTCTGGCACATTCACGAACGCATTTTTATACATAAAAGTATGAAAACTGCATGTATGGCAGTTAAAATGATTTGGAATCGAACAGCGTTTTGCGCTTTTTGATAAATTTTCTTCATTTCGAATCATAACCAATTGTTTTCTTATGGCGATCTTTTCCGCACAGTGGAGAGAATCGGCTAAAAACACTAAATTCGTTAACATTTTCTGAATGGTCATTTATCTTTATCGGAAATTGAAATACACTGTTCAATTCCTTATTTTTGAATAAGTAAACTTGAAAATTCCGTGCATTTACAAATATAAATGACTTCGTGAATGTGTCAGAAAATAGTCAGTAGGCATTTGAAAAAAAAAAAAAAAATTAACACGAGTTTGCATTTAGTTATAATTTTGCTGTCGGTCAATAAGAAGAGAATATAAGTATCGACAGATTACATTTTATAATCATATCATTAAAGAACTGAATGCCTTTAGAAAATAAATAAATAAATGAGTGAGCAGGTTAATTTGTAAGAAGGACCAAAAATAAATCAGTTTAGAGGCCCCAACTTTGTTAATATAGCCGTGTAAATAAAATACCGAAATTTTATATATAAGTCTTAATTTTTTCTGTAAAATTTGCACTTTTTATATAGATTTATAAGAGTTATACTGGATAAAATTTCAACGTCTAATCAAAATTTTTGCTTCAATTTTATATTTTGTTTAAGGCATATTTTCTGAGTTAAACTGAGAAAATGTTAGTGGGAAAGCATAACAATAATTAAATAATAATAAATTTATATATAAATATATTCAAAAATGGTTATCCGAATGTAATTAAGCACATTTTCAACTACGTGTAAAAAAACACTGTAAAACGAAGTAGAATAAAAAGGGGTGGGAGAGGTCTTTCAATAGGGTCGCCATTTCAGGAGGGTTGTGTATGTGTGTGTGGGGGGGGGGGGCGTGGGGGGAGTAAAACCTGCAAAGTATTTCGTATTTGATAGTGCATTGTATAGATATTTTAATTAATCATACATAGCTTTTTTTAAGTATCCGCCCCCGACCTTTTCCAAGAAATTTTGGTGATGCTGTCCCTGTACTTACAATAAAGGTATAAATTTGTTTCAGGTGACAGATCAGTGTTGGGGAATTACATCATTCTACCCGCCACTGGCGAATGGATTTTCTGTCTGGGCAAGTGAATTTTTAGGCACTCTTTTATAATTAAGAAACTTTTATATAAACTACATGCTTTATAAAATATTTTAAAAACTTTTTAAATTTATTTTGTCAGTCATAAATTTTAACTCTCCTAATTGCCGCAATGCAAAAATGCCGATAAATTCTATTCTACATTAAACTTTCCTCAGTTGTGTATATTTTATTCTTATAATTTTTAAAAAATTAATAGAAATATAACTATGAAGATACATCGTAGTAATGAATAATTTTTGCATTAGCATAAATTCTGCCATATATATTTTTAAGTATTGCGCGGCAGCGCAATACTTATTTATTTCCAGTGTAACTTCTCAATGCTAATTTAACATAGAAAAGCCTATGGAGCTCATAACTTTTTCATTTTTTTCTTCCCACTTTTTTGTCCCTGATGCCACTCATTTTTTTTCCTTTACTAATTCTAATAATATTATAAATTTAAAGTGTGAAAATGTTTGCCTGACGTGAGGGTCCAAACGGATGATAAAATGCCTTTGCATATGGATGAATTATAACCCAGAGCATGGGCTATAACATGGGCTAATTTTTATTAACATTTTTCAAATATTTTTCTTAATAATTCCAAATTTCGTTTTTTTTCATTGAGGATTAACGGACATTTTTCCAATAAAATTTAACATTTTTTTTTCATCGTTGCCAATAATTCAAAAGTCGTACTAATAATTTGTCTATTTTTAGTTAAATGATTTTCACGTGAAAAATTGCTGAAATTTTTTTTTAAGAATTAAAAAGAAGTTGAATATGGCGTCATAGTAGAAATAAAAATGACATTTTTAAACAGATTTTTTACGTTCAGATTAGAAGTTTTTGCCCAAAGTACAGCAACTTGCATTACTGCACTGCTGAAAGATTTTGAATTATACATAAGTACACTGGTGTCCAAAATTAAGGACAAGTCACAAAATGCTAATTTTTAAGTAAGCGAATACTCAAAAGGAAATAATATAATTCAAATAATTACTATCCCTACATCACAGCTAGTCCATGTAGCATCTCATTCATATCACACATGGTCACAAGTGTCATAGTCACTATGGTGAAACAAAAAATAGGAAATTCCACAGGTCTCATTGTGAGTCTCAAATGATCACTATATATGACTCCACTGAAACGTCAATGTGACTGCTACTTTGTGACTCGTCACCAGGTGACTTTACAATGTAGTTACATTGTGACTATCATGCGACTGTCATTTTTAAACTCAATTTCAAAGTCATCATGAAAGTTGCATTATGATAAGTCATCAAATAATATCACATTATAGTCACATGGTGACTGTTCACAAAACAGCACAAAGTTGGCTTCACAGTAGTCTCTCTGTCACCTGAAAGTCATCATGTGACTTTAATGTGACATTATTTGGTAACTTATCACAATGCAGCATTCACGATGACTTTGAAATTGAGTCTGCAGATGACAGTCACATGAGAGTCACAATGTAACTACCTTGTAAAGTCACATGGGGACTCGTTACAAAGCATCAGTCACAGTGATGTCTCAGTAGAGTCACATATAGTGATCATGTGAGACTCATAATGAGATGCATGGAATTTCCTATTTTTTGCTTCACCGTAGTGACTGTGACACTTGTAACCATGTGTGACATGAATGAGATGTTATATGGACTAGCTATGCTACAGAGATAGTAATTATTCGAACTATATTATTTCCTTTTGAGTATTCGCGTACTTGAAAATTAGCATTTTGTGATTGGTCCTTAATTTTGGACACCAGTGTAAATTGCATCACACATTGTGATACGATACCACATGAATCAAGGCCTGATAATGGTACCCTCCATTAATTTTTAAATGTGTTCGTCTGAATGTAGTAGTTATAAAAAAAAACTTGACATATTAAACAAAAACCTAATTTGAAGAACAAATTAAAAAAATATATATATATTTCCTACATTGTTTAAGCCCGAGAAGGGACAGATATTGAGGTATTTCATTCAATTCGTTCTACATTTAATGTTAAATTTTTGTAACAAATAAGTTAAACCAATTGAACATTAAAAATAAAAATAAAATTCATACAACATGATACTTTAAACACCCTAAAAACTTAGATTCCGTTGAAATGAAATCGAAATAAATCTTAGACTTTTTTAAAGTTTTGTATTTTGCATGTATGTACAAACATCATAAAAATAATACAAAAATCTGCAATACAAATATTTACAATTGAAAAATGTCTAAGATATATTTCAATTTCGTTTGAACGGAATCTAAGTTTTTAGGGTGTTTAAAGTATCATGTTGTATGAATTTTATTTTTATTTTTTAATGTTCAATTGGTTTAACTTATTTGTTACAAAAATTTAACATTAAATGTAGAACGAATTGAATGAAATACCTCAATATCTGTCCCTTCTCGGGCTTAAACAATGTAGGAAATAAATTTTGTTTTTTTAATTTGTTCTTCAAATTAGGTTTTTGTTTAATAATTTATATATTCTTGGTTATATATGTATATATTTATGTGAATGATTTCAGACTTGTATTTAATTATTTACTTTTTCTATATTTCTAACATAACTTATTTTAAAAATTTGTATTTGGGTATCATTTTGTTTAAAAATATAAAGAAAGCTGGTGCAGTTATATTATCCAAACTAACTGCGCATAATAATTTATAACATTATTTTTATTTATTCAACAAAAGTTTTTCATGATTTATTAATTGAAAAATGGCTTTTAATATGTGTAAAAAAATCTTTTAATCTTTATTCTATTATTAAAAAATATAATTTGTTGAGAAATATACAACAAATTATATTTTTCAATAATAGAAATGATTTTTAAATTATATTTTTTAATAATACATTTTTAATTTTTTTTTAAAATAATGACAATCTGCTCAATTTTTACCTCAGGCTAAAAATGAAGCATATAAAAATTGTCATTTATTGAAAAATTTCAAAACTTTGCAGTTAACAATTTTTAAAATCTCTTTCAGGATTTCTAGGATTTGTCCTATGTTACCAAAGCAGATTTATTACAAGCATTAAAGCAGTCTCTGTGAAACGAACAACAGAACATGAAAAGTATATTTGCAAGAGGCAAATTCACATTGAGCAAGTTGCAGAAATATGATTGACCCCTAATAAAAGTTTATTAAATCAGTAATACTTTGATCTTCTTTACTATGTCTGTAATAAATTGTAGAAAATTGCAATTCATAAAAATCTAACCATTTGAATTTATCTGCTATAGCCTTGAATTATTTTGGTTTGAAAATCTCATTCAAATGCTTATTTAATCTCATAAAACATTTTCTTTGATTTTATATATCATTTTTCATATTTTCTATAACTGCTTAAAATTTATTAACTACACGTATTATTCAAATAAAAGTGCAAAAAGCCTAGCATCTAATCTTTTAAAGTGAAAAATTTATAGTAAAGCACTTAAAACAAAGCAAACAAAAAAATTAGCAAAACCTCTTAAAATTATGTTGAGAAAATTTTTGAAATATACCCTGACAAAATATCATGAGTAAATATAATTATTTTTTTAACCACTTTCCGAAATTGCTCTTACCTGATACAGCAAAAATTCTTAAAGAAAATTATTTCCCGAGAATAGCACTGATATCGTAATAAGTTCTCTAACTTCAAAATGCGTGATTTTCCATCGGTATGATTTTTTTTAACCTATAACCCATAGATGCCAACATCAGTTATTTATCAGATTTTTATCAGTTATTTATCAGAGTCTGATCGAAGACAAACATGTTTTTAACCGGAAAATACATATAAGAAAATGAGTCCTCTTTCAGTAACGTACATTTTAGATTTCATTTTGAAATTTTTGTTTAAATAAAATTTCCGTCTGAAAATATGTTCATCTTGGATCAGACTCCAGAATAATTAAGAGTTGTTGGCATCTATGCATAACCATATCTTGAGAAATGTAGGGGTGGGGGGTGGGGGCCCTTTTCTGAATAGAACAAAAAAAAAAAACGACAGACAAAATGTTAATGAATTTTTGAAAATGTAATTTTTTTTTCAACCCATAACCATATCTTGAATAAAAGAAAAGGAAACACTATATTTTTTAAAAAGAAAGAAATTAAAACACAACATGGTTAATGCATTTTTGAAAATGTGTGATTTTATATTATTAGTTTTTTTTTTTTTTCCTATCCACAATCATATCTTGAAAAATGAAAAAAAAAAAAAAAAAATCTAATCTGAAAAAAAAAAAAAAAAAAAAAAAAAAAAAAAAAAAAAAAAAATCGACTTTAACCCCTTAACGGTCGCAATAAATTACGGTTTAAAAATTCATATTGTTTATTGGCACCACTTTTTTGAAAAAGAAATGCTCAACTTGTTTAATGACAGGTAAAATGATATCATAATAAAGTCAATTACACTATTCTATGAAACTGGTGGGAATCAAACAAATCTCAATAATCTGAATAAAAGTCACTGCCCGTGAATATCACGGGAGCGAGAATTAAGGGGTTAAACCTCAACTGACAAATGATTAACGCATTTTTTAAAAATGTGTGATTTTATATTATTACTTTTTTCCATCCATAACTATAACTTTAGAAATGGAAAAAGTGACCTTTTGAAGAGAAAATGTTCTTTTAAATCAACAACACACAAGTTTAAAGGTGCAAGGCACTTTGAAACTCATTTTTTTTTTTCACTTTAAATAATTTTCAAGGGCACACTATATGCATTATGGCATGCATTTATCACACAAGAAATAATAATAATAATAATAAAAAAATAGAAGAATAAAGAATTTTCCTGAATATTTTAAACGTTATAAATAACTTTTCAAAATGACCCACGCGCATTCCATAGCAATTAAAATTCCCAATATTTTGTATGTATATTTTATGCATGTATACAAATAAAACTGTGCATACTTTTTCGAAACTAAATGCAACTGGGAAAGTTAAAGGTGGTTATTTGCAGAAATATTATGCAAAAGTGCTGAAAATTTCATAAAATTTAGAAAATATTTATTTTCTTCCCTTTTTATTCGAATATATAAAATTCGATGCACGGTTTTATTTGTATATATTTGTAAACTTGTATAAAAAATATTGGGAATTTTAATTGATATGGAATGTGCATGGGGCATTTTCAAAAGTTCTTCATAATGCTTAAAACATTCAGGAAAATTCCTTATTTTTCTCAAACATTTTTTTTAAATTTCTTCTGTGATAAATATATGCCATAATGCATATAGTGTGCCCTTGAATAATATTTAAAGTGAAAAAAAGGGTTATAATGTCCCTTGTCCCCTTAACACATAGATTGCCATTTTTAAAATAATTCTAGGTCTG
This sequence comes from Maratus speciosus, assembly GCA_963932465.1. Taxonomy (NCBI): domain Eukaryota; kingdom Metazoa; phylum Arthropoda; class Arachnida; order Araneae; family Salticidae; genus Maratus; species Maratus speciosus. The sequence goes on from OZ010796.1 coordinate 379,680,674, forward strand.
TACCATAAGGATTTTTTTAATTTACCCCTCCCCCTTCCTCCTCTGAAACCATGTGTAAGAATGCAACCTTTCTAAATGCCTTTTTAAAGTTTTTCATTTCTAAACATTTTTTCTGTAAGGAGAAAAAAAGAGAGAGAAATGTAGGCAACACTATCTAAACAAACATACATGTATAACATCTATTTATTGAGTCATCACATTTGTATAAAACAATAGTATTTTCCACAACCTCAAAATATTCAAAATACTAAATATTTTTTTGAAAAGCTACTATAACAAATCTTTTTTAGACAGTAAATAATTTAAACATAAAGCAACAAAAAAAGACAACATCTAAATTTACATTGAACTTTGATCGACTGCTCGAATTTAATTAAATCCAGAACAATATTTCCACTAACACATATTTTGGAATGTGGTAAGTAAAGCTATTTTCTTTTATATATACATAATGGAAAATGAAATTATACATATATACAACAAAATTCAGATTCTTTTTTTAAAATAAAGAATGTAATTTATTGATTAATAAATAATTTTTCTATGATATATATTTTTTAAAAATTGAATAAAGCAAAAAATGATAAATACAGTTGATAAATTATATAATTGTACAAAATTATTGTTATTCTAATTGAATTACTGAATACTATAATCCCAGGATTATGAGTGAATATTTTAATGTATTTAATTAAGAAATAAGCATGTCCTAGAATTATTTACTCATAATACCAAATTAAATAAGGATCAATATTTATATAAAATATTGTAAATAATTCTAGTTCCATAGGGGAGAAAAATCATTTTTAACATTTTGAAAAATTCACATTTATACTTACAGGTTACATTATGGATTACATTAGTATTAGATAACAGCTATAATATTGCATTTTTGTAATCAGTGTATTTTTGTAAGACGGATTCAAAATCTCTTACACGCATTAAAAAAAAAATAAATGCATACTTGTTTTCATAATTTTTAATACTTAAAATTAGAATAATTGAAATAATTTTAAAATACCATCTAAAGATAAAAAGATGTGATTTAGAGAAAAACTACATTACTTAATTGATGTGAGTATCAAATTAAATATCAAAATAATCTATTCTGTATTTAATAGAAAGATGGAAGGAAAATTAGTAAATCCCATACGTAATATAATTTTTCTCTCTGACTGTTATATAGTAAGTGAGTAGTAAATAATTTTTAAGTAAAAATAATTTTTTAATGCATCATTGAGCACAATTGTGACCAATAAAGTTTTAAAAGAATTACGCAATTACTTAGAGTTAATTTCTTTAGCTGTGTATTGCGATTGGCAAAACGTGAAAAAGTTTTTAAAGGAAAAGATGTAAACCCTTGATTTATTTGATGTTTCAATTTATTATTCAAATAGAATGTGCAGTAAATTAGTTTTAAGCTGAATATAGGACGTGCTGGTTATTTCTTAAACTAACCAGAATTAAAAAAAAAAAAAAAAAATTATAATTTGCTATGAGCATTGTGTTTTCCGAGTTTCAGACTTACATGAATTTTAACACATAAATATAAAAATAGATTTTGTGAACAAAAATATATTGCATGTGTTAAAAAATGCATTTCAGAACAATAAGCACTATATACATATTATGTAAGAAATGTATCCAAAATGGTTACAACGTAAAATATTTTATGTTATCTGCATATTTATAACATCACATTTTGAACAATAAGTTCACTACATCTAATACCCGTTTCAATATCTACCCGCAGTAATATTTTGATTTTGTTTCTGCTGTAAGAAATATTTTACTGCAGAATTTGCTCATGGACATGTTATAATGAACATGTTCATATGGACATTTTGACTCGTTATAAAGAAAAGTAGTACATTTCTCACAATTGCACAGATACACACATATTTTTCAAACACATTAAGATAGTGATTTATACAGACAGAAGTGGGAGTATTTGTAATTTTGCACATTTAACTATGCTTGAGCATTCACAAACTGATGAACATCAATTTAAAATTTTGTGGAATTTAGGCGTTGTTCAACTTGTCAATTTTACAATGCTTTGATTTCAATATCTCACTCTACGTTACAGTACATAAAAACCAATAATTATTTAATCGAAGAAAAAATAATTCTATTCGATAATAATTTAATAATCTATTTAATCTCAGTATGATATTATTTATAAATATTGGTAATATTATTGGGTTAGTTAAAAATGAATAGTTCACGAAATAATAAATTATTCAATGTCTGAGAAGTTTTTCATCGTCATATATATATTTTTTTAAATATGCATAAACAAACAAACAAACTATATTTATGAAAAATGCCGTAAAATATTATTCGTTAGTATATTATAAATAAGTCTAACAATACATAGATGAATCTTGCAATTATGAGTAAATAAAAGGTAATATAACCTTTTTTTTTTTCTTTTTAAGTGATGATTTTAAGCATCAAATATAAGATATAAAGTTTTTTTTTTTTTTTTTTTTTTTTTTTTTTTTTTTTTATAATGATATAATGGATAATACATTATTATTTGTGGAATATTTCAGCAAAGTTTTTAAATTAATATAAGTACATTTTAACGTCCCCTAATGCGTTCGATAACGATTCATACTTAGATTTTTATCTATATACTTAAAGTGTAATGGCCACCATTCTATAAACCATAATTAAATTGTTATTGTATAGATAAAATTTTTGCAATGAGTTTTATGTTTGAAAAATGCCTTGCAAAATTTGTAATTCAGTTTAGCGAATACATCTGATATTTCTTTACATAAATAATGGTTTTACATTTAAGTGATAAAGTTTTAATTCACTTTTATTTAATCCCAATATTAATACATCGCTCCTTATAAATACAGCAACGTCATAACTCAAAAAGCATCCTTTTGCAAGAAAAAAAAATGCAATTGAAAGGTTTTAATTATTATTACTCGGGAACTAAATATTTTAAAGTAATCTGGTTGACAAAATTTGGCAGAGTAATCAGTAGAAGTAGAGTCAAAGACGATTTAAGCGAGAAAGAAGGACCACGGCATTTTCAAGTTATAAAAGAGTTCGTAATAAGTAAATATAACATTTCATGTAATGAAAAATAAAAAAAACTTTAAGAATAAGTTCAAATAAATTACTTACAATTACATAATAATAACTCTAATTGAGACAATTTTAAGTTTCTTGATTACAAGTGTAAAATTGAATTACTAATGACAGCTTAACTGTTACTTTAATAATTTTTAAATTGAAAATACTTCTATGAAAGAATGATAATTAAATAATACATGCTGACCACACACATAACTATATTTTTCTTTTTAAGTATTTTTCCTAAAGATTTTTTTATTTTATTTGTTTATTTACTTTTTTGCTACGTTTACATTATGTATCTCAGTTAGTTCATTTTCACTTATAACAACTTTAAGGAATTCAGAAAATTAGTAATTCTACCATTTGTTTGAATATGGGAGACTGGCATGATTGAGAATGTCTTCGAGATGCTTTACATTGCTTTGTTACAAATGCCAAATACATATGATTTAAAACATTTTGCTTGGGAAAAATAAGAAAAAAACGGAAACACTTTTGTGAGTCTGATAATTTTTTGCCCTCTCTGTCAGAATTCCCTCGTTACAACGGAGGTTTCCGCCATGCATTTTTATATTAAACCAACCATTTTTTCTTTCATTTTGTTCATTAATACCAGGTTCTGGTTGAATCCGAGCTCGCTATAAAGAAGTTCTTAAATTTTATTTCAAAGCATATAAATTTGTACAAGAGTATTAATATAACACTGATGATTCTTCAGATCCTAGAACGATATGTCATGCTTTCCATTGACGAGCCTTTAACTTAAAAGACATGTAGTTGTTGCAGATCAGTTTTAAACAGCACCTTTCAACTACGTAAATAACCGCAAATTGATAACTTTTGATTTATGACATTAATAATTTTAATAAGCGATATCATAAATTTACTTGTAGGGGGGAAAAAAATTGTTATCCAAAAGAAAAAAAATCACATAGTTGACAGCGCCAGGATCAACAGTGTATTTGCAAAACAATAGCACTTAGGACGGAATTTTTCCTGCATACCTTACACGGTACATTCAGTTATGATTTTCAATTTTTGTTCACTATGAGAGATGGTTCTTCAAAAATTTCTCTGTGCGTTATACTGAACTTTAAGAGACAGACCACATTATATCGTCAACAATAGCATAACTCCCCCGAAGGAATATCCCGCAATACATATTACATATGAAAAAAGGACCCGGCGTATAAAAGCATATGCCCTCCTGAATAATGCATGAGATTCTTCGGAGAGTGTTTAATCGGCTGTGTGATTAGAGACGCGTCCAAAGGATAATAAAACTATTATCACAGCCCTCAAGTCAAGATGTTCCTCCCTTGTCAAGCTTTTTTTTTTTTTTTTTTTTTTTTTTTTATCATATTCTATTCGACTTTGTTGCGGCGTTATCGCTATTTAGAACCCTTCGCAAGTATAACAAAAACATATATTAAAAAATGCAAATGCCTAAAAATTGTGCCCGTCTTATGCATTTGCAAATATGAGTGTAAACTCAAACCGCGGATAATTTAAATACAAATACGTGCTTGATTTTCACATAAAGTGTTGAGTTCCTATTTGAAGATAAGAAATGAGAAGAGGGGAAATATTGGGGGAGAAATTTCGGATGAAAAGAAATAAATGATTTCTCCATTTCCAGATAACAGCAAATAATGACATAAGTTTGTTAATTTAAAAATGTAGAGTTTATCTCCCAGCTTTCTTTAGCGTGTTTAAGTAAAATGAACTTTTTATGAGCAACGTGTAATTCAATAACTAATGAGTTTGTGAAAAAAAAAATTCTCCAGTGACAAAGCATTTTATTTTTATTTTCATTATTAATTTATTTTTTTACGAGCTTATATCGATTGAAAAATTAATTGAAAAAAAAATATTTATTTTAGCAGATAATTTTTTTAATGCTTATAATGAATATAAATAACTCGAAAATAACAAGTCTTCAAAGTCAGAGGGGGCATTGAAATTTTTGGTGGGGCTAATTCACAGCTTCTAGTTTCTCCTCTGTTTTAATGACATAAAAAATATACACAGAAGTAGAGGGAAAGTCCTACCTGTCATAAAAATTTTGATTACAAAATGAAATATAAATGAGAAATATGAATGTTTAAAGAATATTGAATATTGAATAATTAATATTGAAAGAATGTGAGGACTCTAGAAGTTTCTGGGGGGGGGGGGGGCTCATCCCACCATGCCTGTGTTTGGTTACAGCCCTGCTTGAAAATTAAGCAGTACTTATGTTATTTTCTGATAATATAATCATACCGCATATGTCTCAGGATTAATAAAATAAAGGGATTCTTCATATTGTGCATTCATTTTAAAAATGATAAAATGCAACGTCCATGATAAATATAATTTCCATCCTGAGCCGTTATTTGAATAATTGATATTTGTGAACTATTCCAATGGACAATTCTTTATTTATATTAAAGGAAAAACTAGAATGCAAATTTTGAATTACACGAGATATGTTCTACAAATTAATACACGTTTAAAATTGCAAGATTGCTTTAAATTTGCAAAATATTTAATAACAAGTATTTCTTTATTTTATTTTTTAACATTACCTACTATCAAGCGTTAATGCAGAAAATCATAAAAAAAAAAAAAAAAAAAAAATCATAAATAAAAGGAATCCGACAATAGATAAGTTGAATATCGCAAGAGATCATTCAACTCAATGGCATATGTTTAAAAAATATAAATTGAAATACGAAGCACAAAGCCATTTTTAAGGGAACCTTTCTTTGTGATTACAAATAGGAATGAGAGGAATAACTAAAATGAAATTTGAAATAACATTGTCGACAGTTATACTATCCTAAATGATGACCTACAATGAATATATTCAAAACAATGATAGTCTAACACACACATACCTCATTTTCCGTATCATTGCATCCAGTCACAGTTTAACCTTTTAGGATAGTGCTTTAGATACAGCTCAAAGTACAACTGCTAGAAAAACTGAAGGACTGGGTGCCTAAAGTGCGGTTTTTGAAAGAACAGGAAAAAAAGGGGGTCAAAATTCCCAAATAAACGGTAGGGAGAATTTTTTTAAATGGCAAGAATCATAAAACCATCAAGCATTTAAGGTTTTGAAAGCAAAGGTTCCTCCCGCCACGTTCCAAAAGGCAGGTGATGCTTGCTTTCTCTATGTATAGTCAAAGACTTACTGAAAAGCCGTGAAACAACAGCGAAGAATAGCTTTTCTGTAGAGAAAGGGTAAAGTCAGAAAGACTAATGGTTTTTGGACTGTAAACTAGGGTGGGTGTGGAAGGCCTGTTTGGGAGTTCTTGTGGTCTGGCTCGGTTCTTTTTGATAAAAATATGGTATTTTGAAGTCAGGAACCCCCTCTAGTAGACGAGACGGAGAAGGAAGCTCTTCTGTATCTTTAACATCGTAAATTTTCGGAATTTCGGACAGTGAGGTGTGTTTACAGGTAACATCTGGGATTCACGGGCGTCAGATTTTGACAGCCGTCACCAATGCACCAGCGCCAGAGTGTCAGTCAGGAAAGGGTTAGCTTGAAAAGTGACTTTTGTGATTAATGGTTGATTTTATTTTTATTTTATTTTGCACCTGGAATAAAACTATATTAATTTAAAATACATAAAAGAAAACAAATTTGTGATATTCAGTATTATATATTTATTTCATATCGAGTTTACTGCATTTTTTTTTTGTAAATGTCACTTTTATTTATTATTTATTTTTATTTTTTATAAATTTGGGAGCAGTTGGGTTTAAATTGATATTATTTTTTCTTTGTTGTTATCTTGATTTAAAAAATAATAATAACATATTTCTTCTTAAATGTAGAAGTTTAAAGATAATAGCAACCACCATTTTTAAAATTTTTGTATTTAATTTGAAATTTGCAAAGCATTGCATTCACAAGTTGTCAACATTATAAAAGCTCAATGCTTAGTTAAATAAAGTAGATTAAGTTTCAAGCTTCAATTATTATATTTTAAATACATATGCTTGCAGAAATCACAATTTTGTGACTAAAATGTGAAGCTTAGAGAATTTTTAACGCATTTAAATCGTAAAGTTTAATCATAAGTAAATATATTTTTAAATAATAATAATAAATATTCTATTTTTTCTCAATAAATACAAGTAAACCATATCTACATTTAAACAATATAGAAACAATCGCAATTAATATTTTCAATAATTAGACTAGAAAGTTATCGGAATGTTTCCGTCTTTGAATTTCTGCACCTTAATTCGAAAATTTCGAAAATTTTATTAGGAAAAGAATAATTTTAGTTTTCAGTTTTATGCACCAATTAATTACTGCCCGTTAAATGATTTTTATTATTATTATTTATTGGGGTATACTAGGATTTTTTTTTTCTTTTTCTCTGGAAGCTTTAATTTTTCCTCTCATACGTAAAACGATTGAAACAGAATAATGCGGCTTGATACGAGTCCCCTATAATTTTTAATAATTTTTTAATAGTTTTTGATTCACTGACGAGTCCCGGTTGAAAAACCACCACGGGACTTACAAAATGAATTTGTTATAATGAAATTTCTTTATGACATTATATTGTGATAATAGAAATTATATCGTTGAATTCTTAAAAATATTTATAAATGCATTTTCGTGACACGACTCAGTGTGAATTTCTCGTAAGCTAATTGAACTTTGCTATATTTACCCACGTCTTGAAAAATACCACGTGGACATCCTGAAAATTTCTAGCTCCCCATAAATATGAAAAATAATTATAAAGATAAATGCTTTTTAGTATATAAATGTTACACAGGGTTGAATGAATAAAAAAACAATGATATTCATATTCCATTAGAAGATTATTATAAGTTAATCAAATAATACCAAATTGGCGTTTGCATAACTCGAACGTATTAACAATTCTTATAATAAAATTAGCGATTTTTTTTAATGCAGAAATTCAAAGACTTTAATTACACTTTATAGTCATCAACCGCAGACGGATATATATTGAACTTTTCGAATAAAAAGTTCCCTGATATGGATCAATTACGTCACTTAAAATAAGATTTAAGTTATTAAAGATTCTCTTTGATGATGCATCAAGATAACAGAGTCTTTAGTTGGAACTTGATGATGAATATTATGACTGTTGAAACGCATTATAGCTTCTTTGGTTTGAAGAATCTCAGGAACATCAGACGAATTGCTGTTTTGATTACTGATAAGGCTGTTTGGACTTGACAAAGGATTTGATGCAGACACAGGAAACTTGTTTTCTTTCTTGGCCTTCATCCGACGATTCTGAAACCATATTTTGATTTGACGCTCAGTTAGACCCAAAGTGTGGGCTATTTCTATTCGTCGTCTTCTTGTCAAATATTGGTTAAAGTGGAATTCTTTCTCGAGTTCCAGAGTTTGGTAACGGGTATAAGTTTGCCGACTTCTTTTTGGTCCTGGATTGGAATCTGAAATTAAGAAAAAGAAATGTTGTTAAGTGAAAAATTACATCAGAAATCAAGTAAATAAGCAAATTTGAAATTTTCGGGCGAATAAATTAAAAAAAAAGAGAGAAAGTTAATGCTTTTAAATTGTCAACATATTGCATTTTCTTATTAACACTAGAACTACCGTGATCCGTCATTTTGACAGCTACCATATGAATATGTTTCGGTTCAACCAGAAATTTGATTATGAAATGAGTTTAAAAATATACAAAGAAGAAAAACGCTAAATAATAAAGTTAAATTGTTTTAAATCAAAATTCTGGTGTGAAATATTTTTATAAAACTTGACTCAAATTTCCGGTAGTTCTAGTGTTATGAACCTACGCTAGTCTTGTGAAGATACTCTCAATCTAATGTTGAACCAAAACAGCGTTCTTTTTAAATTTCTCGTTTGCATTTCCATATTTTTAATTTTAATTTTTTATTTATTTTTTATTTTTTGCTGCATAGGGTAACTGAGGTCGATTTCTGACATAGCATTTATATATATATATATATATATATATATATTTTTCATTTTGATTGCAGTTTTTATTTATTATTATTTCCCTGGAAATAGATACTTTCACATTTGAGACCGGTTTCGAAAGTGAAAGTATTACCATAAAAAAGAGTAATAACCAAAATCGAAAATGTACAAAGACCTTAGAAAACTTATGCAAAAGTAAATCGTATAAAAATATTGAAATGCAAACGAGTAATTTAAAAAGAAGGATGCCATTGGTTTAACATTAGCTTGCCAGTTTCTTCACTTCAGGACTGGAATTTTTTTTTCTTCGAAATATTATTCGAAAATATTTAAGATTTTTTTCATATTTGCGGATTTAAAAAGTATTGATTCATGCATGATTTATTAAGCGCTATTAAAATGCACCTTTAATTTAAAAGCCATAATAGGTCGTCATTACTGTGCTTATATTTCCTTTATATATATATATATATATATAAAGTGAAATATAGTGTAAACGAGACTCATGTCCTCTAACTATTAATATACGTAATCATCATCATCCATTAAATGTTTTAATCACAGATTTAAACTTCAGATCGTTGAAAATTCTATATATTTATGAACCGTAAACTAAGGCTACAAGGATACTAGACGAAGGCACTTGCACCCACATAAATTAAATAAATAATAAATCTGTCCTGGTTTTATATAATTTAACAATACTCCATGACTCACGTCATTACTCTCAACACAGTAGATCTAAAGGACTAATTTAACCTATAGGATCATCGATCCAAATAAACGACACAGGGTTCAAATATCCCTAATTTACAATATAATATTGTATGGACATTATATTTTGATTTCCTGTTGCACATCGTGGCCGAACATTTAATATGGTTGATAGTTAAAACTTTTATTATTCTTGGAGAGCATTTATAGCATATACTTTTAGAAATATTTAGTGAATTGTAAGACATTCGTGGACAACATTTAAATATACCTACTACATCGATCTTTCTTAACCCCTTGAGGGGCGGTGGGATATATTATATCCCACCTACGATTAATGAAGATTTTCACCAGAAAATTTTTATTAAATTTTACTTTTCTAGCTTTGGTGGAAAAAAGTGGTAAAATTGCTTTTCCTTATTTTGCAATAAAAGTTTTTGAAGATTCCGGTGTGAATTCGACATTACAGAAACACAATTACTTGCCCTTGAAAGGGTTAATTGTTTGAAGCCTACGAAGCATTTGAATAAAAATAAGAATGATGCAAGAAAAAAAAATGTAATTCGATTAAAGTGAACTCGAGAAGTGAAATTGTCATATTCTAGCTAAATGTCGAGATGTGTTAAAAATTAAGGGACAAAAAATTTTATTCTAATTTGTTTTAGAATCTTTAAAGGATAGAATAATGCATGCTTGAAAACAATGTATGAAACGAAATACAGAATGCGACACAAAATATATATATATGCACAAAATATAAAAACAAAACTTTTAGATTTTGTTATATAAATTATTTAGAAAGGTGATAATTATTAGCATTTCTCATTTTCTATTATGCGCGCACACATATGCCCTTATAACAGGATTATAAACGGAATTTTAAAATAACACGCTACAAATAATAATACATATAAGTATGAATGAAAAACATTAATGTAATGATAAAAAGTAGCAATAATATTTATAAAAAATAAACAACAAACCTGTTATTTTTTATTGCTGCAACATAAATATATATTATTTTTACAATAATACTAAGCAGCAATCAAAGAAACTTTTATTGATTCTACTATATTTTCAGCGTTAAATACAGCTTGTACTCAAATACCTTTGCGATAAAATCTTTGTTGTCCGTAAAAGCAATTACCTCAGCCAGACAATATCCACTTCTAATCTCCCTACTTTCTTAAAATCAAGATTCACGAGGTGGAGAATGAGCCTAGATGGGAAAAGAGTAAACTATTCAAGTCCATTACTGACTTAGTTCGGCAATCTCTATTCGGAAACCAGTTAATACAGTTTGTGCTTTGTGTTATTCTTCTACACCGCTTACAAAATTGCTATAAGCTGTTTAGAAAAAATATTTGTGTACTTTTGTGAGATATCATGAATTCACCCACTCAAGAAAAGTTGTTAGACACTGTCTTTAAAAAGCATGATTTTTTTTAAAAATATTTTTTGTATTGATATTTTAAATTTTATGTTAGGGTTTGATTTCCGCCTAGGCGCATCTGCCTAGGCCACCAACTGATCTTGGGCCTTGGAATGCCGACAGCCCCAAATCGACGTAGCTCACGTTAAATTTTCTCTTATTAGATTAGGAAGATGATTGTTTGCTAACTGTGTGCATATCAGGGTTGGCAAGTTTCTGCCAGAGTGGTTAAAACCAGCGGTTATAACCGGTTAAAACCGGCATGGCAAAAACTAGTTTCTGCCAGTAAGTTGCAAATACTGGCAGAAACTCAGAAATAATATTAATAAGAACTTTAATGTGCGATGATTCTTAATTCATACATGTATTTGATGTGTAAACAATTAAGTTAAAAATTAAAATTAAAGATTATGAATGTTATTCAAAGTTGTAAAAAAGTTTCAAAATTATCATATAAATATACTTTGTTTATATAATAATTTGTACTAATTTTTTTTCACTTGAAAAACAGAAATTTTCAATGGTAGTCTGATACTGTACAAGTTTAACTATTTTATATTATTGTTTAGAGTTGAATTTTTATTTAAAAGTAAAAAAAGAAATTTACAAAAAAATCTGTGATATTTTAACAAATGTATTTTTCAGAGTATTTTTAAATAAATAATACAATGCAATAACTTAAAGATTATGATTCTTGTGAAAATATATAAGTAAATAATTGAAGCACAATAAATAACAGAAAAAAAAAATTAATGAAATATCTTGCACAATTATTTTACAATATTGAAAGAACAAAATTGCCACTCAAATATACTATTATTACTTTTTCCACAGAACATTCCATAGCATAGGGCAAAATTTTACTAATCTTTCTGAACACACTGTTTCTTTGTTTTGAATGAAAGAAAAGTTTGAAAATATTCTTTCAAGACTATCATTACTTGCTGGAAATGTCATTATTGAGGATGCAAATTTGACAAATCCTCATTTTCATTAGTATTAAAGCTGACCACCACATAGAAGGTAAGGGCAAGACATTTTCTAGGGCTTCCTTGGAGAAATATGTTTCTGAGGCAGGAGTCGATTTTGCTTCAAAGGATATTATATGTGGCACAAAATTTGGGATTAATATCAGAAAGCAATTTCCTTGCCTTTTCTTTATGCTCATATGTCGATTTTGATCCCATATACTTAGGATGAAGTAAATAAGTTAGCATATGGTAGTCGGTTATTACTGTATCAAATCTGCTTTGAACCTTTGTAGTTGTTTGTTTTGTAAGTGCAAAATGTGGTTGGAACATTTTCAACTAACAGTCTTAATAAAAAAGCTAAAATCTTTAACAACGATTTTATGCACAAATAACATACAGACACGACAAAAATATCCCATATAATCGTTTTTTGTCGTGTCTGTACGTTATTTGTGTGTAAAATCATTGTTAAAGATTTTAGCTTTTTTACTAAAATTCGCACAAAGTTTGATCTATGCTTATAACAGTCTTAAGTTGAAAAAAAAAAGTCAGATTTGTTCCTTTGAATACTGCATTTAAATGAAATGTTTTTTAAATTCATGGAATTACAAGATCCGCATATAACTATAACATTTCTATGAGAGATAATTTATAGTGTTATTAAATTATTACGTTAAATTACAGAAAATTATTTTGAGCAAGTATTGAATATTTTTCTTTTCTTTTCATTGTTTAATTTAATATAAGTATTGGATATAGTTTTGTATCTGATTTTTAAACTGAAATTTTAAAATATTCTAATAATTGTTTACATATAAAATTATATAACCATACTATAACAAAAATTTTATCTGTTACATTACTCATTTTTAGGTAGATTTCGTATGAAATACTACCTATTGGGATCGTTCCTATGTTGGAATTTCTGAAAAATTTTTGCAGATCTACACCGATCATGACCCCTAGAACCCAAAACCACCCTCAGTAAAAAACTTTATATATATATATATATCTATCTGTCTATCTATCTATCTATCTATCTATCTATCTATCTATATATATATATATATATCACTTTCTTCTGGACACGATAACTTTCGTAATTCTGCACCAATCTCTTCCAAACTGATACATAAAATCAATGGGCATAAAATCTCGGTCAAGTTCGTTAATGGGCAAAATCGGACCAAGGGGAGGGAAATAGGGAGGGGTTTTGTGAAAACAGAAAACTTATTAATTTTTGTACATATCAAATCAGTTTAAAGTTTTTATTACTTCTAAAAATAGGGCCAAAAATTTATGTATCACAGATTTTTGATAAAGTTAAAAATGGGCCCAAGGGGCGCAAAAAATAGGGTTTTTGGAAGAAAAAAATTCATAACTTCGTCAATTCTCAAGATATCAAATTCAATTAATTTTATTATAAATCTCCTTAACATTATCTAAAACTTTTATATTCACAAGTTTTTGATAGGAGCAATTCGTACCGCAAAAAAAATTAAAAACGAAAACAAAAAGGGCGTTTGAAGAAGAAAAAAATCCATAACTTCGTCAATTCTCAAGATATCAAATCCAATTAATTTTATCATGAATCTCCTTAACATTATCTACAACTTTTATATTCACAAGTTTTTGATAGGACCAATTCGTACCGCAAAAAATATTAAAAACGAAAACAAAAAGGTGGTTTGAAGAAGAAAAAAATCCATAACTCCGTCAATTCAAAAGATATAAAATCCCCATGAATTTATCATATATCTTCTTAATATTGTCTACAACATCTATAAAGACACGTTTTGGATAGGACCAATTCTTAGAGCAAAAACAAATTAAAAATACATACCGGTTGAAGTAAAAAATGATCTTAGTAAGGGTGTTTTCAAATCCAAACTGCTTATTTTCTGACTCATTTTACAATTCATTTTTGCTCTCAAAGGCTTCCAATTGGTACGTTTTCTTACTCAGAAATTATATAATGTACCGTAATGGTCGATTTTCTGATAGGGGCAGAATATATTTTTTTAAATGCTATTAAAAAAGGGCATTTTGAACCGAATTTACCGAAGCGGATTGTGTTGGAAAAATCATTGTATTAAGGATGCGCTTAAATCCAAACTGCTTATTTTCTGACTGGTTTTTAAATTCATTTTTGCTCTCAAACGCATTTAATTGGTAGATTCGCTTATTCAGAAACTATATAATGTACCGTAATAATCGATTTTTAGATAGAGGCAGAATATATTTCAAAAAATGATGTCAAAGTGGGCATTTTGAACGGAATTTTCCGAAGCGATTGTGTTAGAAACGAAAAATATTGTCCTTCTGAGAAAATAATTGTTTATATATCAAGTTTTAATTAATTGAACAAAAAATAAAAACACAAGTCGCTTATAAATCTCTTCAAAAATCACGTCAGCAAGTTTCATATTTTTTTTTAATTAAAAATGAATCTGGAATTATGCCAGAAAATTTCGAGTTGTTGAGCATGGAAAAGTATTTTTTTGAATACCGCCCTAACATGATTCTGATAAAACCAGCTATTATATGAAAATGAAATAAAAACTCGTCAAGAGCGGCCAGATAAAATTGTTAAAGTGGATTTATCTATAATCATGATTTAGTTTTTGTTTGTGAAATTAGTATATTTGACTTCGAAATCTACCTCTGCCTGTAGGCCGGGCCGGCAGGGATTTTTTTTCTAATACAAATCTATTTATTTTTTAATTAAAACTACCCACAATATTTCATTTGTTATTTATACAGAATAAAATGTACTTAAGGAATTTAATACTAGTAAAAAAGTCTCAGATTATGTCATGAAATGTGTTTATGCCAGTTGTTGCCAGTTTCTGCCGGTTAAAACCGGTTATTACCAGTTTCTGCCACTGGCAAGGCAGAAACCCTTTTTTGCCGGCAAATAGCCAGCCCTGGTGCATATAACATCAGAATTATCATAGTATCATTATAATGATGGAGGATATAACATTATAAAGGTATAACATTATAATTATCTACAATTATCTTCTACATACAAATGTCAGGAAATTGTGAATAATCAATTTTAAATGCAAGCAGTGCTATCTAACCTCCAAACAAATGAGAGTGGAGACCCCGAAAATTCATGATGTGCTTTGTGCCCTAAATTTTCTAAGTTGAGAAAGCTAAATTAAGAATAAACTATTCAAGGTAAAATGACGTTAAAACTGAATTAAAAGTATACTAAATTTCAGCTATTATATTTTTAAAAGATTTTTAAAATATGAAAACAGGCGTCCATTATATACTCACTAATTTACAGGGAAATCTGAGATTTTAAAAACGGAAAATTTTAATTAAAAATAACAGCCATTTAATGTGGGGAAAGAAGTGTGTGGCCAAAGAATTATAGAAATATGTAAAACCAGACCCAATAAAAAGGCTAGGAAAGGAATGAGTGCTTTATACTGCTATAAAGAAGCCTTAAATTTTTCCATTGAATTTTTTATACAAATATCCCACAAAATATATCCTACCCCCTTTAAAATAGTTAAATTTTTAAAAACAAGTTTTTGAAAATTTTATGTCCTATTTAAACCAAGTCATTCTATAATTGCTTAAAGATTTTACTTGAAGAAAATTCTCTATGAAAGAATTGTCTCACGCTTTTGGCTTCAAACTTTAAAATGATTCTAAATTTTTGTTTTATACAAATGTCGTCTGCACTTATAGAAAATTGCCAATCGAAGAAATAGAGAGATAAATTGTTTTATCAAACGATTAAAAATAATTCCTATATATTGGAGTGTAACAGTATATATATTCTGTTGCTAGCCTGTATTTTAAAGAAAAAGTAAGGTCATTCAGATAATATTTATTTAAAGAGTTATATGTTTATTTAGTATTATAATCAACAGGGTTTTTTTTCCGCAGAAAATGATATCAGCACTACATTTTTTCATATTGAGTTAATATTTTTACTTAAAAGAACAAGTAATTCAATTATTTCTCGTCTGCTCCTTGAGAAACAAAACAAGAATAAATAATTTTTTTGAAGGGATGTCAATTAATATTACAATAAATATACTCGATATTTCAATAAATATTCTTGAAATGACTTTGTAACATTGTTATTGGAAGACACCTGTTGGCTAAAATCTTTTAAACGATTTAGTGACACTTTTAATAATTAACTCTATTCTAATAATATTTTTTCAGTAATTGAAATATAATTTTATCTTAGGAATCTGATAATCCGCACGTTATGAGTCGCTCATTCTATTTGAGAAATTTACTTTTGAAAACGAATTATTTTCTATTTATATATTTAATACATTTTATATATTTAATAAATTAACATTTAATGTGTCTCGTCCACGTGTTGGAAGACTGGATGTTAAAGAAGTATTAGAAATTCAATCCTCAGAAGCCTATTAAAAGTGTATCAATTCCTGCCACTGAAGGTGGGGAGGGGGGGGGGGTCACTCATATATATACAGTAAAGCACCATTTATACGTTTCTCATTTATACGTCTCTTACATTTATAAGTCGCTTCAGTCGGGGCCGTCGCGAAACAACTTTCTTCTCTTATGGGCCTGCTTCAAGAGCGTTCAGGCGAGGATGTCGTCATGCAGAAGATCTGAGTAGCAAACGAAATTTATTAAATAGTTGTACGTGCGCATCAAAAACAGTGCTAGAAATTTCCATTTTATGATTTTGTTGAGCAATTTGTGGCTTATTTTAGATCTGTTCGAATTATACATTCAATAATTAAACACCCAATGTTCAATAAACAAGTTTTTACTTGATTTCAAATCCATACTTGCCCTTGATTTCAAATGCAATGGTTTTTATCAAAGATTTTAACTTGAAATATACATTTATGGCACAGAAAATCGTAAATTAAAGTTACACAACTTTAGTAGCAAAAAATAAAAATGCAAAAATTGTTCGAAAATTGGGATTTGTGGTATTTTTCGAAGAGTTTAACTTGAAATACAAATTTATTGCGGGAGAAATCATACATTAAAATTACACAATTTTAGTAGCAAATAACTAAAGTTCCCTTTAAAAATAAATATGCCTTAATTTTAAATTATAAATATCAGGATTGTTATTACATAAAATCGTAAATAAAAATATTTTTTTTTTCAAACAATTAAAATTAAAATTCTATTTATTAATAAAAATGTCAAATTTCATAATGTATGATTAACTTAAAACACACATTCTGTTGATAAGTATTCAAGCTAAAAAAGCATTTTTCACTAGTAGTATGTACTTTCACATAATTTACAACAAATATGGCATTTAATATTGCCCCATATAAAATAATCTCAATTAAACAGACAATATTAAAAAAAGCTAAAATATCATGAAACTTTATCAATGACACTTAAATGCTTATTTATACACATAATTTTCTTTTATTAGAAGTGAATTTTCTAATGTCATTTTTAACTTTTGTGTAGTTGTTTAGCAAGATATTTTCAATTCCTGACAAACCTAATTATTCAATAAACGCAATAAATTACAATGAATGTATCTGTGGTAAATTTTAATGCAAAAAATGTTTCTTTTGACAGAAGTCCTTCTTTAGTTCGAATATCCATTGTTTTTCCTCATCTGCTATCAATGTATACATTTTATTCCTCACTCAATCATTCACTGAATTTAATAAAAAAAAAAGTCATATTTTGTAGATTTTATTGGATTATATTAATATTAAATGCCCTATTTGTTGTAAATGATATGAAAGTATAATACTACTAGTGGAAAAAAAAGCTTTTTTAGTTGCAATACTTATCAACAGATTGTGTATCTTAAGTTAATCATACATTATGAAATTTGAAATTTTAATTGATAAATACAATTTTTGCTTTAATTGTTTGAAAAAAATAATATTTTAATTTACGAGTTTATGTAATAATAATCCTGATATTTATAATTTAAACTTAAGGCATATTTATTTTTAAAGGTAACTTTAATCATTTACTGCTAAAATTGAGTAATTTTAATGTATGATTTATCCTGCCATAAATTTGTATTTCAAGTTAAACTCTCCGAAAAATATCATAAATCCCAATTCTTTAACTAATTTTGTATTTTTATTTTTTGTACTAAAGTTAGGTTATTTTAATGTATGATTTTCTCTGCCATAAATGTATATTTCAAGTTAAAATCTTTGATAAAAACCATGAATCAAATGTATTAGATTGCATTTGAAATCAAGAGGCAAGTATATGGATTTGAAATCAAATAAAAACTTGTTTATTGAACCTTAGGTGTTTAATTATTGATTGTATAATTCAAACAGATCTAAAATAAGCCACAAATTGCTGAACAAAATATCGTAAAACGGAAATTTCTAGCACTAATTTTGATGCACACATACAACTATTCGATAAGTTTCGTTTGCGATTCAGATCTCTTTAGTGACGTCATCCTCTCCTGAAGCAGGCCCGTAAGAGAAGAAATTTGTTTCGCGACGGCCCCGCTTCAGTGGGGCCCCGATTCATCCCTGTGTATTTTAATGTTGTAATGTTTCGTTTACACGACACATAACGGAGGTTATATGAAGGTGGTTCAATAATTATTGTCCCGAGTGTATATAAAATATTTGTACTGCGATGGTTGATGTGGAATATTGAAGCCTAATATGTTAGATGCCTATATGTTTAATTTCAGAACTGTAGCTGCTATAGTAACTTTTTTTTATCATTTTTTGTGTGAGGGGTCGCACCTAACTTGAAAGAGGGGGGGGGGCAGTGAATGAGACGTGGCTACTGTCGTGTGAACTCGGGATCATATTGATATAGCCACGTCTCATCTATTGTCACAAACCTATCACAGAACTGCTTCAGGTCTTGCACCATAAGCTCCAAACCATTCTCCCCCCCCCCCCCCAACACCCCGTTTCAAGCTAGGTGCCATCTCTCACACCTAAAACGAAAAAAGTATGTTAATATAGCAGCAAAGGTTCTGAAATTGAGCATATAGACATCTAAGTCATTAGTTTTCAATATTCCACATCACCCATTGCAGTACAAATATTTTATACACACTCGGGACACTAATTATTGAACAACCCTCTTATGTCGTTTCTTTCATGCCGTAGCCGTTTTTCTCAGCATTTTTATCTTCCAGCTTCGTTCTTTTTTTCTTTTTTTCTAGCAATACTTGAGGAAAGATGAAAGACAAAGAACATGTGTGACTGCTACAGGGATTAATAAACGATCGTGCAACCTGTGAAGGGGGTGGGTCGAAAAGAATGGACAGTGAGCGCACTGCATTGACATTATGCACTTAGAAACTTTTTTGTATATCACAATACTACAAATTTTTATTATACTAATACTACATACTATTATCATAATACCCATCGACAAGTTAGATTTGCCTCAATTTTAGTGAGGAAGCTTTCCAGGAACTTAACTCCATACATAATGCTTTGCTTAAGTCTCTAAGTAACTCGGCACGTCAGACGACGATTAAAGATTAGTTTAATTATAATCTGTTTGTACGTTCGATATGGAAAAAAAAAAAAAAAAAAGTGTTATTCATGCTTTGCAACTGATATAAAGTTAAATAATTCTCGCCTTTATTTTTCAATTTTAGAAATAATTAATATTTTTTTTTAGTGTTTTAACTTTTTTTTTTCAATATATTTGCAACCGAAAATGGTAGCAAAATTAAATTTGTATGATTGCACCATTATATTTCTACAGTCGAAGATTTTACACATTGGGCGACTAGAATTTCGATTGTACGTCTTTTTCGGTTATATGTCGTTTTACAACTGTCCCCTGAAAGACGTATAATTGGTGATTTACTGTATATATATATATATATATATATAACCGCTATATGGCCTAAGGTGACCGGTGTCACTTGCGATTTTAGACGTTTTGTTAAACATCTAGAAAAATACATGAGGAATTAACCTGAAACTGCAGGTGCGTAAACAGTATGGTTATATATTTCCACGAAGATTTTTTTCCCGAAACCCCATAGGGGGCCGTCAACAAATTGAAAAAAAAAAACGAATATCTTTTGGATAACAGCGTTCAAACTCGAGATTATTAATAAGTGGCTTATTGTAATATACTGTGTTCATTTTTATGAGGATAGCATGTATAACCGTAGAAAAATTAAGGTTTTTATAAAAACAGTCCCAAATTTCGCCAAGTTTTTTGCTTATAATTTGCAGAGTTCTTAATATAAAAAAAGTTCTTTTCAGAAAATATGACAAACAACATTGTACACAATACTCTGCAACCATAATTAAAAAATAATAATATTTGGATGAAAAATGAGCGGGTTTACTAAAAAATGTTTCGCTGCGTATGCGCGAATGCAATCAAAATATAATATGCATAATGTATTAGCTAAGTATATAGAGCAACTTTTGAGAAAGTCTTAAAATCATAAGCTGAAAATTCTGAAAGTTATCGTGGATAGAATAAGCTCGAAATCCGTTGTTCCCAAAAAGAAGCAAAAAAATGAGGGGTTGTATCAAATATCTGTTGCTTAGTGCCAAGATAGCGTACACAATATTGCGCGTATTGCTATATTTGGAATAAATTATATTTACGATTTTTTTAAAGAGTTTATTACCACCTATTAAAATTTTAAACGTATTGCTATCAAGAAAAAAAATAATAACTTTTACAATAAAAAGCTCGAACTTCAAATTTCTTGAAAATTAATTTTTGTTACATAAAATCTTCTTCCTCTTTGATATTTATTTATCGTTTTAAAATAAGATCATAATATTTTAAATTGTTGTAAAAGATAAAACTGATTTCCTATAGAAAATGTAAAAATCTCGTTCTGTTAAGGAAATGGTATGATAAACATTCATTCATAAAAAAAAGAAGAAAGAAACATTTACATTTATGTAATTTGGTATGTAACATGGAGATCCCATAAATAAATGATATAGCATTATTTGAATAATCTTTAACCTTTTCCTTATCAAATGTAAAAGGAAAATTTTCTTTTTTAATATTTAATTAATGTGTTACAAGTATTCATGCCAAGGTAATGACGTCATTTATTCCTCATTCATGATTTACTCATCAATTTTGGAAGTTGGCATTTTGCATTGTACTTTCCTTTTAAATAAAATTGTAATAGAATTATATAAGAAAAAATCACTTACTTTCATTGAAATAAAATATATATGCTAAAAAGGATTACAATAAACATAAAGCCTTAAAAACCTTTCAATAAACAAACCGACTAGTGTCGTACTCACAAAACAATGGTGACATTTTCGTGGTCTGTGATGATAAATTAAGCATAAAAATTGAAATATGTGGTTACTAATCAAAAATAACAAGTTATCATATAATCTATTATATCTCTCTGTCTATATATATATATATATCCTAACTATATGTATATCCTAACTATATATATATATCCTAACTATGTATCAATTATATCATAACATATAATCTATTATTTTTAAAATTATTATCATTATTACTAAAATTCTCAATTTATTAGAGGTCCATAAGTAATGTCGTTTTCAAATGTATAATTTATAGGCATATTTTTTTAGGGTGTAGTAACAAATAAAAAGATGGAGGTCTTAGAAACTTACCCTGACAAAACTGATTCAACTCTCTCTCTCTCTCTCTCTCTCTCTCTCTCTATATATATATATATATATATATATATATATATATATATACATATTAAAATATACATTTTATTAAAAAATTAGATTAGAAAAAGTATAAGTTCAAGTATATTGTTTACTTTATTTATTATTTTTTTAAATCACATATTTTATTCTCATGTTATGAAAGCTACTCTTGCGTAACTGATTTCTTTTTTTCCCCTTTTCTTTTTCTTTCTTCATATATAGAAATTAAAATCAGGGGATGATCTAATGATAATGAAACCGGTTTTAAATAATGGCGGTAGGTTGTCAGAAATTAATTATTAAATACAGTCGTGCTGAATAATATCCTTCTAAATAAATCCCATCTGTCCACTCATTATATTCGAGGAAATTCAACAGAAACTCCTTACTGTGAATCCAGGGTAGTGATTAACAAAGATCATAAGTGTCAGCAAGATTCTACTTATTGGAGAAAGTTTAGTTAAAGTATTCAATAATTGGATGGCTATCTAAATATTCAATATTTTAATAAAGAAATATTTAAAGGATATAAGTGAAAATGCATTCATATCTCAGGTTGAAATTGCAATAGGCTAGTGAATTCCTAAAAAACAATAGTTTAGTCTTCATATACTCGATTCAACAGTACAAAGTGTGAAACTGATTGATATGCCTACAGCTATAGAGCAGAACTTCTAATAGTAGGGGTACGCGTACTTGTGGAACGCGTAGAAAATTTAGGGATGTGTGACCAGTCAATACGACACAAATATATGGCTCAGCGTAATTGAAAAGAGGTTTTCATCATTGATTGTTTTAAAAACAAAATATAACGAGAATAAAACATCATGCATTAAGCACGAAATACTTCCAAACAGTACCAGAGTATTATTAAGAAATTTCATTTTTATTCATACAATGAAATAAGGTATCTAAATAAATATTTAAAAAATGCATAACTCAGTAAAAATCATTTTTCAGACATTACTGTCCATGTGCGATAATATGTGGAAATTCTGTTGTGCAGTCCGGTATATGACCTATAGAAATTATACACTTCACGCTATACGCTAAAAATTAGATAAGTTTAAATCCATACCACAGCGGAAACCGCTCTTCCAGCAATTACCAATCATAGTCAGCCCTGTAACTGAATACTTTTGTGCGTCTCTGTAGATGAACAATAAATGCTAAGTACTACTAATCCATAGAAAACATGTTGTAGGCATTTCAGTGATCTTTTTAAATTTCATTATGTTTGAAGTATCATAACATCATTAAAATGTACCACAACCGATTTTCTGCATAGATCATAATGCAATAGAATTTTTTTGTGCGTGCTATATATGCTAACTGTATATGCTACTTAATCTATACTCCTGTGAAAGCATGTCATATTCCACTTCAGTGATACATATCCTCTCATTATGCATGAAATATTGTAATATGAGTAGAGAGGGCTGTAAACGAATTTTCCCCATGAACCATGATAAAACGGAATTCTTTTAATTATCCGAGTAAACTTAGGATGCACAACCTTTGGCCCAAAAATGGCCGCGATTTGTTTTCTTGTGGCCCGCGGAAAACATGGATGCTACCATCTTCGGTAATACCGGAACTGAGGATTTTGAAAATCTGTCACGGAAAAAATATCGCGAATTTCGCCAAACGATCGTGAGATAAATCATGAATATCGTCCATCGGCAGCAGAAAAATTTAATTTTCGTCGATCAGGCACGGAAAAATTACGAATTACGTCGATTGGATACGGAAAAACTGCAAAATGCGTAGATCAGGCACGAAAAGTTGTGAATTACGTCAACCTCGCGTAGCAAAATCGCGAATCTTGTCGATCAGGCATAGAAAAATTACGATTTTCGTGAATCGGGAAAAAATGCGATTTTGTAAATCGGAAAAAATTACGAATTTTGGCAATCGGCCCACGTGGACCATCGATAACAATATCTCCGGAAATAGTGGAGATTGGAGAATCTCCAATCGGCCGTAGCGAAAATTACGAATTTTGTCAATCGGATACAGAAAATTAGCAAATTTCCTCAATCGGTCATTAAAAAAATCGTGAATTTGTCCGAGGAAAGGGGGGGGGGGGAGATCGCGAATTTTGTCAATCGGTCTCGGAAAAAATATCGCGAAATTCATAAATCGGTTGTTTAAAAAAATCGCGAATTTCATCAATATGTCGCGTCAGAAAACACGCGAATTTCGTCAATCGACCTGCGGAAACCACAAGTTCTAACTTTTTCAAAATCCGGGATTTGAGAATTTTGAATCGATAAAAACGCGAATTTTGGTCGCGGAAAGAATCGCGAATTTCTATAATCAGTCAAAGAAAAATTCGCGAATTTTGCTCATCAGCCGCAGAAAAAATTCACAATTTTCGTTAATCAGGCGCGAAAAAAATCTCAAATTTCGCAAATCGGGTGGGGGGAAATTGCGATATTCGTCCATGGGGGAAAAATCGAGATTTTCGTAAATCGGGGAAAATTGCGAATTTCATCAATCGGATCGTGGCGACAGATCATATACGCAAATAATGGAATTCGAATTTCACCAATCGGTCGCGGGAAAAAACTGAGAATTTTGTCAACCGGATGCGAAAAATATCAGGAATTTCTTCAATCGCTCATGGAAAAAAAAAAAAAAAAACGCGAACTTCTTCAATTGAGAAGGGGAAATTCCCGAATTCCGGCACTTGGTCATCGAAATGCAAATTTTGTCAATCGGTTGCTGAAGAAAATCGCAGAATACTCTTTTTTTTAATGAAAATCGAAAATTTCTTCAGTCAGTCGCAACAAAACAAACAAACAAAAAAAAACACTAATCCTCAATCAGCTGCGCAGAGATTGTAGATGCCAGTATTTCCGGAGCTCCGAATTTCGCCAGTCCATCACGGAAAAAAGGCGAATTTTACCAATCGGATGCAGAAAAAAACTCCCAAATTTCCTCGATTGGGTGCGGAAAATTCACGACTTTTGCGCGAAGAAAAATCGCAAATTTTTTACCGTATATCGGGAAAAAATTGTGAATTTCGCCAATTGGTCATTGAAAAAATTCTACATTTTGTTGATCGGTTGTGGAAAAATATCGTGAAAATTGTCAATTGGGTTATAAAAATCGTGAATTTTTTCAATGCATGCTCATCAGGAAATAAGCACGAATTTCGTCAATCTGTATCAGGAAAAAATCAATTATAATTTTACAATATTACACATTTTTCAAATTTTTAATAACTGGAACCGAATTTTGGATATTTTGAACCGCAAATTGCTATTTTTCAATTATAATTTTACATAAAAATCAATGTATATCTGGAATTTCGTCAATTGGTTGTTGGAAAAAATATTAAATTTTATTACCCGGGAAAAAAATATTACTGAATTTGGTATTTTGACCGGAGAGGAAGAGGAGGAAAGTATAGGGGCTAAAACTCTTCCTCCCATCAAAATCAGCGTTTTTATGATATTATAGGCCTGAGATTCTCCCATCTTCCCCGAAACAAAATTTTGTCTACTCTGCGTTGGCCCTCGACAACCCACTCATTTTTGTGGCTGGTCTTTCTCTCAGAAAGATTGTTCACCCCTAGTGTAAACGAACTATAAATTCCACACACTTTATTTTAAATACTGGCCATTCTATTCGAATCCTCAATAACAAATAAAAATTACATAGCAATCTAAGCATATTTACGATGGTTAGATCTACACGGCCAGGCAGACAAATCGAAAACCATACTTAGATGTCGAAGATGATTTACAACTCTAACTTAAATAAACTAACATCAAGCCTCCACTATATAGTGTAAATAAACGCACCCGTCTCAGTTAAAAAAAAAATAAAAAAATACCTGTAAAGCTTACATAAAACACAAAATAAAAGTTATGCATATATTTATTTGCCTCTATTAACTATATGCGTAGTTTTCATTTTTCTATATACGATTCTTACAAATAAAAAGGTCTGGGAGGATATGCCAGGCACATGTTAGTTATTTAATGGGTATGCGAGCTTCACAAAAGTTTGAGAAACGCTGCCCTAGACAAGATCATCAAAAACAGACTTAGAGGCGAAAAAAAAATACAGATCTTGCCTGCATTTAAATTGTCTGTAAATAATAACTATATGTGTCGACATACAGAATTTTTAATATGGAATTTTAATAAGAATGTGAATTTTTAATAAGGTAAAAATAAATATGATTATAATAGAAAAATATTTGAAGGATTTACAGCCTTAATTAAAGCATTTAATTCACATACTAACACATGGTTATGTGTTAATGAACTCCATAACATCTATCTACGTAAAATTAGTATCACCAAAAACAGATAACTAATACTTTATTCAACAATTTAAAAAACGTACCTAGGCCGATCACAAAATACAGATTTAGAGAAAAAACTGTAAATGCTGCTTATATTTAATTTGAACAGATATGTATTATGTAAAGCTGACGTATTCGTGGAAATATTTAATAAAAGAATGAATAAATAAATGGACAAAATCCTGATATAGAAATATTTGCAGGATTAGTTACGTCTTTAATGAGAATATTTTCATTTCACATGATATAACATTGCAATGTTCTAGCAAACTACAAAACTAACTACACTTGACATTGAATAATTGAATGAACAATATGACAGCAGCATCAGCATTGATGGATATGAGCGGATCATTCAAAACAGATAAAGAAAAAAAATATTCAAAATAACAGATCTGCTTATATTCAAATAATTACTTAGTTATGCTGGAACATTAGGAAAAATCCTGAATAAATGATTAAATTAACATATAAAATTCTAACAGATAAATATTTGCAGGATGACTTACGATTTATAGAATGTATTCTTTTTACATTAACAAGGCAATATATTAAGGGGCTCCAAAACTAACTAGTCAGTATTCATAAGAATAAAAACTTGGTTGGATCTTGAAAAAAAAAAAAATCCCCGAATTCCATATTCACCCCTGCTTCATTTATACAAATAATTACTATATACAAATACTGTAATATTAGTACTAATCTTTAATAAATCAATGATATAAAAGCCTGAGAAATATTTGCAGGGTCTTTTACGGTATTAATATTTATTTCACACACTAACATTATGATACGCTATTGAAATCCAAAACTAACTAATCTAGACATTGAATACCCAAAATTACATAAAACATGATTGATGAATATCCCAAGGCAGATAATCAAAAACAGATTTAGAGAAAAGTCATCTATGTATTTGTGTTTAATTTGTACAGATATTTACCGTGTATAAAAGCCAACATATATTCCCTAATAATAACGCTCCCTATCGCCAATATAAACGGGATACCCGAGAAATATAAACGCATACTATACAAAATGACGACCAAAATGCATTTGTCTTGACATAAAAACCCTCGGAATATGCATATATTATTAGGAAACGTGTTCCCTAAAGTGCATTACGCTAAAATACAGTTAGTAAATCTGAACAACCTTAATAAAGCATTTGATGTAAATCTCTTTTTTTTTCCCGAAAATCTCGCATATATTTATCAAAATAACTTTTGAAAGGGACTAATTTTCTTTACAACCAAGTAATTTCCAATGATGTAAAAATATAATAAAGAAATATTTTTGAACTCAGTAGTAATACAGCGCAGGATAAGAGCTGTTCATTTATGGAAAAAGAAAAAACTGAACGTTTTTCTTTGTGTTTCGCATAATAGACAATGAGAAATGTCGTTAATCATTTTCTTTCTGCAAGCAGTAATTTATCTTCGTCTTAAATTTCTTTTCTTTGCTTTTGAAAATAATTCGTTTAAACGCAGCCCAGTATTTTTCCTTGAATTCCACGGCAGAAAAAAAATGCTATTGATTTTTCATTACTTTAACTCCGTTATTTACTAAAGAGGAAAAATGTTCTGTTTTAGTTCAATTATTAAATTCTCTGTTAAAAGATAGGAAATATTAAGCATTATCTAAAATTACGTTGCCGTTGCATAGCACTTTTAACTTAGTTTCGCGGCGTCGTTAGCAATCTGAAAAATGACTATTTTCTAAAAAATGTGAAAGCTAATAATTAGCTTTCATGCTTTTAAAATATAGATCTATTATTTTTCGTTGATAATCTGTAAGTGAACACGACTGTCTTTATTAGAGAACATTAATATAGGATGAATTTAACATGCAACTATTTGATCTGTACATTGTACTTAAATTTTTTAATTACAGTATATTTTTTAATTAAATTTGCAGTAAATATGTCCTTTCTCAAATCAACAGTTGAGTTTGGGAACGTCTAAAACGGTAAAGTAAATTATATTGCTATCGTCTATTATAAAAAAAGAAAAAAAAACGGAAATTTAGGTACAGGTATAAAAGGCAGTACATTATTCATTATATTTAAGGTTTTTTTTATACGATAAGATGCAGTAAAATCTAATTTAAATAAAACTGTTTAGATGAGAGAGAAAAAAATTAAAAGTTTTAAAGACTGTTCATATTGAATCTTTACTAGTAAATGAAAAAAAAAAATAAATATTAATCAAGTTCCCAAATAAATTTTTGGCGATAAAAAGTTGAAGCTATTATTAAAGCGATCATTTTCCTAATGATCCATGCAGTTTACTTTTAGAAAATTGAGGGAAAAGGGCGTATTTTAGGCATTTCTTTAAAAAAAATTAATAAAACATTCACTGTTCTAATAATTTATTTTAAAAGATATATTAGTGCTTTATAGTTTGTACATCAAAATGTCATTAAAAAAAAAAAAAAAAAAAAAAAAAAAAAAATCAATACTACATATTCATCTAGACAGGAGTCTTTATTTATTTATTTACTTAATTGGTTTTTATAAAGTTTATTTTGTATCTATTTGAAATGTAGAAGAGCTTGACAATGCATGTGAGTAAGAACCTTATGATACTGTATATAAAATTTCTAAAGAAATCTAGTGATAAACTGTAATACAACTTTCTTTTTGTACATGTTAAAAGTTAATTTTCCTTTTCTAATAATGAGGAATGAGTTAAATAATATATTTTATAGTAAAGTATCTGTATGACATTTTAAGTAGTTTCCGCCCCGTTTTATATTATACACTGTAAAAAAAAAATAAATAAATAAAATAAAAAAAAAAAAAAAAAAAAAATTCTGTGAAAAATCGGAAAATGTACCGGCAGTAAAGCTGCCGTCTATTCTCCGTTTTTTCACAAAACTTCCGTTATGGTAGATCCCCGTTTTCAAGATGGAAATTTTTCGTTATTGAAGGCAGAAAATTTCTATTTTTAAAAATAAGCAGCAGCAATAGCGCAATATTAAAAAATAATTTATATAATGATTATATATGGTGATACATATTTATAGTGTTCTGTATTGCTTAATATTACAACAGTTTTTTGTCGTCTTGCTTTTCATCAGGATTCGAACCATTAGAGCATGAATGCTCTGTCTCCTACACCACCCGCCCACGTCCAACGACTTGGCTATATAGGCCAAAATTTCAATTACGAGAATTTAACTGGATACTTTCCGTTTTCTCTCAAGTGTAACGGAACATTTCTATTTGTCTGCCATGTTCCTAGGAAAACGTGCGATTTCTACTCAAAACAAAAGTGTTTTAGTTAAAAGAAGGAAATTTCACATAAAATCAGCCCTATATACAGAGTGGTTCAGAACTATATGTAAAACATGTAAAGGCAGGTAGAGGGGAGCTAAATAAGCAGATTTCGTATAGGAATGTGGGTGCGGAAATGCAGTGTTGTGGCAGTAGAGGGCGCTGTTGAGTTCGGTGGCCCTCCGTTGACTTGAATCGTCATTCTCCGTAGGGATTTCGAGCAACATGCATTATTACACCAATATGGAGCTTGCCGACATGCCTTTTATGTATGGTGCTGCACAAGGAAAATGCTCATACACACTGCACATCTAACAGATTTCGAGCTTGTTGAAGGACTATCCCCTACTGTGCGTAATACTACTTCTTTCACAGCAAGAATTCTATGCGATATCTTCCAGTGCCCGTATCACGCCTCGAAGCATAAAACGATCTACTCGCGCACAATTCCCCATGAAAACGCTCAAATGTTCGGTGATCTAGCAGATTCATACCCGGGAACCGTTCCATGTACATGTACATCCTCTGAGCAGCCGCTGCATTTCCATGCGCAGCCCCATACATGAAATGCATGTCAGCAAGCTCTGCATTCGTGTAACAACGCATGTTGCTCGAAATCCGTGCGGAGAATGACTATTCAAGCCAGCAAAGTACTTTTATCCACTGAACTCAACAGTGCCCTCTACTGCCTCAACGCTGCATTTCCGCACACACATTCCTATACGAAATCTGCTTATTTAGGTCTCCTCTAGCTGCCTTTACATTTTTGACATATAGTTCTGAACCACCCTGTATACTATTTTTTTTTTCTTTTTTCAGTGTATATGGACAAAAGCATAAGAAAAAAGTTTCATTTCATTGCACATCCGGATTTAAAAGGTTAACAACGAATTATGCATACTTTACCTTTATTTATTTTTTTTTTTTCAGGATAGAATAGTAGCATTCATGAAAGACTAAATATTGTATATGTTTTATACAATTTGTAAGATAAAAAAAATTAAGCTTAATAAATCGTATAAAGTATTTTGAACCCTGAAACCACTTATCACATCATAAATTATATTTGTAAGGATCCGAGGATGCAAACATTAATAAACCAAAATTTTCTGCTTAATATTATCACTGCAGAGAATAACTTATGGACTCAGGCTAAAAAAAGATAATGCAGACTACGTTTTATGGTGGTATACAAAATCCTCAATTTGCCTTTGTGTATATTTATTTGCTCCTGAAAAACTGTTAATGGAAGAAAAAAAAATACATGGACCATACAAAAAATTTCACTTACCTATAAAACAATGTGCACACTGGATAAAAAAGGCCCATAGAAATATATTGAAATATATAAATATTTTACACTTACTCTGACCAATTTATATAGTCTCGCTTTCAGCCACTTTTTCCATAAATAAAATAAAAGTTGAGACACTTGTGTATTGGAATATAATTAGAATTTAAAGAAACCATATTCGTGTGCCACAAGGACTTAATTCAATAAAATGAGTTCTTCTAAAATATTATTATACTTGTAATATTATTTTCGTTTGCTTTTTACGGATTCCTTTCATAGAAGAGACCTATTTTATTACATTAAGTTCATCAATCACTATTATGTAAAAATGACAATAAATAAAAAAATCGAAGAGGAAAATAGAGAGAAAGAAAAGATATTATATTTTTACGTGTTTGACATTTATTTTCACTGAACGTTTTTAGAAAAAACAATATCCAGGAGTGTTTAATTATTATAAATTACTAACAGTTAATTCCCAAACTGTTAGTTTTAAATTTAGAGTCCAATATGAAAAATACTGTTCTTCAATTTATTCTTCATCATATGAAAAGCCATTTGCGTCAAAATAGTTATTAAAAAAATATTAATAATACTAATTTTTATGATGTCCCTTGTCCTGTAAGTTATAGAGTAACTTTTTCTAAGCATTAGCAAGTGAAACCGTAAAAATTCCATTTTTGTATGACCAAAATTTATCCATTTATGGCATTTTGTATTTTATGATTTTTCAGAGCTTTCCTGCACTAAAATATTTTTTTAGTTTATTGTGCCATAAAACGCTGATTTTTTTTTTTTTTTTTTTTTTTTTAATTCAACATATCATAACTCGGTATAACCTCCTGAGACCTGGCATCCATTTAAATGGATCTTTTGCTTTCTCCTTCTATTGCGTTAAATTTCATTGCAGCAATCTAAAACCAGTTGGTTTTGGTATAATGTATGAATCAAAAATCAACATTCAGCTTTTGGATTTTGGCAACGGTAGCTACTTTGTTTACAAAATGGCGTAATAAATGAGTCAAGTTGGAATTCTACGTTCTGCTGGTAATTTTCGTTTATATGTTATTTTAATTTGTTTAAACTATTTTTATTTTGCAATTTTAAATCAGATGTTAATATTTGCCTTATGTTCTTTATAATAAATTCTATTATTTCTCATACTTCTCGCATTTTTTTAATTACTTTAAAGCGAGTTCTGGCCTGAACATCCATTTAGATGGATGTGCTGTAAAACAAAATTGAAAAATCGAAATTTATTAATTTCTTTAAAAACGTCATTTTTTATGCCTATTTGTTGAAAAAACTCATATTTAAAAAAATTTATGCATTACATTTTGTTTGGGTCTCAGGAGGATATATTTTGATAGAAGAAAAATTCTAATTTATTTGTTACAACATGGAGAAAATTTTTCTAAATGTGGAGCAAACATGCAAACCATGCTTTCTCCTTCAGATACAAATTTTCAAAAAACACAAAAAACTGATAAATAAGAAAATAACTTTTATTTAATTCTCATTTTTATTGTGTATTTTTATTACTGTTTATTAGAAAGAATTGCAAGCATATCTAAGATATTAAACATAAAACAAATTAATAAAATGCATTTAATATTTGGAGAAATCACGTTTTGACCGAATTCAGAGGAGGAAACATGTTTTGATTGTTTGACAAGTGGATAAAACGCTTTTTGAATGAAATAAGTTCTAACTCACAAATAATACAATAGCATTATTTTATTTGAATAAATACCGAATTTCAGTTGATTATTGTTAAAGTAAAATGACAGATTATGGTACCAAGTAGTATTCATTAAATATTTACTAAATAAATACTCGTTTGCCAGAAATCCACTTCAAATTTTAAAACCAATATCTTCATCTAGACAGTTTTACACATATCCCTCTTCTTTATTGCAGGCTTATCAATCATGGATAATGTGGTTGTATCATTTGAATATATCATCAGGTTGATTTTGCCACTGTTCACTATACATTACCTTCAAAAGTTTTTTAACATCTTTGTTCTTTTCAACTGGTATGGCGTGGCTAAGAGGAAGATATTCTAAAACAACCCTTTGAACAAGGCAACAGTAACTCCCTTTTTAAGAAGATTTACATCATATTCTTCATTTAGATCTTGAAATCTATAATTCTGGAAGCCTTTAACTTTAACAGTTCTCTTATTTTTTTCTAAAACAACCCGCTTTAATTGTGATATGTATGGTAGGTTTCGAAAGTACACATTAAGTGACAACTGTGATTGGCAGACTGGAGAAATCACTGCTTGATTGAATGCAGGCTTTGGAGGAAACACTCTTTGATTGAAATGTCAAGTTTTAAAATTGATTTATGATCGGAGAAAAAAATTTTTTAGTAAAAAATACCATTTATTTCTGTGCAATTTAACACAGAGTTCATAAAAATAACAATAACTCATTTTTTATTTTTTTGTGAGAAAACACGGTTTGAATGTTTGCTCCACAAATATAACCTAGAGAACTCCGGGACCCTATAAAACCTTAAATTTCGTAACTTTTAAAAAAATAATTATTTCGATATAATTAAATGGAATTTCATATGATTAAGGACAATATTTGAAAATTTTGCAATTGGAACTACAGGATGCGGCAAGTATTTGAGAACACACATTATGGTTGAAATACCACCCTGTCCATCATAGTTAAAAGTCCTTTTCTTCTACATGTGAACATGTTAAAACACACACTTTCAGAAACTACTTTCTTTAATTCAGGGATATATTCCTGGCAGCACTGTTACGGGAATATATCCGAGAGTTGAAGAATGTCCCTTTCATTTTTCTCTGTGACAAGAATGAAAATATCCGTCAATTGAAGACATTTCCGTCCATTTTTCCGTTCTAGCACAGACAATTTCCGTGACCTGAAAAAAAGGAGTTAAAAAAAAAAAAAATTCTCTCTCTTCCATGGATGACCTTGGCGTTGAGCCTGGGACCACGCGTTTCGAGTCGAGCATCTTAACTACTAGGCTTTAGAGCGCTTGATAAAAGGGAGTTTAAAATAAAGATACAGTGAAACCCCGATTTAACGTAACCCGTATTTAACGATTTCCCGCATATAACGTCATTTTTAGCAAGTCCCAATTAATTTCCTATACTTGTAATGTTAAAAAATCCCGGATTTAACGTTTTCATTTTGAATATTTTCCCGCATTTAACGTTTTTTTTTGAGCGGCAGAATCATAATGAAATTTTTCTAAAATAGTCAGAATTTGTGATAAAAATACTTTCTTATCAAAATGTTCAAAATTCGAATCTATCTCTTTTTTTTTTTTTCATCCTTTCTTATTAACTGCAGATGCAATATTCAAAAGCCATCCTCTTTTTCACCCGCACCTTTCTATTTTATTCGATTGTGCTTTCTGTACTACAACGCAAGGTTACCTACAACGGAGCTGATAGCATTCCTTAGAGCTTTAGATTGTATGGCGTCAAGAAGAAAGCGATTTTCTATACTTGAAAAATTTAAAGTTATCGCGAAATCCCAAAACTACAATTAATACGTTTAATTTGAATTCCGTTTTCAAATTAGTAATTAATTTTACAGTAAGTAGATTTACTGGACAAAATTGTAAAAAATGAAAAAACAGACTAAAAAAGAAAAAAAAAACGTGAAATCGTCACCGTTTAAGGAATTTTAAAATTGGAAGCCATTAGAACTTTCATAACACTGAAAGCATTCTTTTGAAATAGTGAAGACCAAGAGAAAAGCTTACAAAAACTCACACGTTGAGAAAGCGATTTGTGATGCAGCTGATAAAAACAGGTGCAAAGTAAAATAAAATATTTCTTTAAAACATAATATAGAAACCTGATGTCTAAATCATTGTAAATCAAGAAATGAAACATATCTTACGTAAATTAGTCTTTATTTTATGGCCAGTGTTTTGTTTTTGTCTTACCCCGATTTAACGTTTTCCCGCATTTAGCGTTAAATATTTATGGGACTTGAATAACGTTAAATCGGGGTTTCACTGTATGAGTTTTTCTTCAAATGGGGCAATTGGGTGAAGCTTGTTAAATTTCTTGTTAAAAAGGCTTGGAAATTTAAACTTAATTGCAGGGACATGTCGTCGTTGTGAAATAATGGTTGGTGTTTTAACATTTATAGAATAACAGAGGATAAAAATTATTAAATATTAGGCATATTTTTAATAAAACATAATTTGAATGTTAGATATAAAATGAATATTATATTTTTAATTAAATTCGAAAAGAAATGTTTACTTTTTAAGTAAAATATATTCTTTTTACTTGATTGAACTACTATATATTTTTCAAACGTGTTCGTTTAGAATGTATTTTACATGCAAATATATTTTTTAATAATCTAAAATAAGTTGCGAATAAGTTTAAATGAATGAGAAAATTGCTATTTTATTAAATTTGAAAGTATTATTTTTTTTTGTTTGTTTTTAAATAAATTAGATATTTTAATTTATTGAATTTCCGGTTTTTCATTTAAAAAATAAATTAGAACTTTGGTATGAATACAGCC
Organism: Maratus speciosus; assembly: GCA_963932465.1. Lineage (NCBI taxonomy): Eukaryota > Metazoa > Arthropoda > Arachnida > Araneae > Salticidae > Maratus > Maratus speciosus. The sequence continues at coordinate 379,715,899 of OZ010796.1, forward strand.
AATACGCATGTGTGCAAGGAACAAACGGAATTTTCCCTTCTTTTTCAGACTTTTGGGAAGAATTAACGGGAAAAGCATGTTTTCTAGGAATACGGAAATTATTTGTTTAAAAATGAGAAATAATTTAGTATATAAAGACGAATTTTTCTGGCAGTGTAAACTAAGTGAGGAAAGTAAGACGCTTGTTTTCATTGTCTCATTGACAGGAGAAAACTCCGATTTAGAGTTTGCCGCATTCTTGAAACTCGCTCGGTCATTCGTTTTTAAATTAAGGAGCAAATTGAAGGCTCCCGGGTATGATGTGCAACCGTTTCATATAAGAAACGACATTTTCAGCGGTATAACATTATAAAGACGCCGGGATTCATCAGTCGTGTCCATAGAAATCTAAAGAAGTCGACGAGAGCACTCACTAGGGAGCTGCTGGCTGATGAGGCCACCATCCGATGTGTGATTCGCGAGGATCTTCGTTAGAGGTCTTATGTGATGAGGAGAGGAAAGTTCTTGTCCGAGCGAAACATAGATCACCGCCTGCCCAGAGACAACAGCTCAAGTCCAGAAAGTGAACAGCAAAAAGATCGGTGGCTGTGTAAAATCCAGAAAGAGGTTACGACCGTCATGCACAGAACATTTCCAGCCTCACTCATGATTCTGGGGGTCGTGACCAACGAACACGACCTGATGCCTCCACATGTCTTTCATCAAGGTGCAAGAGTCAACGCCGTTGCTTATATCAAGGTGTTAAAGCTCTGGATTACTTTTGTAGCACGCGAGAGGCCGTACATTTTTTTACCATTCCATAGAACCCATAAAACCCAATAATGGGTGGCCGAAAACTTACATGACTATGTCATCCTCAACATGTTGTCTGCCCTTCCCCAGATATTAATCCTGTAGGATTTTACGTATGCGGCGTGGTTGAGAAGGACTCAGATAGTCATCCACACAACACTGATGCCACTCTCAGAGTAACTCTTGTGTATGCAACGGCACAACTTTCCAGCACCCATCTGCTTATTGCCTGCAGTCAGTTTCGACAGCATGCAGACCGGGGCCGTCGCGAAACAACTTTCTTCTCTTATGGGCCTGCTTCAAGAGCGTTCAGGCGAGGATTACGTCATGCAAGAGATCTGAGTAGCAAACGAAATTTATCAAATAGTTGTACGTGCGCATCAAAAACAGTGCTAGAAATTTCCGTTTTATGATTTTGTTGAGCAATTTGTGGCTTATTTTAGATCTGTTTGAATTATACATTCAATAATTAAACACCCAGTGTTCAATAAACAAGTTTTTACTTGATTTCAAATCCATACTTGCCCTTTGATTTCAAATGCAATCAGATACATTTGATTCATAGTTTTTATCAAAGATATTAACTTGAAATATACATTTATGACACAGAAAATCGTACATTAAAGTTACACAACTTTAGTAGCAAAAAATAAAAATGCAAAAATTGTTCGAAAATTGGGATTTCTGGTATTTTTCGAAGAGTTTAACTTGAAATACAAATTTATTGCGGGAGAAATCATACATTAAAATTACAAAATTTTAGTAGCAAATAATTAAAGTTCCCTTTAAAAATAAATATGCCTTAATTTTAAATTATAAATATCAGCATTGTTATTACATAAAATCGTAAATAAAAATATTAATTTTTTTCAAACAATTAAAACAAAAATTCTATTTATTAATAAAAATGTCAAATTTCATAATGTATGATTAACTTAAAATACACATTCTGTTGATAAGTATCCAAGCTAAAAAAGCATTTTTCACTAGTAGTATGTACTTTCATATAATTTACAACAAATATGGCATTTAATATTGCCCCATATAAAATAATTTCAATTAAACAGACAATATTTAAAAAAAGCTAAAATTATCATGAAACTTTATCAATGACACTTAAATGTTTATTTATACAGATAATTTTCTTTTATTAGAAGTGAATTTTCTAATGTCATTTTTAACTTTTGTGTAGTTGTTTAGCAAGATATTTTCAATTCCTGACAAACCTAATTATTCAATAAACGCAATAAATTTCAATGAATGTATCTGTGGTAAATTTTAATGCAAAAAATGTTTCTTTTGACAGAAGTCCTTCTTTAGTTGGAATATCCATTGTTTTTCCTCATCTGCTATCAATGTATACATTTTATTCCTCACTCAATCATTCACTGAATTTAATAAAAAAAAAGTCATATTTTGTAGATTTTATTGGATTATATTAATATTAAATGCCATATTTGTTGTAAATTATATGAAAGTATAACACTACTAGTGGAAAAAAAGCTTTTTTAGTTGCAATACTTATCAACAGAATGTGTATCTTAAGTTAATCATACATTATGAAATTTGAAATTTTAATTGATAAATACAATTTTTGCTTTAATTGTTTGAAAAAATTAATATTTTAATTTACGAGGTTATGTAATAACAATGCTGATATTTATAATTTAAACTTAGGGCATATTTATTTTTAAAGGTAACTTTAATCATTTACTGCTAAAATTGAGTAATTTTAATGTATGATTTCTCCTGCCATAAATTTGTATTTCAAGTTAAACTCTCCGAAAAATATCATAAATCCCAATTCTTTAACTAATTTTGTATTTTCATTTTTGGTACTAAAGTTGGGTTATTTTAATATATGATTTTCTCTGCCATAAATGTATATTTCAAGTTAAAATCTTTGATAAAAACCATGAATCAAATGTATTAGATTGCATTTGAAATCAAGAGGCAAGTATATGGATTTGAAATCAAATAAAAACTTGTTTATTGAACCTTAGGTGTTTAATTATTGAATGTATAATTCAAACAGATCTAAAATAAGCCACAAATTGCTGAACAAAATATCGTAAAATGGAAATTTCTTGCACTAATTTTGATGCACACATACAACTATTCGATAAGTTTCGTTTGCGATTCAGATCTCTTTAGTGACGTCATCCTCTCCTGAAGCAGGCCCGTAAGAGAAGAAAATTGTTTGCGACGGCCCCGATGCAGACACGGTTTTTGAAGCTGCCTTTGGTTTCTATGAATAATGTCATCCATTGTGTATCTGGTAAATGGTCAGAAATGATCTATCTCTAGTGTCTTGTATCTGTTTGAAAGCAGGCGTTATTTTGTTCTCAAATATCTGCCGCACCCTGTATACATCTAAAACTAACAAATTAGGAATTACCTATTTGTCAACTAGTATAAAAAATTATACTTTGTATTTGTAGTATCCACTAACGATCCACAATAGCCAATTGGGAACAGTTTTAAAGACGTGTTCAATCATCAGTTATTTACTAGCTACCACAAACACGGTAGCTAATTAGAAAAAAGAAAGTTTAACTGAATGCAAAATGAATGATGTTGCTACAGTCAAACCTCGTTAACACGAACATGCTTAACGCGAATTATTTTTACCACGAACTGCTTACGATTGCACCATCCAGTTGCATGTAATGTATTTAAGTTCGGTTAACACAAAGTATTTTAACATGAACAAAAAATGTTTCCCCTTGAGTGTTCGCATTAACGAGGTTCGACTGTATATCATGGAATATAAGCTATTTTAGAGTGTGAAAATAACAGAACAGTAAAATATTGAATCCCGATGTATATAGGTGGAAGATAAAAAAGAAAAAAAAAAAACATAAAAATACAGGAAATTTTCTGTAAAATTTTACGGAATAGTTACACTTTTTTAAAAAGCAGTACAATTTTTGTAATTAACATTTAAGGATTACAAATCCAAAAAAATACAGAAAAATTTCCGAGATCACGGAGTTCGTAATTTGATATCACCGAGTTCCGTATTGCTTTCAAAACTGTAAAATTTCCATAAATAACGCTTAGAGGGTTACGTGTAATCCTTAGTGTTTGAGATGCGAAGCAATTGTTGCATGTATTTCTTTTACATTATAACTATTGAAAATGAAACGCCAATATTGCTTATATTAGAAATGTTTCCAAAAAACATCAATATTGTGAAATATTGGCCTTCCATCGCAAATATTTTTAATAAACGCAACAATTATAGAATTATTCGCTTTAAATTCGCCATATTTCATGTGTAACCTTAAAATTGGCTCTACATTGTAACTATTTTCAATAATACTACGTCGATATTGGCTAAATATTGGCTTTAAATTGGATATTGTCTAACAAAGCCAATAAAATTTATGGCGCCATCTATATGTAAGACTGTACATTAGAACAGTAATAAGAAATCTTTCTTTTCCTCTCACTATCTCTCTCTTAAATAAAAAGTTAGATAATTTTATGACTTTAAAAGAAAAAGAAAATTTTATTTATTTATTTTTTTTTTTTTTTTTTTTAAGTCGAAGGAAATTAAAAAGTAAACATTACAGCATCATATTTATTATTAGTTTAAAATAATGCTTGACTTATATCTTCCACGAGCTCATTAATCTTAAAATTTGTCTTTAGAAATATATTTTCATTTTATTATTTTTTAAATTAGTCAGCTCAGCGGCGTCACGCGCAAAAACGTTCAGCATATCTCAAATATTAATAATTTATTATATAATTATTATTTACCTATATCTATCTAAATTATAATAAGCAATATTTTTAAACAGCCCGTAGTAAATATTTCTTCTTAAGATAATTTTGTTGAGATAATTATGATCAAAAATAATTTGAAAAGTACATGTTTGAAGAAAATAAAATATTGGTGCTTTTTTTTTTTTTTTTTTTTTTTTTTTAAAGGTATTTTTGTCTGCAAAAAAATCTACAATTTTTCGTGTAACGAGTTAAATTTATCTTTTACAAAGCATAAAATAAAAAAGGCCAGATGTTTAAAATTATAGAAAGAAAATATGAAAAATGTTAGGAATTAAACTCAATTGGAAAAAATGTATCTACCGAAGAAAGTTTTATACATTAATTTCACAACTTGATAGTGCTTCATAAATTCATCTAATTCAGAATACGGTACTCTGATTTTCGAGTCTTTTATTTGAATTTTTAAATTTTACATTAAAGGTTATTTTTCGATTTTTTTTTCTTGATTTTCCGAGTTTTCCGGCATTTGTGATGCATTCGTAAAAGCTATACGAATTCAATCTTTTCCCCTAGAATAGTAAATTTATGTTTAAATCAACTCGAGAATTCGTACAGCCATTTTTATATTTTTCGCAGTTTCTTTTTTCGAAAAAAATGAGCACTCTTTATTTACTTAGTATTTATTTTTCCTAAAGGATTTCGGCATAAAAATTTTGCATTTAAACTTACATTTTATATCTCTGTATGGAGAAAACTATCAAGAAACGTTTACTAGAGTTTTAAAAAATAATAATTGCATGATTTTTTACGATTATTTTTTTAGGTAACTTTCATTACAAAAAGGAAAAGCTACCTATTGCAGCCGTCGGGGTAAAGTCATTCCGCAAAATTTTGGTATATTTTCACCGATCATGACCCCCAGACCCCAAAACCACCATCCGCTCAAATGTTGATATATATATATATATATATATATATATATATATATATTCCTCCCCACTTAATCGGGCCACGGATAATCGAATACCCTGCTTATTCGAATAGAATCCTCCGGAATCGAATTTATTCCTATTGGTTCTATGTTATTTTTCCTAGCTTAAACCAACTACCTTTTATGAATGTCCCCGCTTAATCGAATAACAACTATGCGACCGATGTTTGAAAATAGGCGCGGAAAGCAGGATTCAGCTGGAATTTTTTTCCTTCTATTGTCGTTTTCTGTTCCTTTACGCTGGAAACAAATTTTCAGTTCTTCCTGCAATGATTTCGGACGGCAGGTGTATAATGGACTAGTCAAATGATTCCCCCCCCCTTTACCTCCCCCCATCACTTCTTGCTGTTAACCAGTCTTTAATGGCAATGCACTTCGAGACTCTATATGGTAGTTGTGATATTTTGCACTCATTCGAAAAATAACTCAATAGTTACTTCTTTAAAATTCCACTTAAACAAACCACTTTAAACGATTTTTTAAGGCAGTATAAGTAACGTAAATTAGAAGTAGCAAAGTTTTGACCAAATTCAAACGAGCTGCATTAAGCGTGAGGTAAACCATATAAATGTATGTACTGGCATTAAATTAATACGTGTTTACTTTATATTAGCTATATTTTACTTTATATTACTTTATATGTGGGTTTGTATTTATTTTTATTGTATGTTATTCTATTAACAATTTATTATGCTGTTAATTAAATATACGTAGATGGTTATTTTGCCTTTTTATTACGCGTTACATATTACAGTTATGATTCCCCGTTTAATCAAATATCCCGTTTAATCGAATATTTTTTCTGGTACCGGCAATATTCGTTTAAATGAGGCCAACTGTAATAAAAAATTTTATAATTATAAACCATTAATACAGACCATAAAAATAAAACAATTATAATACTGTAAAACTTTATATCCAATATTCTTTAATTTCAAAATGTATGTAAATGAATTAAGTATGTAAGAAAAAAAATTACAAAAGGGATGTAAAAACATGACAGGAAAAAAAATTAAAACATATATTGTGGAACAGTTCTTCAGGGATAATATCCTACAATATAAGAAAATCCCAATTGATTTCTGTTTGAGAAAAGCACGCAGGAGCATTAAGTGCTATTCTCAAATTGCCTGATCAATTGTGTCAAGAAAATTAGAAAAGAAGCAAAACAAAACCAAAGAATTCCAATAAACTATAAAATAAAAATGATTTACAGAATTTATAAACAGAATATATATATATACGTGGGTGGTTCAATAATTATTGTCCCGAGTGTGTATGACATATTTGTACTGCGATGGTTGATGTGGAATACTGAAGTCCAATGCCTTAGATGCTTATATGCTCAATTTCAGAACTGTAGCTGCTATATTAACATAGTTGTTTTTAGATTTTAGTGTGAGAGGTCGCACCTAGCTTGAATGGAAGGGGGTGGGGGATTGTGGGGGTGACAGTGAATGAGACGTGGATACTGTCGTTTGGACTCGGGATCATAGTCATGTACGTCTTATCCATTGTCACAAATCTATCACAGAACTGCTTCAGGTCTGCCCCAGTAAGCTTCAAACCATCCCCCCCCCCCCCTTAAAGCTAGGTGCCACCTCTCAGAACTAAAACGAAAAAAAAAAAAATTAATATAGCAGCGAAGGTTCTGAAATTGAGCATATAGACATCTAAGACATTAGGCTTCTATATTCTACATCAACCATCGCAGTACAAATATTTTATACACACTCGGGACAATAATTATTGAACCAACCTCGTATATTTTATTAACCATTACTGTGCAGATCTAAAGATATTTCATAACTCCTAGCTAATGCGTTATCTTAAAAATGTCCAATCACATGGACATATTATATGGTTACATATAACAATTAATTTAACCAATTGTATAATAACCAAAAATGAAAAGAAAATATATTTTTAAAAATTAAAACAATAGTAAAACTATAAAAATAAAAATATTATATCACCTAAAATTAAAACTCAATGAATAATTAAAATAAAGTGGAATAAAGAGAATAACTTATTTTCAATTATCATATGTTGAAAATTATAGGCTTCTTGGAAGACAAATACTAGTGCTGCCATCTGTGAACAAATATGATAATAGATAAAGCTAATTAGAGTTTACTATTAACACTTTGCACTCAGCGTTATTTTGAGTATGGGCTATCAGCAACTCCGCGTCATTTTGACTGTCGACTACCAGCAACTCCGCGTCGTTACACAAATATTTTATTCGAATTGTTTATTCTTATTTAAAAGAGGAATAAACAATTAAATTTAAAAAATCAAAAAACCCGACTGCTTAAAAAGCGAACTAATTAATTTTTTCTCATCAATGTGAAACTATTTTTTTTTTTTTTTTCAATTCCTACTATGAGCTCACACTCTCGCCTATATATATCTTGGTAAAAAATTTCAATCGTTAATAAAATACTTATTATTCATCCAATCAAGCTCAAATAATATTTTTTTTAAACTTGTAGTGGATGACACTTGATGTTAATCCAGTTTTTTCAAATATTAATTAGTTAATTAATTAAATTAATTAATTTTCAATAATCGCCCTCTTCTTGATCAAGGTATTTTAAGACCGAGAGAGCCCTCTTCTTGATCAAGACATTTTAAGCGCCACTCGAGAGGAAAGAATGGGAGAAAAAAAAATTCTCTTATTGACCTAAGTATAGGAATTGACTTAAAATATATTTTTTTTATATTACTTGTATTTTTATACTTGTATTATGTTATGTTATTACTTGTATTATGTATTATATTACTTACCTATTTTTTTATTTACTTGTATTGATGACTTTTAAGTTGTGTTTAATTGTTAATTCCTATCTATAAACACTGTTTTGATGATGTCTATGATGGTTAGAGTTACAGTAAAGCTCGAGATCCTACATACACAACTTCCAGGTTGTATAATATTTTAACGGAGCTATTGACTGTAAAATAGTTAATGAAACATCGTCTTCATTTTGAAAGACGTATCCAATGCTATGTGCCACTCAATAGGGTGCGTAATTTTTTTTCGTCTCTACCACCATTTTGTATTTTACGGCCGCCATTTTGAATTTATAAAAACAAAACCTAGCCTATAACCATCGGGTCGCTAAGGAGAATTGATAGAGACCTCATTCATTAAAATCCAACCAACCGTTGGGATGTTTCGAGGGTATGAAAAAATCCACATACACAGATACGCGTGAAACCCATAACCCTTCTTTTCAGTCTGGTAAAAAGTACACAATTTAAAAAATGCTCTGATTAAATAAGGCAAATTTTATTTCTTTTATTACTGGTTCCAAAAACAAAATTTTCAAGGCAAGATGATGTTACCGCAGCGGCGACAACGGAGTTTTTAACTTACCTTACCGTGTCGCCGCAGCGGCCACAACGGAGTGCAAAGGGTTAATATTAACATTTAAATAAAGTATTTAGATTGCTGCCATTTATAGTTTAATCGTTTATTCAGTAATAAATAGTATTAAATATATATTTATTCAAAGATAGTTAATTTCTATCTTAATATACATAATTCGTTTTATTAAATGTATAAAAACTATGACAATATTTTTTTTCTTAAATCAAATATAAATATTATGCATTATAAATTATTATGGAAATTTATATAAACAATTTGAATGCTATTATACTCGTTTTATATCGTTTTTTAGTGTGTTAATAGGTCATTAGGTTAAAATGTATAACCCAAAAAATATAACTAGTATTATAATAATTATGTGTAATAATAAAAGAAGAAAACAACTAATATATTAAATGAAATTTTTAACATTTAATTAAATTTAATACATATGGGATAAACCAGATATTGAAATTTTCAATATAAAGTTTACATTCCTCACAATATATAAACAATAAAATTAAATAAAATAAAGTTATATGTATAATTTAGATACATATACATATGTATATACCGGATAGCCACAATTAAAACTACCTAATCCGACCTCCCTGTATATGGAACTACTCAGTGTAAAGGCTTCAAATGTTGTATCAGGCGTGGGAAAAAAAAAGTAACCACCCCTACTAACTCCTCAATAAATTATTGTAGAAAAAGTTAGAGGTACCGAACGATTGGAAATAAAATCTTCTTTTAAATGATGTATATAAAATTTACTTAGGGGGCCATCTACATATTAAAACGAACCAAAACTTCACTTTTTTTCAGTAGCAATACCCAATTATACCAAGATATTTCAAATTTTCGATTCAAACTATGCCTAGACACCTAATTTCAAGTCATTTGAATGATAAGTTTTTGAATTATAAACATTCAAAATTTAGTGCTTCTAATGTTAAATTACATTTTCATATTTTTATTAATATCTCCTGAAATTATACTCGTAATGTGCTACATTTTGTGTAGCAATAATACTAAAATACCCAAACATAAATACGTTGAATTTGCAATTTTTATAATTTTATGATATGAATTATGAAATTAATATTCGAAAAAAATATGAATTGCAACTTACAATTTTTTTGATGAATTTAGATTCATTAAGTCCTGCTTTATGGAAATCCAAAATTTCACATTTTTCTTCCAAGTAGTTTTCAAATTATGCTTAAAAAACGGCAAAATGATGGTTTAAGGGGCCGTCTATGATAGAAGTGACCAGATATTTTGAAATTTCTTATGCTATACTGTAATCTAGTAGTCTTCAATGACTACTAGGGAGCTCTCTCGGTCAACAATCGAGTACCGAACTTCAATTTGGATACAGACCCCAAAATACGCTCGCTTTAAAATAATTAATTTCTCGGAAACTTACGGTACGAATTGCAGAAAAATTTGTTTTTAGGCTAATTTGAGGGTGTAGAGTTCATTTGTGCTGTCAGAATTGTGTGGTACCAGTAACTTTCTTCTACGATAATTTTTTGCAGAGTTAGTAAGGGGTGTTCACTTTTTTATTCCATGACTGTACATACTATTCCAGACGTGGGAAAGCAGATTACGCAAAAAAAAAAAAAAAAAAAAAAAAAAAAAAAAAAAAAAAAAGTTCTAGGAACACCGATAGATGATACTGTACAATAGAAAATAAGATAAAAAGAAAAAAATAATAATAAAAACCCCCAGACAAGATGGGAAATAAACTTTTTTTCCGTTTTAATTTCTATTGCCCCAATGGAAAAGAAAAAGTAAATAAGCTTAAACTGCCATTGTAACTGCAATTTCACTTAGTAAGCACAAAACTTTCCATAAACCCATGGTTTGCAGCCATGTTGTGTGTATAAAAGAGGATAAAAACTGGGTAGAATGTTATTTCTTCTGCAATCTTTCAATAATGACAAAGCAACCAGTCATGCGTTTCTGACAACCTGGCCATTTTGTTCCCCGGTTCTTAAACCGTGTGATTTTTTGCTGTGGGGACACTTATAAAATCTTGTTTATCGAGGACTTCTATTAACCATGTCTTATCTGAAAGAAGGTATCATTCTACTTGTCAGAAACATCTCAGTCAACTAGTTAAACTCTGCAGTTGAACAAGCTGTCCACAGATTGCAGATTTTATATCTTCATGAAGGAAACCATATTGAACAGCATTCCGTGGATAGATACGCTAATGGCGCCTGGTGCATGTAAAATCCGTCGTGGGTGCAAAGTCCTCCAAGTTACCTGTGAATTATACCTCTGGATGTGTCTTGCCAGGTGAAGGTCTCGTTACCTGACCAAGGATCTAAATTACGAAATCAACATGAGTAGCAATGTGCAGATTCCAAACAACAGGATATAATGTTAAGCAACCGACATTAACACCGTTCACAACAAAGTAAAAAGCACTGCCGATACGTTCTAGGCGCTCGTTAGGTTTATTGCAACTACGCGGCGATTAGGCGGTCACCCGACCCCCGATATCAGGAATCAACAACGTTCAGCTGGGGCTTCCCGGCAGGTAGGGGCCTGGTCATCGGTTAGAAAAGAGCCTTGTCACATGAACATTTGGTATGTTCAAATAAAGTTTGTAGAGATGCATCTTTTTAGCGTATGACAAGTTGTACAGTACTATCACTCGGTGGTTTCTAAAACTATTTTTTTTCGGGTAATTCGTTTCTCCATGTCTTGAATAGTATGTGCATAAAATTTGAAGATGATACGCTGAGTAGTTCAATATATAGAGAGATCGAAGTAGGGGTGTTTTAATTATGACCACCCTGTGTATCTGATATTTGTCAGGCTATAAGTCTCGTATTTATGAACCGATATGGATGTGACTTAGTATGTGCGCTGTCAGGGGTGGATCGTGTCTGGCTTATTTTGGGGCATTAAATGCATGGCTTCAAATTTATTCTTCTATTATCATTATTTTAAAAAGTCCTTCCGGCCAGTGCCGGGAGGAAGAGGTAGCTTTCATATTTCTTATTTTAAAAAAGCCAACATATATTATTCAAACACACGAAGCTCAATTAATTGGAAACCGAATGTAGGAGATTCAATACTAATTTTTATCAATACTAAATCATTATGAATGAGAATTTCGCAAAATTAGTCAGCTTTATCCAAGCTGCTTTTATTTAAAGTAACTTATATTTCGCTGCCAAATTCGGCGATTTCTTAAAGTGCCTGCCATTTTAAGACAACATGGTGGATGAGGCTAACCAGTACTTGGTCGAGACCTTAGTAATTTCTGTGCACATGCTCACTCACATCGGAATCGGTTGATACATACGAGTGCTGTCGCAGGCAAAAAATCAGATTTTTCAAAATGTCACCCACGTTAGAAATTGAAACTGCTATATTTGAGACATTTTTTAAGATAAAGACAAACAAAAAATGCTCCTGAATCCTTATATCAAGGTCAAATACTTAAGAAAGAAACCTTTTTCAATTTCTAATTTTTTTGCACCTCACTTTAAATATATATATTTTCAATTTAATGGCCGCCATTTTGAAACAAGATGGCTGAGGAAGCTGGCCAGCGAACTTGGTCGAGATATTGATGTATACTATCCACATGCCTTCTTCCATCGAAGGCGAATACGTGTGGTATCGCCAGACAAATACAAGATCGTTTCAAAGTGTTAGCCATGATAGAAATTCAAAGTGCTATAATTCAACCAATTTTTAAGATATAAACAAAAGAACAAATTTTCAGAAACAAAAACTGCTCTAGAATCTTTGTATCAAGGCCAAACACATAAAAAAATCTTTTTCATTTTCCAATTTTTTAATACCTCATTTTAAATTTTAAATTACATTTTTTTTTTTAAATGGCAACCCTTTTGAAACAAGATGGCGAATGAAGCTGGCCAACAAACTCGGTCGAAACATTGGTATGTACTACGTACAGACCAAGTTACATTCAAATCGGTTCATAAATACGCCTGTTATCGCGTGACAAAATTCAGGACGTTTCAAAATGTCAGCCATGCTAGAAATTCAAAATGCTATAACTCAGCCATTTTTTAAGATATAGACGAAACAAAAACTGCTCCGGAATCTTTGTATAAAGGTCAAATACATAAGGAAAAAATATTTTTCCATTTTTAATTTTTTGGTACCACATTTCAAGTTTTAATTTTTTTTTTAAATTTTAAATGGCCGCCATTTTTAAACAAAATGGCGGATGAAGCTGGCCAACGAACTCGGTCGAGACATTGGTCTGTACTATGTATAAACGAAGTTTCATCCAAATCGGTTCATAAATACGCCTTTTATCGCGTGACAAAATTCAGGACGTTTCAAAATGTCAGCTTCGCTAGAAATTCAAAATGCTATAACTCAGCCATTTTTTAAGATATAGACGAAACAAAAACTGCTACGGAGTCTTTGTATAAAGGTCAAATACATAAAAAAAAAATATTTTTCCATTTTCAATTTTTTGGTACCACATTTCAAATTTTGAATTTTTTTAAAATTTTTAAATGGCCGCCATTTTGAAACAAAATGGCGGATGAAGCTGGCCAACGAACTCGGTCGAGATATTGGTATGTACTATGTACACACCGAATTACATCCAAATCGGTTCATAAATACGAGAATTACAGTGTGACATAGGTCAGATATATATATATATATATCAATTTTGAAGGGAGGGTGGTTTCGGGGTCTGGGATTCATGATCGATGAAAATATACCAAATTTTTTTGAAATCGCTTTCCTCCGAACGGCTGCAATAGGTAGCTTTTTGTAAAGAAAGCTACCTAAAAATATATATTTGCCTTATTTATTGGCAGAACGTTCTGTCATTAAACAAGACAAATATTTCTTTTAAAAAATAATGCTAATAAAACAATACATTTTCAAGCCATGCATTTAGTTCATCCAAAATGCCAGTCACGAGCCGCCACTGTACCACCAATGAGAACCCTGTGCCAGTTACCAATATCTCGAACGAGTACGTTGGTCGGCTTCATCCGCCATCTTGTTTCAAAATGGCGGCCAATTAAAACATATATTTAAAATTTAAAAATAAGTACTAAAACTTAGAAAATGAAAAAGATTTTTTGAATTGAAAAGTTTCTTAAGGGGGCTGGTGACTCAGCTTTGGAATTCTCCTCCGTAATGTTAAGTCTATGGACTTTTGATGCATTCGTATATTTAAAATATCTTCTCGGGAAATTCATATTTTTAACATCTTTTTTCTGTGCACTCTTCTTAAAGGATGTCTCTTTTTTTCTTAGTTTTCAAAATATTTCTAAAATCTATGCGGAATTTAACATTTTATGTGTTAAAAACAGACGAGCTGTGAGTAAGATTTTAACACTTCATATAAAATTAAGTCTATACTTTAGAAATATTTTGAGATCTAAGAAAAAAGAGACATCTTTTAGGAAGTGTACACAAAAAATAGAGGTTAAAAATATTATTTTCCTAAGGAGATATTTTAAATATTGAATACATCAAATGCCCATAGACTTTACATTAGTGAGGGGAAATTGGAAAGGATTGCGGAGAATATTTTGTTTCGTCTTTATCTTAAAAAATGACTGAGACATAGCAGTTTGAATTTCTGAGGTGGCTGATATATTGAAACAATCTGACTTTTGTCACGCAATAGCACGCGTATTTATTAACCTAATTAAATGTGACTAAGCATGTGTGCACAAGGTATAAAAAGGTCTCAACCGAGTTCTTAAGGTAGCTTCATCCACCGTCTTGTTTCAAAATGGCGGCCATTTAAGTTTTTGTAAAAAAAAAATTATTTTAAAAACAGGTACAAAAAATTAGCAATCGAAAAATATTTTTTTCTTAGGTATTTGATTTTGATAGAAGCATTCCTGAGCATGTTTTGTTTCGTCTTTATCTTAAAAAATGGCAGATATTACACATTGGCACATAAGATATTGCAGTTTTAATTTCTAAGGTGGCTGATATATTGAAACACTCTGATTTTTGTCATGGGACAGCACGCGTATTTATAAACCAAACTGGATCTTACTAACCACGTGTACAGGACATAACAAGGTCACAACTGAGTTCGTTAGCTAGTTTCATCCTCCATCTTGTTCCAAAATATCGGCCATTTAAAAAAATAAGTTTTAAAATTTAAAAAGAGGTACAAAAAAATTAGAAATTGAAAGAGATTTTTTTCTTAGGTGTTTAACCTTGATAGATGGATTCGGGAGTATTGTTTGTTTCGTCATTGTTTTAAAAAATAGCTGAGATATAGCAGCATGACTTTCTTAGGGCCTGACATATTGAAACAATCTTTCTTTTGTCACACGATAGCATGCGATTTATTAACCGAATTAGATTTGACTAAGCATGCGTACAGGACATAGCAAGGTCTCAACCTCAGAGAAAAGATACGTAGAGAGCGGATCAGATTGTTCTTTTGGGTAGAATTTGAATCCAACATGTTTCTGCTTTTATCGCCAAAATGGTGTCGTTTTTTGGCTGTGATCCCTTTATTGGCAACTTTCGGATTTCATTCTCGCAATAAAATAAATGTAAATATAGAAGCGAAAATGAAACTACAATCTGTCGTACTATTAACTACTCTAGGATTTTATTTGTGTCAAATCTACACACGACCGAAAAATAAAAGGTAAAGTAAAAGTGTGACCAACTCAAGAGAAATGCCGACGCAATAAAGTTTCACCGGGAATCAGGAGGGAAATTCCGAGGAGATTTTGTCATGAGAAACACCGGTTTGGCGCGCTTCCACTGCCCACCATCACGTGACGGTGGGCAGTGATGAATACTTCAAGAAAATTTTACCAAATCTGAGTCTACTTATATGAGAAGTCTATGGTCTCAACCGAGTTAGTTAGGCAGCTTCATCCGCCGTCTTGTTTCAAAAGGGCGGCCATTAAAAAAAAAATAATAATTTTAATTTTAAAAGAGGTATAAAATATAAAAATTGAAAAAATTTTTTTCTTAAGTGTTTTCTTAAGATTGTGGAGCAGTTTTTGTTTCGTCTTTATTTAAAAAAATGGCTGCGATATAGCAGCTTGAATTTCTAGGGTAGCTGACATTTTGAAACAAACTTAATTTTGACATGCGACATCACGGGTATTTATTACCCGATTTGGATGTGACTAAGCATGTGCGCAGGACATACCAAGGTCTTGACTGAGTTCATTCGCCAGCTTCATGCACCGTCTTGTTTCAAAATGGCGACTTGGAAAAAAAGTCTTGTTAAAAAAATTTAAAAAGGTACAAAATATTAGAACAGTCGCTTTGTGGCAGTGTGTGGCAGTAAAAAGTATTAACGTAGACACTCAGATATCGGAAACTCAATTACCCAACAACCCCTACTAAATATATTTCTCCCTAAACGTGGTTTGTTGTTATTTATGATGTCGAAAAAGTAAAAATGTTACTACAAATATTTTCATCACATTTGTTTTGTTTTTATTCACTCTCTCTCTAAAAAAAAAAAAAAAAAAAAAAAAATATGTGATGTTATTTTTTATGTTATTTATACTATTTTTAGATTTTGTTTGATTTCTGCATACTTATAAAATTGCCCTGTTGGCATGTACTCCAGATTATCTGAGACTATTCATTATCTGACATAACCCAAGCCAAGAGATTATGGTATAATAGGCAGTCATATTTTCAAATAAGACATAGAACGAACAAGATCGGTAATGATATTCTTATTTCTCAACGTGTATCAAGACTGTATTTTTCTATTCTAAGAAAAAAGTTACAAAATTCCTAAATAGGTTACTTTTGTTGTAGAACCATGTAAAAACAGAATAAAAAATATATAAATATATATATGCAGAATTTATATTTACAATTATTGGATGGTCTGTAAAGTTATAAGGCGCATAGCTGCCAACTTAAACACTTGTTTTATGTCACTATTTCCGAACAGTAATCTTCGCCTTGTTCAATCGCCAAAAGTATATAGTTATATAAGCTGAAGATTACTATTCGGAAATAGTGGTAACATAAATGCGCAAAAGTTGGCAGGTGTGCGTCATGACTTTTCCGACAACTCAATAAAAAGATCAGTCAACATTAAATGCAATACATCTAACATAATGCAGGCATTCTTGTCAAAAGTTACATTTCTGTAACACCTGCTTTTGTCTTCTTGAATAAATATAATGTAAAAATAAATTACAGTCAGTTACGGAATAACATGAGATTAATGTTAGTAATGATAGTATTAATGTTAATGTTAATTTATATGTTCATTCATATGACATCATATCGTGTTTCGGTAACGTTGCAAGTGTTATACAATCAAACATAAAGACAAAAAAGCCTACTTATAGAAACATTATCAGTGACTTTCATCATGTTATTTCATGTAATTTTTCCATGCATTTTCCTCTGAATAAAAATCCATAAATCATCTCAAAAAATGTCATTTTGAACCATTTCCCTCTAAGGGATTCTAACATTTCTGCTTCAAATTATTTTGTTTCTAAGGTTTTAAAAGGAGAAAACTACATTCATCTATCATATTCTTGTCAGCTATATGTCAGCTGCTTTTCACGTGTCCATTACTAAGACTCAATCTTTTAATGTCTCTGTTCTGTTTTTGTTGTCGCGGAATTTATACTTCTCAATATCTGACTCGTCATGACTCCCCCCCCCCCCCTCCCCTTTCTTGAAGCGAATCCACCATTTCATTTGAAACTACTCATTTCTCCATTCAGAAAAAAAAAAAAAAATGTTTTTTCACAAATAACATTTATAAAACACATTTGATGCAGCTTTTAGATGTTATGTTATTAACGTAGATAAAAATTTATTCGAGATTAAAACAAAAGCAAGTCCAGTGAGGTATGTAAAATATTTATATAATATATTTCTTGAAGCGTAACCTATCATTTTATTCGAAAATATTTATTTGTTCATTCAAAAACAAGGAAAAGAAAACAATGAAAAATGAGCAATAAAAAGAAAAGAAAATCATCTTCTCAAATAAAGCTTATACAATGCATTTGATGCAGTTATCAGAAATTATAATACTTCTTTTTATATGCATATTAAATAATCCTTCGTAAATACTTATCGTGTAAAAAAATAATGTAAAAGAAAACACGGTCTAAGTACATTTAATTTACAGCTATTTTAAGCCTACTTAAAAGAACAAGCAAGAAGGGAGAGCACGTGTGCTACTGATATTTTTACTCCGAGTTTTAGTCCAGGCAATAGGGAAATTTACCTCGCAAAATTAATGGTAGTTCTGGAAATTTTTTGGGGGGGTCGCTGAATCCGAATTTGTAACTTCCCACAAAAATTTCCCCCGGCAACCCCCATCCCCCAAATTTTGGTAAAATGCCCCCAAAAATGTTTTTATTAAATAAATAAATTGTTTATTGTTTTATGGGAAAAGTATCTAGAAATTCAGAAAGAGAACAAAATTTGCAACAAAAAAATTACATGACATTATGATGTAGGATGAATGGGGATGGGGGGATCTGCCTAAGTTGCGCAATTTCACTTAACCACTCACATCGTTTACATTCGCCCTCCCGTCTCCCCTCCGAACTATTTCTATAAGGTCTACTTCAAGTTTTTTGGGTCGCAGAATCCGAATTTTTAACTTCCCTCCAAAATTCCCCCCCGACCCCCCCCCCTCCAAATAGTTGTTTTTGAATTAAATTTTTTATTGTTGTAGGTAGAAATTATGTAGAAATTCAGAAAGTAGACAAAATTGCAACAAATAGGATATATGACATTATCACGTAGGATAAACGGGGAGAGGGGGGGGGCTGCCTCGGAACAATCCCCGCGCGCTGCTATCAAAAACCAAATTTTTTCAAAAAATCAATTTTTTTTTTTGGGGGGGGGAGGGGGTTGCCGGGTGAAATGTAAGTGGGAAGTTACAAATTCGGATTCAGCGACCCAAAAAACATAAAGTGAATCGAAATCCAGAACTAGTATTAATTTTGCCAGGTAAAATCCCCTATTGCCTGGACTTGCATAACTTAGTGCACGTAGCGCTGCAGTACATGTTCAGAGGCAGCCCTCCCCCTCCCCGTTCATCCTACGTCATAATGTCATATACCCTATTTATTGCAAATTTTGTCTGCTTTCTGAATTTCTACATAGTTTTCCCCTAAAACAATAAAAAAATTAATTAAAAAACAACTATTATGGGAGGGTTGCGGGGGGGGGGGATTGGTGGAGGGGAGTTAAAAATTCGGATTCAGAAACACAAAAAACTTAAAGTAAACCTTATAGGGAAAGTTCGGAGGGGAGATGGGAGGGCGAATGTAAACGATGTGAGTGGTTAAGTGAAATTGCGCAACTTTGTCCACGCAGCACCGCGGCGCATGTTCAGAGGCAGATCCCTCCTCCCCATTCATCTTACTTCATAATGTCATATATCTTATTTGTTGCAAATTTTGTCTACTTTCTGAATTTCAAGATATTTTATCCCTAAAACAGTAAAAAAAATTGAATCTTTTTAATAAAAACTTTTATTGGGGGGCATTTTACCAAAATTTGGGGGTGGCCGGGGGAAATTTTTTGTGGGAAGTTAAAAATTCGAATTCAGCGACCCAAACGACATACAGCAAGCTGTTTTCCCGAACTACCATGAATTTTGCTCGGTAGACTCCCTATACGGTCTCTATTGCCTGGACTATTTCTAAATTTCTTTTCCTTTTTTCCAGTTGCACCGAAACAAGGACTCCTTTTATGAAGCTTTAAAACATTTGCATTTTCTTCTGTTTGTCTGTGCTTTCTTTTACTATATAGCTTTTATGTTGTACTAATACCTGTGTTATCCTGTGACTAATCACCGTACACACACACACACACCAAAAAAAAAAAAAAAAAAAAAAAAAAACCTTGATTGCCAGTACAATTTCCATATTTTCATGTAATTTTTTTCCGATAGAAGTGACTTCGTCTATGGATCAAAAAGTATGGATTTGAGAATATTTTTGACAGATAATAGTCCAGGCAATAGAAGACAGTATAGGGGCTCTACCCAGCAAAATTCATGGTAGTTCTGTAAAAAGGCTAACTATATGTTTTTTGGGTCGCCGAATCCGAAATTTTAACTTCCCACCAAAATTTCCCCCCGCAACCCTACCAAATTTTGGTAAAATGCCCCCCAAAAAAGGTTTTTATTAAAGGAAAAAAACATTTTTTTATTGTTTTAGGGAAAAAGTATCTAGAAATTCAGAAAATAGACAAAATTTGCAACAAATTAGATATATGACATTATGACGTAGGATGAAGGGGAAGGGGGGATCTGCCTCGGAACATGCCCGCGGTGCTGCGTGAACTAAGTTGAGTTACATTCGCCATCCCATCTCCCCTCCGAACTTTCTCTATAAGGTTTACTTTAAGTTTTTTGGGTAGCTGAATCCGAATTTTTAACTTCCCCCTAAAATCCCCCGACCCCCCCCCCCCAAATAGTTGTTTTTAACTTAAATTTCTTATTGTTTTAGGGGAAAAGCATTACGAAATTCAGAAACTAGACAAAATTTGCAACAAATAGGATATATGACATTATGACGCAGGATGAACGGGGAGGGGGAGGGCTGCCTCTGAACATGCGCTGCGGCGCTACATGCACTAAGTTATGAAGTCCAGGCAATGGGGCATTTTACCTGGAAAAATTAATACTAGTTCTGGGATTTTGACTCAGTTTATGTTTTTTGGGTCGCTGAATCCGAATTTGTAACTTCCCATCAAAATTTCACCCGGCAACCCCCCCCCCCCTGTTTTTGAGAAAAGCGAGCGGGGAATGTTCCGAGGCAGCCCCCTCTCTCCCCGTTTATCCTACATCATAATGTCACATATCCTATTTGTTGCAAATTTTGTCTAGTTTCTGAATTTCGTAATGCTTTTCCCCTAAAACAATAAGAAATTTAAGTTAATAACAACTATTTTGGGGGGTTTCGGGGGGGGATTTGGGGGTAAGTTAAAAATTCGGATTCAGCGACCCAAAAAACTTAAAGTAAACCTTATAAGGAAAGTTCGGAGGGGAGATGGGAGGGCGAATGTAAACATGTGAGTGGTTAAGTGGAATTGGGCAACTTAGTCCACGCAGCACCGCGCGCATGTTCCGAGGCAGATCCCCCCTTCCCCTTCATCCTAAGTCATAATGTCATATATCTAATTTGTTGCAAATTTTGTCTACTTTCTGAATTTCTAGATACTTTTTCTTAATAAAAACCTTTTTTTTTGGGGGGGGGGGGCATTTTACAAAAATTTGGGGGGCGGTTGCCGGGGGAAATTTTGGTGGGAAGTTACAAATTCGGATTCAGCGACCCAAAAAACATAAAGTAAGCCGATTTCCAGAACTACCATTAATTTTGCTAGGTAAAATTACCTATTGCCTGGACTATAATGCTTAATTTTGATTTTTCCCTAAAGCTGCACTGAAAAAAAAAATCTCTGCCACTGGCATCTAGAAAATAAATTGTGGTTCTAGAAAAAACAGTTCCGTGTCATCCTTATAAATTCTAGTTCCCTTAGCTAGAGAGTTCTAGTTATCCCTATTAAAATTCAAGGACCTTTTCCTATATTAACGGGGTCAAACTTATTTAAAAATCTCTGCAAATAAATACGAATACAAGAAGTAAGTTTTAGTAACTATAATTCTAGTTTATGAATTAATTTTAGAAATCAAGGTATAATTTTTTGTCAATTCAAACTATTCATAACATAATGTATCGTTTCGTCACCTAGAAAACTATAGATTAGAAATTCTCGACCATTTCGTCTATTCAGTTTATTTGTTTATCCTATTCGCATGGCTCGGAAATCTACATTTCTAGTTTATGGGTTTAGAAAATGACTACCTATTCGTTCTAGATGAAGGAGGTATATTTTTTCTTTCAGTGTCTGAGATTTATTTATAATATAACATTTCAACAGAAATAAAAATCTGTATAAAAACGAAAAATATTTTTAGAGTATAAAAATATTTTTAAAAATCCAAAGCCTTAGCGAAAATTACAAATTAACTAGACTTTTATCACTATTATCTGTCAAGGATATTCTTAAATCCATATTCCCTAACAATCTGACACATTCCTGAAATCACTTCATCCGTGAAAATAAACTATAAAAATACTAAAATTGTACCAGCGATCAACAGAATTTTTTTGTATAATGTAACAACAACCTTTTTATAGTCAACTTATGAGATTATTAGTTTTCTGCAGTGGAATCGCAATTTATTATTGTCTCTGATTTATAATTTATTGTTCCGGAATTTACACTTCTCAGTATCTGACTCAAGATTTTTTTATTTTCTTTCATAAAGTGGATCTACTGTTTCCTTCAAAACTATTCATTTCTTCATTTTGAGAAAGAAAGAAAGGGATAAAAAAAAGATTTTTTTTCAAATATAAATTCATAAAACACATTTGATGCACTTCTAAAAGAGTTTTATTAATGTTTTATTACATAAATTTTATTAATGTTGATAGATATTGGTGGGTGGTAATCTTTATAGATTAAACTAATAGAAATTACATTTGAGCTATGAAAATTCATTTATATAAATATCTTCCATGAATCGTATACACCGTTACATTTGAAGACACTTTTTATTTGCCATTAAAAGAAACAGGAAAGAAAGAAAGAAAGTAAAAATAAAAATTGGCTTTAGAAATAAATTTTATAAAATGCACTTAGCGCAAATTTCAGAAAATCTAATATTTTATTAATATTTTTTAAACTTCATGTTAAAACTTCATATTAAAACTAAAGATATTACAATGTGGTATGTCCAATTAATAATTTAAATACATAATGGCTTTGTCTGGGAGGATTTGGTACTATAATTATTTTAAAAAAGAAAAAGTAAATAAACAAAGAGTATAAAATAATGTAACGGAAAACACCGACTGGATAAATTAAGCAAAGAGGTTTTAAAACTTTATGAACTTTTATTATTATTGATTGGTGCTTTCGTTCATACAGCATGTAGCCACAATAGAAAAATTACTGTATTTCACATTTTCATACTTTAGTACACTGAATTGGATTTTAACACCTAAATATTTATCTTGTTGCTGAATCAGTCATATAAGTATGCTAGTTTTTTACACAAAGAGAAAATAGTTTTAGATTACTTTTTCTTTGTTGAATGTTTTGTAATTTTGCCATTGGATGGAATATTCGATTCATTCATTTAAAGTTTAATTTAATTTTTGGATTATACTCAATCATGTGCGGTAAAACAGAAAAAAATATTCTTCTGTTGAAATATTTGCTTATAATATTACAATAACTTTATAAAAAGCATTATATAGAAAAAAATGATAATATTTAACATTTTATTTAGGCGCAGCTAATACAAGCGCGGTTTCATGATAAAATGCATAAATAACATGCCTTATATATTGTCGTCGACCGAACTGTTGGATTCATTTTTGCATTTTTTTTTAAACTTAATCTTATTCTGTTAACAATAATAAAGTTTCTCTATACGTATCCATTGTGTGGGGTTTCATTACCTGTGGTAATTTTGTTGAGCTGTCTACATTGCAAATGAGTTTGGGCTACTTTTTCGGAACTCGAGCAAGACTATTTGAAATCCGAGCCCGTCAGACCCCCCCCCCCCCCCACCCCCTAAAAAATGTGTCACCAGGAGCCCGAACAATATCGAAAATACGCAGTGTAAAATAGCGAAAAACATTTGTAAATGGTTTCATGAATAATTATCTCATTATTAATCCAAAATACACCCTCATGACAATGCGTCGTGATTTTCATGTTCCTGAAAATCTGTTTAAAACAACAAATTTGCTATTTATACCCGACTACTGGCAGAAAACTTCAAAAGTCACAATTCTTATTCGTTTAAAATATAATTGTACAACTGTGGCAAATAGACACGAGTTCTATTTTCAGTAATTTTGGAAAAAGGCTTCAAACAGAAATCAAGGATAAACAAAGGATATACCACATTTTATTTTATGTTACTAACACTGACCGTGCAAAGACTAGAAAGGGGCTAAAGAAGAGGACATAAAAGACTAAGAAAAAGCAAAATCATTTCTTAGGTCAAAGAGGAAGAAGAGGCTAAATCAGATAAAACCTTATATAAATTTAAAAATAAAATTTAAATTTATAAAGTCTGCTAGTTTTGTTTTATTTCTTAACATTGTGAAAAGATTCTGACATTATCCCATTTCATAACAATTTCAAAATTCTATAGAATTCAAATATCTTCGGCACAAAAACTTTTTCAGCAAGTAGATTAATTCATTCAATTATCCAGTTTAATTTTCATAATAACAGAACATTAAAAAAATCTTGAAAATGCAATTGCTTGATTACGTTGGTCCACCGTCTTGTCGAGGGATATTTAAGAGTTAAATTGTTTAAAAATCCCTTATAATACTTTCAACGGTTATAACATCACATAAGTTTTAAGTAATATTAAATAAGATAAATCTTAGAATGCGTATAAATTTAAATACGCATGCAGCGCGTTCAACAAAAGAAATTTCAAGAAATTCTTCTGAGATAATATTCTCATATTTTGAATATATTATAAATAAAAAATCAAATGAAATAGAGATTTCTTTTAATTTTAATGGAAAAAATTAATATTTAAATTTGCTTATAGAGTAATAATCAGCACAGTTAATTTTCAAAACCGTTTTTCGCAAAAGTAAAACATGCATAGCTTCGTATTTTTTTTTTTTTAATTTTTACTTTATTTTTCTCTATTATATTACATATTACATTTGTCCTTGTTAGAAATACGTCATTGAAAAGATACAATCAAGAATGCGCTGTAAGAAACAGAATGATCTAGCTGGTCATAATGCTTTTAATCCCCCCCCCCCCTCGCCTTCTAGAAAGTTTTTATCAAAAACGGTTCTTTAAGATTCGTATTCGTTTCATTCGGCATCGTGTGACTTTTACCTGTTTTCACGAAGGAAAATTACTGTTCGTAATAACCGTTTTGAGTTATCTGATGCTTTTGAAACAACTCGGGGCTGCGAATCGTAAAGGTGTTTCACGAAAACGTTTTGAAATGGTTCGAGGTTCAGTTGAGGGGGGGGGGGGGTTACATTGCGAGGGTAGATTGCTCTGAAGGGAACGATATAAAGTTTGGCAAATATGTTTAAGCACAGTGGAACACCATTACATATTTCTCATTTATACTCTATTTCCCCCCTTTTATACGCTTTTTAACAATCGTCTAAATTCATTCCTTTGTATTCTAATGTCAAAATGTTTCATTTATACAACATAATTAAATTCTTAATTTCATTTACACATTTCAATCATGGAGAATATCGAGTTTAAAATTTAGGCCGAGTAAATACGATAAATAATTCTTTTCAAAGCTATAAAAGATAGCCATCACGTAAAACATTGTACAGTTGAACCCCGTTATAACGAACCTCAAGGGACCGAAGGTTTTGTTCGTTATATCCGGTGGTTCGCAATATCCGAACCGTCAAGAAAAATGTTAGAGTTCACAAAATGTATAACTCATTAGTTGCTATGTGTATATTCAATAATGATGTATTAAAAAAAGGTAAAATCTATTAAATATAGCCATTAAAGAATTAAATTGACTAAATTCGATTACATTAAACTAATACAATACTAATTAAATTAACCAACAATGAAGACAAACATGAATAAATTAATTTTACCTTTAATTGTTGCTCACTGTTTTGATACAGAAATAATCGGTAATTTTCTACTGACGTGATGCCGATTTCAAAAACATATTATGAATTACTTTGTCTAGTACATCAAATGACTCCAACACTCTTTCTTCCACTGTTTGTGTTTGTGTAGACAAAAACTTATTAATTACACGCATCGCTGCTGTAGCATCTGAGATTGTGGGGATTTCGTCATTTATGTGGTCCTCTTCATCACCATCAGATGCAGAATCTTCGATTTCAGAATGATTTATTTTAACTTCTTCCCCAATCTCTTCATCAGTCGGATCTTCACATGTAATAACTTCATCATCACATGTTTCAAACAATTGCATATCACAAACTGAGAAAACAGCTGTGATCAGGAATAAGGGAAAATAACTGACGGGTAGGCGGGGTCAAACTTGCAGAGTGACTTTCGTAAAAGCGAAAGAATGCAGTTGTTTCTCCCTTAAAAAAAAAAAAAAAAAAAAAAAAAAAAAAAAAAAAAAAGACTTATCGCTGATTTGCCCCATGTTTCACTAGCTGGCATACATTTTCTTATGAAATTGGAGTCGAAGTCCTGTTCTCACAACTTTGGAAAAGTAAAAAAAAAAAAAAAAAAAAAAAAAAAAAAAAAAAAAAAAAAAAAAAAAAAAAAACATGGTCGACTGGACAAAAATGTTCGTTATAGCCGATTCTTAAAATTTCGGTGGTTCGTTATAAAAGGATAAATTAGCATTAAATAAAATAGGAAAACGACGGGACCAAACTTTTCGTTCGCTATATCCGGGAGTTCGTTATATACCGGGTTCGACTGTACCGTCAATAAAAATCTAACTTAAGGAATTAATTTTAACTAAAATAAAAAGAACTTTGAGTTCATTTTCTACAGTTTTTTTATTGACGACACACGGACACACACAGCAAGCACACATACATTTCTTGACACAGATAAATTAAACTTTTTAGGAGCGGATCGCTCCTGCAGCAGACCGATAATGACCGCCTTCGGTCGCGTCAAAGCAGCAGTATCTCATCCACGGCCCTTCGAGACTTCCGTCTATTTTTTTGGCAACTTACGTGGTATCTTGATTCATCTTATTAAAAAAAGTTTCAATTCTTACAAGTGCTACTCAGCACTTTTCAAGTGTTTATATCATTAAATTCAGTTTAAAAGTTACATCTGGATTTTTTGAAGCACTGACATGTTAAGTTATAGTTTAGGCATCTGGAGATCCCAATTAAAATGGTTTATTACTTTACGTGGTCATCTGGTTTCTGCCTGAGCCTAGATGACACGTCACAACATCTATAAACACTTTTCTTTTATAAAACTTTTAAAGCAGCAAAATATTGCGAGGGGATTGCTCTGAAGGGAAAGAAATAAAGTTCGGTAAATATGTTTAAGTATGGAGTATGTTTAAGTATGTTTAAGTAAGTGGAACACCATTAATATATTTCTCATTGATGCTTTTTTTCTTCATTTATACTAGGGATGCACAACCTATGGCCCGCGAATTTCGTTAATTTACAACTTGAAAAATTGTAATTTCTGTCCACAAATTGAAGGAAAAATCGTAAATTTAGTCAATTTGCCGCGGGAAAAATTTAAAATTTCGTCAGTCAGTTAAGAATCGCGAATTTCATTGATCGGGTGCGTCGAAATCGCGAATTTTGTCGATCAGGCGCGGGAAAAATTTCAAATTTCGCCGATCGGGCAAGGAAAAATCGCGAATTTTGTCAATCAGGCGCTGAAAATCGCCAATTTTGTTGATAATGTGCAAAAAAATTGCAAATTTTGTTGTTCGGCGTCGAAAAAAATCGTGAGTTTCGTCAGTCACAAGAAAAAAATCGCGAATTTCGTTAATTTGCCGCGGGAAAAAATTGCAAATTTCGTCAGTCAGTTAAGAATCACTAATTTCGTCGATCGGGTGCGGAAAATCGCAATTTTGTCGATTAGGAGCTGGAAAATATCAAATTTTGTTGATCGGCTGCGGAAAAAATTGCAAATTTCGTCAGAGTCAGTTAAGAATCGCGAACATCGTAGATCGGGCTCTGAAAAATTGTGAATTTCGTCAATCAGGGGCGGAAAAATCGCGAATTTCGTTGATCAGGGGCTGAAAAATCACAAATTTCGTTGATCAGTCACGGAAAAATTGCTACTTCCGTTGATCAGGTGTGGAAAAATCGCAAATTTCGTTGATCGGCTCCTGTCCCCCTCCCTTCATTCACAAAGTTCCCTTTTTTTTATCGGCAATAGCCAATTTAATACCTATGTTTGTTTTTTAGCACTTAATAAAACATAATTTACTCCCTTAAATAAAGTCATGGAATATTATCACTCTTTCTAAATAATCCTTGCTATATCTCTGTTATAAATACAGATGTAAACTTTTGATATATCCTTGCCAACTGATTTGGATATGTTGACTGGGTAGGGGAACATAAAGGGGTAAAACTACCCCCTGAAACCATATTTTTGAGGGGTAAAACTCCCCCCTGAAACCATGTATTTGAGGGTAAAACTCCCCCTCTTCTGAAACCATATTTTTTATCTGATTATAAGCCACGGATTACCACCCCGAAGTAGAATTCTCTCCACGTTACTGATGTGGCCCTCGACAACCCTGAAATTTTTGTAAGTGGCCCTTCTCTTTAAAAAAGTTGTGCACCCCTATTTTACGTGATGGCTATCTTTTATAGCTTTGAAAAGCATCATTAATCGATTTTACTCTGGCCTAAATTTGAACTCGATATTCTCCAGTTCCAGTATGACAGAAATATGTAAATGAAATTAAGAATTTAATTACGTTGTTTAAACGAAACATTTTTAACATTAGAACACAATGGAAGGAATTTAGACCACTGTTAAAAACTTATAAATCAGGAGTGCACAACCTTTTTTAGAGAAGGGCCACTTACAAAAATTTTTGGGTTGTCGAGGGCCACATCAGTAACACGGAGAGAATTCTATTTCGGGGAGGCAGTCCATGGCCTATAATCAGATAAAAATTATGATTTCAGAAGAGGGGAAGTTTTACCCCTCAAAAATATGGTTTCAGGGGGAAGTTTTACTCCCCTATGTTCCCCTACCCAGTCAACATATCGAATTCAGTTGGCAAGGATATATCAAAAGTTTACGTCTGTATATATAACAGAGATATAGCAAGGATTATTTAGAAGGTGTGATAATATTCCATGACATTATTCGGGGGAGTAAATTATGTTTTATTACAAGTGCTAAAAAACAAACATAGGTATTAAAGTGGCTATTGCCGAAAAAAAATGTGAACTTTGTGAATGAAGGGCGGGGGCGGCAGGAGCCTATCAACGAAGTTTGCGATTTTTCCGCACCTGATCAACGAAATTCGCGATTTTTCCGTGCCTGATCATTGAAATCTGCGATTTTTCCCGCGCCTGATAAACGAAATTCGCGATTTTTTCGCGCATGATTCGGCGAAATTCGCTATCTTTCCGCGCCTAATCGACGAAATTAGCGATTTTTTCATGACCAACCAACGAAATTCGCTATTTTTTTCATGACCGACCAACGAAATTCTTGATTTTTTGGAGTCCGAGAACTCGCGATTTTTCCGCCCCTGATCGACTAAATTTGCAATTTTTTTCGAGTCCGATCTACGAAATTCGCGATTCTTAACTGTCTCTGACGAAATTTGCAATTTTTTCCGCCGCAGATTGACGAAATTCTCGATAAACAGGCGAAACACGCGATTTTTCCGCAGAAATCCAACAAAATTTGATATTTTTCCGCTCCTAATCGACAAAATCGCATTTTTGTCGCACCCGATCGACGAAATTAGTGATTCGTAACTGACTGACGAAATTTGCAATTTTTTCCCGCGGCAAATTGACGAAATTCACGATTTTTTCTTGTGACTGACGAAACTCACGATTTTTTTCGCAGCCGAACAACAAAATTTGCAATTTTTCCGCGCATCATCATCAAAATTTGCAATTTTTTCGCACATTATCAACAAAATTTGTGATTTTCAGCGCCTGATCGACAAAATTCGCGATTTTTCCGTGCTTAATCAACGAAATTTACAATTTTTCCGTGCCTGATCGACAAAATTCGCGATTTCTCCGCACCCGACCAATGAAATTCGCGATTCTTAACTGACTGACGAAATTTTAAATTTTTCCCGCGGCAAATTGACGAAACTTACAATTTTTCCTTCAATTTATGGACAAAAATTGCAATTTTTTCCAGTTGTAAATTAGCGAAATTCGCGGGCCACACGTTAACCCATCGCGGTCCACAGGTTGTGCATCCCTAACGTAAAATATCTATAAATGATTTTATTTTATAAAACTTTTAAAGCGGCTAATAATATTTTACATTTGTTTACAAGATGTACATATAAATAAGCAATAGTAAGATGCATTTAATAAAAAATATTTGTCGATGTCAATGAACTGACACTGATTAGAACTGAAGATAAAGGTAAGACTTATTCATATTCTCCATTTAAAAAAATTCATACCATGTGTGTAATGTCTGCAGATTTGTAATAAATTATTCTTTTTTTTTTCTTTTTGTACTTGTTCAAGTTATACTTAAGGCAGTTCTCAAGTTCCCTACTAAACAAACGTGACATTTTCTTACATAATTTTAAACGCAAAGTCATAGAATTGGCAGGGCTAACTATTAAATCAATCTGGAATAGAAATACCTTTTCAATTTTTTTTATGAATAAATTAGTTATTGAACGATTATAAGTATAACTGAACAATTTTTCGTACGTGACTACAGATTTTATCCTTTCGGAAATTCGGTTCAAAACGCCAACTTTCTCACTATTTTTTGAAAGATCTTATTGCTTTACCAAAAAAAAAAAAAAAAAAAAAAAACGGAAAACGATGCGATTATATAGTTTCTGAATAAGAACTCCTGCCAATTTTACGCGTTTCCGAACAAAAATGAACTGAGAAATGTGTCAGAAAGTATAGCTGCTTTGGATTTGAGAACAGACTTAATCGAATGGATAAAAGGGACTTTATGGAAGTGCATTCGAAATTTTATTATTAAGTGACCTCTTGAACAAATATATATATTTCAGCATGTTGAAGTCCATTTTTGGAAATACGCTTTGTAGAAACGCTCCCTTGAAAAATGAAAAATTCTGCTTACTGTACCACATTTTATCGACCAAATATTCGACATTTTCTCCTATGTTTTATTATTATTTTTTTTATTACAAAAGCGCTATTTAGTTTAAGCAACACAATTTCAAACCCTGCACCTAAACCTCGGATATATCTTGATATATCTCTCTATGATCAGATAATGATATATTTATATCTATATTTATCTTGCCTGTATTATATAGTTCTGGTCATGCTAAGCGTAATATTTTTTCGAATTTCAAATAAATTGTTAAAATTTTCTTTTGTACTTTTAAAATCTCACACGGCTGAAAGAAATAAAAGTTGAAAAACAGCACAATAGTTATGAAAATGCTATACAGGGGGTACGATACAAGAAGCACACATATACATAATATGAAGAACATAACTTTTACATTTAGTATATTCGACACTGAAATACATACAAGCTTATATACATGCCAAGTTTGTGCCACTTGCTTTGTTCTCATTAGAAAGCTCGAAACATTGCGCAATTATACCATATAATGACAAATACTGCATAATTATTACCAAATTATCTAAATGCTTCATTCATTTTTATAAAATAGTACCTGTAACATTACATGGAAATTCTTCATGAAAGCTGCTTTGAAATTTAGTAACTTTCTGTTACTTTGTATTGCGTTGAAAAGTGGAAAAGGAGGAAAATGGGTTGAATGTGTTACAGCTTTTTCTTTGGTCTATTGTTAAACTTTATCCATTTTAATCAATAACTACTAATCTGGGAATTGTCTGTGTTCGATTTCTACTGGTTTTGCTAAAAGCTTTATTGAATATTTTATATTTTTTGGTCAACGTCATTTTCTGCTATTCGTCAGTGCCATCTCTCTGCATTATTTTCATTTTGAAGGGACGTTTCAAAGCCGTTATGTTCGTCTTTATGTGTGATTGATTCAAACTGAAATTTTTCAGACGTTCAGACTGAAATATTGACACTAAAAATTGTAATTTTAGTATATATGTATTTTTTTATCGAAACAAAATTCGTTTATTTTATAGGGAATGTTTAGCTCGGATGTTATTTTTCATAGGATATTGATTTTCTTTGCCATGGTCAGAATTTCGTACGCATAACGCTTATTTGCAGATACGTGTTTATTAATTTCAGTGTAGGTTAACAATTACCATATCTTAATGTGTTATGCAAATAATTAAATTTTTTTACAGTTCGAATTGAACAGTATACTTTGTTACTGCAGATCAAGGTCATCACTACGAAGGGTAGGTGTAGGGGCGATGGCCATGTTTTGGAAAAATGTTCACTCATTCACTCATATACATTCATTGAAAATTAATAAAGCATTATAACTTTACTTTAAATCCTTTAACATGGGTCCAACCCCCCCCCCCCCCACCACCACCACCACCACGAAAAAAAAAAAAAAAAAAAGCTGGCTTCGGCCGAACTGCATATAGTTGAAATGCATAGCAACATACGTTCATTTTACAACTCTTGTCACAAGTTTATATTCACATCTTCAATAGAAATTTTAGCAAATCAGAAAAATCGCCAAAGCACAAATTCCTTTTAATTTCACAAAATTGCTGAAACATTTTGGCAGTATTTTTACTGGATATTTAGTAGAAAATCAAAGAAAAATTTTAAATCCCATGCAAACTGTGTTATGATTTATACAAACGTTTATCCTGTGATTACAAAATATACTTTCTTAGCTAAATTAGCTGCATGAGATCGGTCATTACGAATGTATATTTAAAAGTAACAACTTGAAACGTTTACTTATGATTTAACTGTGCCCATGAAATACATGTTTGAAAATAAAAATATATGCTATACTGAATATTTAAGGTAAAACAACGAAACTAAGAAAGAAGTATATTCAGTAAAAAAGAATTCAAATAAATACAAATAATAACAACAACAATAATAATATAGAACTAATAAAACTAACATGCATTCATCAAACAGCTGAATGTTATTTTTATTTTTCTTACTTCTATTTTCTTTTTTATTTATTGCGTTAAATATTCAAAAAAAAAAAAATGTAGCATTTTGTGTATTTCTTTGAATCGAATATTATTGTTATTATAATTTTGCAAAAAACTAGTAATATAGCACCGTGAATATGTTAACATATGTCTTTCGTTTAATATGTATAATGGTAACCGAAGGTCGCAAAATATATAACATAAATTTCGCGGAAATGTGAGAAAAAGAGATGTTGCATATTAACAAATAATTGTATCAAATAAACAAATAACTGTAAAGCCATAAACCTCTAAATTTCTGAAAAATTGCGAAATATTAGACAGAGCATTGTCCCATATTAAAATTTCCCAATAGAAGCAAATATCCCTCATGCATAAATAACAATTGTTGGCGCCGAAGATTACGGTTTAAAATGAAGCCTAAAAAAATCACGGGGAGAAAAGGAAAAAAAAAGAGCAAAAGATAGTTCAAATAGTCATAACGCCATCTGTTGAGTAGCAACATGACTACAGGCAGCCTAAAGCCCGCGATAAACATCTGGGATTAAGATCGTAATCGTAGATGTAAATTCACCTATGTATATAAAATAAATACTATATGTTCTTAACGTTATAATATTGTCTATGTCTATTTTCATAACTTTCGCTTATTCACCCATTTTAGGGCAACTGATGATAACATTAAGTGCGATTACAGTTTTGCTCAATAAATTAAGCTTGGAACCTCAAATTTTGTGAAGCCTTAAACCGTTTAATAATATGTAATACTGTAGTTACAAAAACATAATATATCGAATTTACTGCAGGATTGGCTACCAAAATTTAATAAAAGAATAATCAAACCTACACTATGTCAAGAACGCGTTGAAAGTAAAATTTTAATTTCATCCCTAATTTAGTGGGACTTTGATATAATGAACCCCGATAAATTTAAGTATCGAATAAATATATATATATATATTTTTTTTTCAATTCCCTACAAATCACAATATGCTGTATTCAACGGGTTATAATGGAGTTTATAATAATTTTCACGCTACATTCAACTTCGCTATAAACAGTTTCCACTCTGATTAAGTACGAGCCCAAAGCTATTACTTTACAAAATCAGATGCTTTTTATATATACAGAAATTTTTCTAAAATCTGAAATTATTATATGTGTCGGCAAGAAAAGTTCCTTTTAATATTTCTATATAACTTGTGAGAGTTCCGATAAAAATATGTATTATTATCGCTGAAACTTTGCATTTTCCCTATAATTTTTAATAAATAGATGTAGTCATAAAAAAATTTATTTCTATCATTTTTTTTAATGCATGTCCAAAATTACTTAAATAAAGACTTTTAATTGCATTATTTTTATCTGTAACTTTTAAATGAGTTTCAGACAACCATCATTTTTGGCTATTTTTGTCATTTCAGATGCAGCTTTCATAAAATTCCAAATAATATATATATACATTAGATGCCATCATCTCGTAATTATTCAGGAGTCTGATCCAAGACAAACAAGTTTAAAACCGGAAAGTGTTTATAAGAAAATGTGTCTTCTTTCAACATGGTACTTATCAGATTTTATTTTAAAATCGTTTATTAAATAAAACTTCCGGTTGGAAACACATTTGTTTTTTATCACTCCGGAATAAGTAACACGTTAACGCCAGTGCGGTGGGTTACACTCGACTGTCTCGGAGCTGCCAAGTCTCCGGTTTTTGGATACCAGTATTTTAATACAGAAAATGTTGTTTTATTTAATTAAAACAATTGGGCGATTTAAAGAAACAACATTTTCTCTAAAATAATACTAGTGTGCAAAAAGCCGGAGACTTAACAACTCTGAGACAGTCGAGTGTAACCCACCGCGCTGGCGTGAACATGTTAAGAGATGTTGGCATCTATGATATATATATAATTTATAGAGCCATTCTAAAAGTTATAGAAAAAAATTAGGTCATCAATTATCAAACTTGTAATTACAAAAGGGCCATATTACCAACAAGGCATACTTCCACCAGTAAAAAAGAATAGAAATTTTTGCCTTATTCATGACAGGAATTTTTCATGACTATGGCGTTTATATTAGCTGAAAATTTCTTTTGAAATTTACTGGAGGAAGATTGCCCCGTTGGTAATCTGGCCCTTTTTTAATCACAAGTTTCATACTTAATGACCTGATAAAAAATAAAATAAATAAATAATAAAAATGACGTTCTGAATTTACTAAAGATGAAACTGTTTAGTAGAAATCAAGGGGGACGAGAGGAGGGTTAGGAGGTAAATTTTTCATTTTGGAATGTGACGTAAATGTATACATATTTAATTATGAACTGATAAAAAAAAAAAGTTAGAGGTGGAAAAATGTGAGTATAAGAATTAAATTTGCCAGATAATTTCTTACTATTTTTAAAAGTGTTTCTGTAAAAATAGTAATATAATAATAATTTCAAAATAAATTATACAAATTACCTGTAATATATTATCGTCTTTGTTGATTAAAGTAAATTAATTGAGATCAGAAATTTAAATACGATAAAAAAATATTTTGATTTCCATAATTAACTACGTTTGACAATATAAGAGAAAACGAAATGGAATAATAAGATGACTGATTTGTACAAGTTGAATGGCAAAAATGTAGCTTCAGATTTTACAATTATTAATTGAGAGCGCGGACGTCTAAAGTGTGCACACGCCTAAAATGCCATTTACTAATATATGTTAATGATATTTCTTTCATAGTAAATGTTAATAGTTTACACAAGCAGGCGTTGAATTAATTACTCAGTATGAAATTTTAACTTGTTCTTGCAACTTAGAAGATAAAATATAAATTTTACATTGCATATTACATTGTACATTAAATATTTAGTATAATTTTTTTATGATTTAAATTTAATATGATTTTGTTATCGTATACAAATAAAAGAAAACATAAATTTTAGATGTTATATCAAAAATGCATTGAATTAACTATTTTTTATATTTTGTTCCTTTGTTAATAGAATACTAAAATAAAATATTAATTTTAGATTTTATACCAAACTGCAATGCATAAATTATTTAGTATGGATTTTTTAATTAGCTCTTGGAAAAATAAAGTACTATATGTGTTTTATATTTATGCCAAAAATACATTGAATTAAATATTAATTATGAGTTTTTGAAATGTTGTTACCATAATAAACGTTTATGTTTTATTTAAAAAAGGATTATAAATTATAATTTTTTTTATTGTTCTTATTAAAATAGAATGTATATTTTCTATTTTATATCAAAAATGTTAAAAAAAATTCATCTAGTATGAATTTTAATTATTCTTAGAGAAATAAAATAATAAACTTTAGATTTTGTACCAAAAATCCATTGAATTAATTTGTATAATTTTCCATTGTTTTTTTTTCAAAATAAAATAAAATAAATGTAATTTTTTATATCAAATATGCATTGAATTAGTTATTTTAAATGAATTTTTTAATTGTTCTTAAAAAAAATAATAAAGCATATATATTATACCAAATATACATTGAATTAATAATTTAGTATGTATTTTTTTTTATTGTTAATACAAAAATAATACAAAATATATATCTTGTATTTTATACCAAATGTGCATTGAATACATATTTTGGTGTGAAAATTTTAAGTGGTATTACAAATACAAAATACGTTATAAATTTTATATAAAAATACATTGGATTAATTTTTAGCATAAAAATATTAATATTTCTTGCAGAAACAAACCAGAACAAAGAATAAATTTTTTTTTTTTCGATCAAATTTACCAGATAAAGACTGAGTATTAGACTATTATTACCATTATTATTATTATTTTGCTTTTTTTTATAACTTGTCAGGTTATTGGGTAGGTCATTCAAAATAGCTTCTCACAGCAAGACACAAATTAACTGCAAATATTCTTTTAAAAGCTATGTTTTTGTAATGACTTCTACCCTTACTCATGAATTTGTAAAGTAATTTCTGGTTTACGTTAATTGAAATTATACAGGTTTATGTTTCCCGGTATGTTTTGTTAATTTTTAAACTGCTCTAAAAAATGCATCTTTGAATTAGGGAAAAATGAGAATCCGGAAACAAAACTTCATCAGTATCGTTCCTCATTTTTTCTCCTCCCCCT
Organism: Maratus speciosus; assembly: GCA_963932465.1. Taxonomy (NCBI): domain Eukaryota; kingdom Metazoa; phylum Arthropoda; class Arachnida; order Araneae; family Salticidae; genus Maratus; species Maratus speciosus. The sequence continues at coordinate 379,752,710 of OZ010796.1, forward strand.
CCCCCCCCCCTTTTTTTTTTTTTTTTTTTTTTTTTTTTTTTTTTACAATCAACGGAGGGTCGTTAACGTTGACCCAAATGGATACGATGAAAATCTTTTCTTCCTTTGATAAATTGAAAAGAAGTACAACGAAACTTGAAACCATTTTCTTTTTATTTTAGGGATTGTAGCACGCAATATTATCTTTGAAACATGATCTTACATCTCTAGGCCTTCTCCGATAGACTCATCATTTCTGTCAATGGGAGAGTCAGTTGAAGAAGTATGTTTTAACCACCAGAATATAAATGACGTTATAGTGACTATTGTTGTTTTCACGCTGCGTATGTATCGTGTGAAGAACTGCGATGCATGCACGATTTAATATATGTTTTAGAATATGTCTTCTGATATTTCATAAATAGGCCTCCCGGCTAAATCCCTTCCTCTAAAAAAACACGGTTTCATGTGTTAAAAAAGCACGAGGTTTTAATCAGGAAAATATAAATGGTTGTCCAATGCCTATTGTTGTTTCACGCTGTGTATGCACAGCATGCTAAGCAGAGGTATATGTGTTATTTAAAATATGTTTTAGAGTTTGTATTTTTGAATTTTAGTAAGTAGGAATCTCGTCTGAATTCCTTTTCCCTCAAAATAATACGGTTTCGAGTTCATAATAAGTACAAGTTTTAAGCACTAAAATATAAATAATACTCAAATAGTGTTGTTTTCATGCAATCTATGCACAAAGTTATGTGCCGTGATCTATGCGTGCTTTACATAGGTCCTATCATCTGAATCCTTCTTAAAATCTTTTAGGTACAAAAAACTACAGTTTTATTTTTATTTAAATTAAACATTTTGTACAGACATTTACTTAAAAATCACTATTATAATTTCATTTTTGTATTTTTTATACGATCATTAATTTTTTTACATTCATCCGTGACAAAGTAGACGAAATAAGATTTTTTTTTTTTTTTTTTTTTTTTAAATACAGTGGTTCTTAAAGTCAGACCACATACTGAGGCAACATGAGCAACATGAAATACGACTTAGGAGAAGAAACACTACGAAACAAAGAAGAAAGCGGTTTCAAACATATTTTAAACCTGTTTCTTTCCCGAAGTCAAGCAACACATTGCATGAGTCGCCTCAGTGTGCGGCCTGCCTAACATCTCAGAGAAGAAAAAGAAAAAGAAAAAAAATCCCTTAACGAATGAGGAAAATTCGAAAAAATAAAAATAAAATCCCAATTTCTAACGGTGTGCGAATGATAGTAAACATGCCGCTATATCTATACGAATAAAAGAAATTTTCGCTCTCTGTGTGTGTATGACTGTCTTTTCGCGATGGCTAGCAAAATCTATGGCACGTACGAGGCTCAAGAGTTTTGTGAGGATATAGTCAAAGGCCTCTTCTGGTGCACCTAAGACTCAGAACTTTAAATTTCTAATAATTAGCTAAGTAATTAATTAAAAACCCCGATTAAAAGAATGGAAAAGTATTCATAATTCAACTAAAGCATAAGATTTTTATTAAACCATATAAAATTTCTTCGAAAAACTGGAAAAGAAGTAGAGGGTTTGCCAGAATATCAGGGTTACTAGGACGATAAATGCACTGGGCGTTTCGAAACACGCCCGTATATTAAAATCTACCGGTTCTAAAAATTTGAAAATCGCGCAGGCAGACGGAAAATTTTTTTCTCTTTCAGAATTTATAAAAAAAATTCCTATATTCATTCTGGAAGCGGAAAAATCAATTAAAAATCGATTTATAAACGTCATTTTATGTCCTTTCAAAGATTGAGAGTAGAAAGCATGTGTTTTCATGGTCAGATGGCTGTCGCCGGGGGGTACAGACATTTATTCACGGCCTATAAAATTTTACAAATATTGCATTTATAGATTAAATTTTTATGCATTTATGTGTAAATTTTGATGCAGATTTTGAATATGTAAATTTCGTTAAAATGGGATATTTATAAGCTTAGGAATTAATTATTATTTCATTAATTGGATAATTCCTTTGAAAATTTCAATTTAAAAGACAGACATGGGATAGAGAATAAAAACCACAAATCATTTTTGACTAGAGGTTTATTCTGTAGGGTATAAATTTTTTACTAATAACTGCATTTAGAGGTCTTAAAGTTAGCATGTATGTCTACTTTTTCATGCTGATTCCGAAAATTTAATTTCGTAAAAATCGATTACGAACTTTTAATTTTATCAAAAAGTAAGAAAAAGAAATGCTTTCGCAGCACACAATATTTAAATTTAAGCATTTCTCCTCTATTATGTGCGATTTCTTATTACAGGCCAGATAAAATTATTAAAAGTATATATTACGTTAGAAGCGGAGGAGTCTTTTTTTTTTCTTTTTTTAGGCGGGGGCGGTAGGGGATAACAATTTTTTTAAATAACAGCACTTTCTACAATAAATATCATTTTAGATCTGTTTTTTTAAGGAGCGCTCTGATACATATTATTTATTAAATATGAAAAATTCAAAGAGGCGTGTCGTTGAATTAGAGGAGCGCGAGAGTTGACCACCAGGGTGGGGGAGAGATAAGCTTTTCTCTACTAATTATTATTATTTTACGTCCGACATTTTATGTATTTTGACGGAACCCTCCTATAAATATTATTTATTAAATATAAAAATTTCAAAGAGGGGTGGGTGAATTCCGGGGTCGCGAGAGTGGCCCATATGAGGCGGGCGATTTTAAAACTTTTTCGAACCCCTGAAGTGACATCGGAAAGCACTTTGAAAACTCATATTATGAGCCTTTCTTCCTCCTCTCCACAATTTTCTCCTCCCCCCCGGGGGGAACGTTTCTAACTTTTTTCTTATTTTAGCGCTTTCCACAATAAATATCATTTTAGATTGTTTTTTTTTTTTTTTGTTTTTTTTACGAAGCCCTCAGATAAATATTGCTTATCTATATACAAATAAAACAAAGTTTCGTTCTGCCTGTGTGTCCGCGATGGCTAACAAGATCTACGGCACTCACCAGGCTGAAAATTTGTGTGATGTTAGTCCTAAGCCTCTCCTGATGTACGGTGAGATCCGGACCGGTCTTCAGCTAAAAAATATCAAATCAGTACAGACTGGAGCGTGCGTAGCACGCTCTTTGTAAGCTGCCGAAGTTAATGGGGATCCCAATTCTTATTTACTTTGGATAAATTTTCAGTTAAAATTAAAAGTTATACAGAAACGAGGGCGTACACAACTGAAAGTGTAGGACCTTTTACATTATGATCTTTTAGAAAGTTTTTGGGTTAAATGTATAAAATCATTCAACATAAATTTAAGGTTACTATCACGGGCCCAGGCAACGCTGGGTGGATCAGCTAGTAGATAATATTATCAGCAGCATCTTAAAAAGGGGACCAGAGGAACTGCTCCCTAAACTGAAAAAAATACGGACTAAAATACGGAAATACTACTGGCAATCGAGACGCCAGTACTATTTCCGTATTTTAACGGAACCTTTTCCCGGTAAATTACTGAAAAATTTCCGTGGTTTTTTTGTCATTTATGGGGGAAAACTTCCGTTAAAATACGGAAAAAGTACTGGCGTCTCGATTACCAGTAGTATTTCCGTATTGTAGTCCGTTTATTTTTACAGTGCATGTGTGAAGAAAGCGACTCATTCTGTTTTATCAAATGATTTATTTTTTAATAGTAAAAAATACTTACTTACTTTCAAATTAATAATGAACTGTAATAACTTAAGCTCATACTATATTTAAGTGCGTAAACCTTCTTAGTATTTTGCTAAAAACCTTTTTTACCGCATATTATTAATATTTTTAAAATAGGGGAATGAAGGATAAAGTGGCCAATCTACGGTTTGATGAATTTTTATAACTTTTTATTCAACAAAGTTCTAGAAACAAATATCAATGGTAACTATATAATATCTGTAGTTTCAATTGCTATTTTACTTTTTTTTATATTTATTTTAAGATGTACACGTTACTACTTTAAAAAAAAAAAAAAATTACAAAATGGTCACATAGCCCAATTAGGCTGAGCAAAGGGGCCAGCACAGGTATATGGACAAATCACATTGATTCAGGACGTATATTTAACAAACACAAGCTAATGTTAACACACATTAAGAATAAGTATTATGTTTTGTAATATTTTTAAGTATTATATAGTTACAAAATAAAGGAAACAGTAATGAGTATCAATAGAACAAATGGAAGAATACAAGTTCTACCAGCAGACATGCGGACTGCAAATGTCGAGAGGCAGGCCGCACACTGAGGTGACAGGAAGAAGATGAAGTGCAACTTAGGAGAAGAAACTGGTAGAAACAAAGAAGAAAGCTGTTTCAAAACTCTTTTAAACCTGTTTTTTCTCTGAAGCAGAGCAACATGTTGCATGTATCACCTTAGTTGCGGCCTGCCTAGGCCATTCTCTGAGGAAGTTATTGCCACGACCTGCCTTCTTTCTTTCAAAGAGAAAATAATTTACAGTAGTATTTCATTATAAGCCATGAGTAAAAGATCGCTTCCGAACAAAATAGCTATCTGGCCATTTTGTCCGATCTCTATGACCACTTTGCCCCGGAATGACGTCATTACAAAAACTGTGGCCTAGCATCTAATCTACATGACTTGGCGTTTTCAAACACACATCATTTAAAAGGTTTTTCATTCTGATCAAACAGCATAAGAGTAAATAAGTATAGCATTACATATATTATTTAGCTATAGTCAAGAAATTGTACGACTTTGCCAAAAATCAAAAATGCGAAAAATCATAAAAAGAGTTGAAAACTAGAAAAATGCAGCCTTCCACTTCAAAATGACAGACGATATTTCAAGCATCTGTGACGACTGTTTTGTCCAGTTCTAGCATGGTGAGGACACTATGCAGCAGAAAAAAACTCAAATGACCACCTTTTCCTCACTTGCCACTTTTCCCTTCCTTCCCCTATGTGTTTACAGATATTTTTTTATTAGACATATGATATCTTTTTAGGAAATGAGAAATTTTCTGGGGTGCATACTCCTATTTTGGTAATTCTTTTGTAGTTGGTGGTTGGTAATTCTTTTCTTGGTGGTGGTCCCGTATAAATTTCATCGGAATAAAAAATCGTATGTTTTTCAGTTGGGTGTTTCTTCTTTTGTATCTATCATTTTTGCTTACCCATCATACGTAGTATAGGGTAAGTCTTGTAATCGTTTTAAAAATCGTAATTTTTTTGACGGATTTACACGTTTTAGACACTGGAGATTCCGAAAAACATATTTAAAAAAAAATGCCGTCCGTCTGTCTGTCTGTGTCTATAAACTGTCTATCTCGCGAACAAATTGAGATAAAGACTTGAAATTTGGTGTGTACTTAGAATGTAAGAATGAGAAAGAGCCTATTGAATTTCATTAACCTCGATTATCCGGAACTAATTTTTTCGGACTCTCGAAATATTCATTCTGATAAAAGGTATATAATTTTTTTCGAAATTGTTTATTTTAAGGAGTGAATATAAAAGACAATAAAAAAACATAAAATTTTCATAAAGAATGAAGTCAATCGGATAATTAGTTGCCAAGATATTTGTAATCATATTTTCCACACTCTCCCATTTTCCATGACCCTTTATTTTATTCAAATTTCAATTCAAAGATTTATATTAATTGTAGATGAGACGCTTAATCCGAAGCCGTAAACTGTTAGTTAATATGATTAATATTTTTGGAGTTATAAGGATGTTTCTTTTACGCAATTCAGTAATAGAACATTTAAAGTTTATGACGTCATCAAGCCACGATTTTAAACGCTCTATCTATAAAACAAATTGAGATAGAGGCTTGAAATTTGGCATATTCTTAGAACGTAATAGAGTGCAATAAAGTCTATTAAATTTCAGTAACCTTAGTTATTCCTGGATATGCATTTTATAAATAGTTTACACATGTTTTATTTTCATATTTTATATTATGCATATCTATGATGGGTAAGTATTACGGTTGGCCCCAACGACCGTTTTTTCTATTTTGTTGAAGTACGCAGTACTCTATGTTTTGAAAATAATTATCGCATCATATATGGACGCGCGGAACAATTTTAAAATATGATCGTATATTGCGTGTGAAACATGAGCGATGTAGTTTAAATTAAATGTGGATAATAATAGAGGTTTGTCTTAAAAAATACCCTGTTGTGGGAAATCACTCTCGCTAAACTGGTGTGCCGTAAGTAATAAGGACATAAGCAGTGTAAATTACAAATCAAAGTTTTTTAACAATTGTATCGCTTATTAAACAGTATTCCTATCGAACAGGGCCACTCGCCAACTTGGCCTTGGTCTCGGATCCCCTAATTTTAAGGGGCCCTAAATTGTGCATTGAATTTTTCAAAAGCTGGTATGTTAAGCCTTTTTAACACTGTACTTACTATAACCAATATTTTGTAAGTTTACAGTAGAATAAGATTAAAAATAAAATGTATATTTATCAAAATCTGTATTTTTATATATACCTATATCTACTCCAAGGCATAGAAAATGTATAATTTTTTGTGACAATATAGGAAGAGGGGTCCCAAATCAATATCCAGCTCTGGGCCTCTATTAGGCTTGTTTGGGCCTTGCTATTCACAGCTGAATTCTTTTAGGAAAACAAAACTAAGCAAATATATATTAATAATGTAAGGACCGCTTAAAAATTAAATAGCCCATGAATGCCTTACGTCGGCACTAAATATAATAATTAATTACATTGCAAATTAAGCAATAATTTGATGCCACTATACTCGGATGCAACATATGTATTATCAAGCCTTTTCAACATTAATTTAGCAGAAGCTTTTGATAGATTGATGAAAAATGGAGGCAATGACTTCTATAAGATATTTGAATAAATGATTTAATGTGTCATTAAAAATGTTTTTTTATTTTTTTTTCTTTTGTTTTTTTCTTTTTATTATTTTATATATATATATATATATATAACGATATAAATGTAGTCTGTAGTTTTACAAGTACAGTATCCATTTACTGTATCTGAACTTTTTATACATAAAATTATTTTTATCTTGTGACACTTTAAAGCCAAGAAAAGACTACAAACTGGAAATGCATTTATTTAGAGAAGAAATAAGGCCAAAAATGATTTTTTTAATATTAAAAGAAAATTTCCATATTATAATTTTTGTTGCATTTTATACTTTTATATCTGTTTTATTATTACCTGTTTAATGGTGTTCAAATATAATAAAAATTAAAAATAATAATAAATGAGAGAGGGTGAAATAAAAAATCAATAATTTTGATTTTTTAGGCGAAGGGGCGAAAGAGTTAAGAGGATCCTACAAGAAATGTAGCAGTTTATATATATATATATATATATAATTCGATGGCAATTGTTACATTGTTTCAGCAGCAAGTTATCTTTATTATTAATCAATTTTGGGGAAATTAAAATTTCGCCAGTTACTTCTGACTGTTGACAAAAAATTTAAAACGATAGAATAAGATTATCAGCATTTCGAGGCTTCATATGTAAAACGTTTTTGACAGCAGACTCACTATTTGTGCAATTCTCTCACTCATTCTGACAGATCAAAACGAATGTAAGTGAGCAAATACACATATAATATTAATAAGAATAATAGTAATAATAATAATAATAATAAATCATTCAAAATAATAACAATTATAATAATGATAATAACAACAATAATAATAGAACTAAGTATATTTACAGAGAAGTCCATGCATAAATCATTAACAATGTCACACACTTCATGTCACGATTTTGATAAACAAATCAAATTGATGTAAGACATCTATCATTGTCAAAAGGGACCTTTGCAAATGAAAAATTATAAATATCCCGGCTAGAGTCAGTTTTGGTTGCATTGTTGTATGAATGTGCTTAAATCCGGATTATATGAAAAGTTCAAAGAAAAAGATCATGAACACAATATGGGTATATTTAGTGCTAATAGCAAGCCCTTAAACAATTAATAATAATGTTTATTCTTTCAGGGAGTTAAAGGGAATTTGCGTAAAAGATCGAACTTAGCACTTGCTAAAATTATTGATGTGAAAACTATCTGCTATTGCTGTGTAAGTGCGGCAGTTTTTCTCTTTCCTGTGCTGTTGCATCTAGAAACTTAGTTCAAAACTTTAAATTTGATAGCATTTTCTGAAAAATCTTCTGCATTTACAGAAAAACAGTTCGTTTACTCAGTTTCTTAATAAGATAACCTGCCAATTTGATACGTTTGTGAACAAAAATGAATTTTAAGATGTGTCAGACAGTAGCCGGTTTGGATTTGACAACAGCCTTAAGAGTAAGAGTAATGCGGTTTAAAACGTATTAGTTTCCCCTCCAAATAATATGCTAATTTATTTTTCTCTTCTTTTCATTTCATTTTTTTTTCTTTTTTTGTCCCTTTTCTTTTCCCGGCATCAGCGGTGATGCTAATGGACATTCAAACCGAAAGGTTCATAACAGACATCAAGGCATATTTTTCTTGGTTAATTTAGAGGAAAAAATGTATCCTAATGCTTTTCAACAATCGCGATTTTTAAACGTTATTTTGAAAATTACAGGATATATTAGATCAAAAAATCGAAGTGATCTGAACTACCAACCAGCTTTCTTTCTAGTTAAGTTACGAAGTTAAAAAAAAAAAAAAAACCTGTTTTTTTTTTTGTTTTTTTTTTTGTCAAGGTTTCAATTAAAAATTTGTCTCAAATACTTCTTGAAACGCAGTATTTTCTTTTAAAAATTAAAATACAACAGCTAATTTCACTTTTAATAGAAACATTTTATGAATATATTTAAAGCTGTTTAATTATTCCGGTTAGCACTTTTTAATTATTTTTAGGGACGATTTAAAAAAGTTTGTTTATTAGAGAATTTCAAAGGCTACAGTTTCAAAACGAATGAATAAAATTGCTGAGAATGTAATTTTAAAGTAAAAAATACAGCTAATTGAAGAATACCTTCATGATTGATTTTTTAAAGGGAATTACTCCACATTTTTAATTTATTTTAGAAAATTTTTACGTGAACATCTTATATGAAACAACCGCTTGTGGCCCGGTCTTGCGGTTAAAAAAAAAAAAAAAAAAAAAAAAAAAAAAGAAAGAAAGAAAGAAAGAAAAAGAAAAAGAAAAGGAAAAAAAACTTACAATGGGAATGATGGTGCTTTAATAATATATTTAAACAAAATATTTTTCTATTGATAAGAACCATTCAAAGAAAGTTTTACTACTCCACGGATGATGTAACTTACCACTTAATTTAGATTGGGTTATTTGCGGCCCGTATTTATGTATTAATTGGAAGCTCTACATTAAATTGTAAAAAATACCTAACAGTTAAATAATAATAATAATAATAATATGCACAATTTTAAACAAGCAAAATCCTAATAAAATTTTATAATAAAATATATAGGAACATTTAAAAATATTTTTTTTTCTTTTTGTGTGTGATTTTAAATGTGCAGAAAAATATGCCAGAATAAGAATTTAATATTTAATCAGAAATCATATTTGCCCTACCTCTGGCCAAGAGGTTTTGCGCTCGAAGCTGGTAGACGGGAGGTGCTGGGTTTTGATCCCAATCGCGCCCGTCGGCCTAATCGTTCGGAGTTTTCGTGGTTTTATTCTAACCTTGATTTTCCGAGCGTAAATGCGTGTTAGGTTCCCTTAGAAAGACCCCCATGGAGGGCCCTCTTCTTCCCCCCATTTGGCCTATATCCCTCGTAGTGATAATTGGCTGCCATAAACACAACTAATCAACAAGAAATCATATTTATATTCTATGTTCTTATTTAAACATTTCTTAAATCCCACGTATGATTTTCCTTGTAAGTTTGAAACAAATTTTCCTAGATTAGATTCCACTCGCATATTATTCTTATACTAAACATAGGAATTAATTTAAAAAATACAAGCGTATTTATATATGTATTCATATATCTAAGAATATGTATGTGTGTATAGATATATACAGTCAAACCTCGTTAACATGAACACGCTTAACGTGAATTACTTTTAACATGAATTGTTTTCATAGTCCCCTATAAAAACGATTACAAAGATTTGATACTGATAACATGAATTACTTTTAACATGAACAAAATTTTGATTCCCCTTGAGGTTCATGTTAACGAGGTTCGACTGTATAATAAAAATTAAATGACACATACATATATGCATATATATGTGTATGTATGTATATGCATATGTATTTCACGGGGAAAATCCAAAAGAGAATCTTATTTATAATTCCATTGAAATACTTTTTTAAATCTCTTGTTATGATATGTAACATAAAAAATGTGTTTGGATGCAATTTTTTTTCTATAAAACTTTGTATATTGCTTTTATTTTGATACTTGTTTGTTTTTTCATAACAATAGCTGTTACAACTTTTTATATAATTTATCGGCCATTATTTCTGGTAAATTATTATACAAGAACTATATAGATTATGAACTAATTTATAATTACAGTAAAGTATATCACTTAATAATTTATCTCTTAATATCAAAAACTGTATGCAAATAAATTACCATTTTCACAAAACGTCATAAAAAAAGATAATTACAAATTAAACATTATCTTATGTTGGTAATCTTAAAATTATTTTATTATATTAGTAAACAGTTTTTTTATTATTTGTAAAACTATCACAATAATTAAGTTTTTTTTTTCTTCCAATATAACAGACTCAAATTTTAATAGATTTAATGAAAATATAATTATTCATTTTCTTTATAAGTGTGGTGTTAATATTATTTCTCGTGTAATTAAAAGAAAATAAAAATATTTTTTAATTTCCTGTGGTGATAAATTATGAACCACCTACACCAATAAATCAAGTTATATGTTTAATACAGTTTGTATCTTTTTCTTTTTTTAAACCTCTATGCGTAAGTCTGCCGTGAGAATAATTTTATCATGCGCAGTAGATAAATATGCAGAATGGGTGATTTTTCTTCCCCCATGAACAGTAGTAGGACAACCACGTGGATTTTAAAACCGGTTACGCAAAGGGCGCACATGGTTTGCGCTTCTGTTTCCTATGATGCAACGCTTCATCTATCTGATAGGCGTGTAACTGAACACGTTCATTTTAAAAACATCAATGAGTTCAGGACGTTCTTAAAAACACTAGAAAAAAAATGTTCTTGTGCTAGAAATTTTTATTATATTTATTTACGTAAATGATGTGAAATATTTTATTTTACTGATCAGAAGTCAAACTATATGACAAATTAATGGCTTTTTAATCAATTAATTAAAAAGGTTGTTTTAATAACTTTAAAATAAATACAGAGATGGCAATGTTGTTCGTTAGACATAAGATCATTTATAATATTAAATATCCTTCATCAAATAATGATTTATCATTGATAGTTTTGAGAAAAAGCTCAACAATTAAACATAAAATTCAAATGTTTAGTAAAATTAGTTCTTCGGACATCAAGTCAATGGTTTTATTATTCACTTTTGAATAATATAATGATTTATGATGATAGATTTGTCAGACAGCCAAACAATCAAATATTAGCAGTCAAAAGAAAGATATCAAGTTAATGGTTTTATTATTAATGAGAATTATTATTATTAAGATAACAGGTCGATGGTTTAATTATTAATTTTTGCATAAAATGACGATTTGCCAAGAATACTTTTGTTAAATCGCCGAGCAATGAAACTTTACCCATTAATTGAAAGGTTCAGTTTTTTTTTTTTTTTTTTTTTTATGTCAAGTTAATCGTTTTATCATTATTTTTTTCCCCAAAAATGACAATTTGCCAAGAAAAATTTTGTCAAATCGCCGAGCAATCAAACATTACCCATTAATTGAAAGGTTTAATTTTTTGGAGGTCAAGTTAGTGGTTTTATCATTTATGTTTGCGTAAAATTCCGATTTGCCAAGAAAAGACGCGTCAAATCGCCGAGCAATCATTGTTAATTAATTGAAAAGTTTTGTTCTTCGGACATCATTTTAATGGTGTTATTCATTTTAGCATAAAATAACGATTTGCCAATGAAAGACTTTTTCAAATAGCTGAGCAATCAAACATTACCAATCAAATGAATGATTTAATTATTCGGACATCAGTTTAATAATTTTATTATTAATATTTTTATTTAAAAAAAAAATACGAATCGCTGAAAGACGTGCCAGATATCTGAGCAATCAAATGCAATCCTTCTTTCTTCGAATCTTAGGTTAATGGTTTTATTATTAATTTCTGAGTATAATGGAGATTTGCCAATGAAAGATTTGTCCAACAGCCGAGCAATGAAATGAAAGATTCAGCTCTTCAGACATCATTTATCAGAAATCGTTACCGCATAAAATCACGATTTTTCATTAAAAGATATATCAAAAAGCCGAACAAACGAACAGTATCAATCAATTTGACGATTTTATTTTTCATGCAAAAGTTTACTTTCATCATGATGATTTTATTCATTCATTTTATAAAATGACATGAACCAATTAAAAGTTTGTCAAACAATCAAATACTCAAATTTACGATTTTGCTCTTTAAATTCTTAAGTCTACAATTATCCTTTACAATGTGATAAATTAGTGACGAATTTGAAAAAAAAAATAAAATATATTTTTCTTTTTATATAAAAGAAATAAAGTTATCTTTCCTGACATGGTATACCTGATGATAACCAAAAGGTCGTTTTTTTCAAATTTAAAGAAATATCTTTTTATAGAAAGTAAATCAAATTCTAAAGGAATAAAAAAGAGAGAGAGCGAAAGAAAAAAATTAAAACTCTACATCCTAGGTAGATGAAGTTCTCGAGTTATATTCAATGGATTTAATAACGATGCGACAATTTTACGTTGTAACCGAAGTTTTTATCCCAAAGTTTTGCTTTTAATTGATGATGGTTCAAAATCCAATTTTTCCCCCATTCTATTCTATTCATTTTTTTTATTCGGATCTGCTCTTCATTTTTCTCTCATTTTTTTTTTTTTTTTTTTTTTTCTTCTTCAAGGTGATTTATGTTCCATCATTTCACAGAGCTACATGGAACAGTCGTCTTCATTTCCCCCCTTTCTCAATTTTCTTTTACTTTTTCTTAAGTACGTGGAAGAGTTTAAGATAATACTTCATTTTCACTCTCTTTTGTCAATTTCAGACTCTTCCTAATCTTAGACTTTTTAATTTTAGGGTAATTTTAAAAATAAATTAAAAATATCTATAATAATTAAATGGTTTTTAAGTGGAAAATGTACTAAATTTAATGTATAAAATGAAATTTGGATAGCTAAATGGTTTTAGATAGTTCGAATTAACCAATAACGAAATATTTAACATTTCTCAGTTCTTACAATTTCTAAATTAGACCAAAAAAATAATTAAAAATAGATAATATAATAAAGTATTTAATATTTTTGATCAATAACCATGGAATTACATATTTCTCGACAAGGAATCCTTATTATTTGTATAATTATCAGTTTCATGTACGTTTAACAAATTTTAAATACATGTTAAAGGGGGAAAAAAAATCACAGATGATTTCAAAATAAAATTTATATGCTCGTTTAAAATTTTAAACTTACCTTTTGTTATATGGAAATGAACAAAAAAATTAAGATAATTTTTTAAATGATCATTGATAATTGAGTTTTAATAAGTACTTTTTAGCGGAAATGGGGAAATTTGAAACAGTAAATAAGAATTAAATTTTGTTCACTTACCTCCTTGGGATTTCATCCATGGATACAGTGGTTTCGTTATTTGAGCATTTTGAGTCTGAGCTGAAATTGGGGGGCTATTTATTGCTGGCGATTCAACACCTCTTGTAGTGTCTGTGGAAACTGAAGTTGGGGCTGCTTCGTACTGATTTGTTGTGGGTGGTGTATAGGAAGGGGTCATTACTTTACAATTTTCATACTCGCTCGCGTCAACTGCGGTATCAGTATCATTCATACCAGACCTGTAAATTCCTATACCTGAATGATGGTTATAAAAAGTTTGATTGCAACTACTAATATCATATTCGGGGTGTGTTAAGGCAGTATTATGAGCAACTTGGCCGTACCGAGGTGTACCAGAGCAACATAAGTCATATGGTGGGGTCTTGTCCGGCTGCGGGGGTGTTAAATTGCAAGGTACATCGAAACGAACCGTCTGGTACGGCTGGTGGTATCTTTGATACGGTGGTGTGTACTGATGTGTGCAACTATCGTATTCCGTGTATTTTGTACCGTGCAGGTAAAATTGCGGGTCATGTTCCAAGCCATTAGCAAAATTGCCTGCCACCGTGTTATAGCTAGAGGAAGAAGTCATATTGTCTGCTGAGGTGCGTAGATGATTTGTAATACGGCTGTTACTCGCGCGATCATCCTCGCCTACCCCCGGCATAATCATATTCAGTGAAAACAACACCACGTGACGGTCACTGACCAATCGGAAAACGACGAGCCGGCGTGTCACTCAGGGGAAGACCACGCTTGTTTGCCAGTGACAGGATCAGATGGAAAAGCTGCGATTTTTCCCCAATCCCTTTTCTTTTGGGGGTTCAACAATGATGCTTAAATGCCCCCCGACAAGAATCCTCCCCCTCGCTGATTCATACGGTTGGAGAGGTGTTGAAAGGGTTTCACTTGAGTGCTCTATTTTGTTTTTCATCTTTAGGTATCTCTTGTCTTCCCTTATGTCTACCTGTGGGTGGTCCAAATTATTTTTTATATGCGACTTTTCTCCAGCTATTGGTGATTCTTACTGACAAATTAGACGTCTCTTTCTAGTCGACGCTGATTTTTTTTCTGTCCTTTTTTTTTTAATGTTAGGCTTCTGTGTAGTAGCGCGTAATGTGATACTTTGTCTTCACGAGATTTTTATGTGACAGTAGCGTATCATGCGGGGATAAGAAAAAATAATTTTGTATTTTTATTCGGATTTGCACTGATATTTCTGATGATGTACTTAGAATAATTCTTTGCAATTTTATTCACTATTTTTTGAATTAATCTTGCATTTACTATCCTTTAATATAAAACTAGCTAAATCTTACCAAATAAAGATAAATTAAAGGGGAAAAAAGAAATTAGAAAATGTCGTCGTAAAATTTTTAAGAAAAATATTTTTTTTCGCACAATTGTTTATATTTTAGTGAGTGTAGGAATAATTTTTTATGAATTCTGAATTACGCATACTTTTTCTTTTGTTGTTGCTTTTACATTTATAAATATTCTAATCAGAAAAAAATATTCAAATCTTGTCACTATTCTATTTTTCTTGAAAATGTTTGAAAGAAAAGACGAAGAGATGATTGTGATTTAAATATACTATTTATTGCTCCGCTGCGACGTATCACGGCGTTTTCGCAGCACTGTGTCATTTTCTGCAAGCGCTGTGTCATTTTATGAATGCGCCGGCGGCGTCTTTTCCCTAAGACAAACTTTACATAAATTTAAACATGCATGTACATAATGATTCAAGCGCAAATAAATTATAAACCTTTAAATTTTTAAATCTCACATAGAATGTATAGAACCTGATTTTTTTTTTTTTTTTTTTTTTTTTTTTTTTGCATCAGTCTTTTAATTAGAAAATTAGGATATGAGAAGAGAAAAAATAGTAGCTTCTTTTTCTTTCTTTTTTTAACAGAGTTATTTAAATTCTTAAATAATGATAAATTTCTTCGTTTTTTATTTGAATTGAAATTATATAACCGAAATGGAAAGCACTACATAGTGCTCCTATTTCAAATCTGTTTCACGTCTTTTAAAACACTAAGAAAAGAATATTTTGAAGATCGAATTTATCGAACATTTTCCTCAAAATATTTGCAGCCGTATATGTATGCACCGTATCAAACAGAACCCAACGATATTCATTAAATCAGTTAAAGAGATGCTTTTCACTATAATATTACTAGTAAAAATAAATAAATAAATAAGAGTTAGAAAGTAAAGACAAAAATTCGGTATTTTTATGCCTGAAAGTTTTTATGTTTTATGAAAGAAATATATATTTTTTTTTCCAGAGAAAAGAAAAGTAACCATTATGAATAGAAAAAAGTATGTCTTCGATGTTCATTTCTTTTGAGGATCAAACAGCAAGAATAAATATAAATAAAAAGATATTCAAAGCCTAACTACATTTTAACTTATCTTAAATTCAAAATATTTATCCAATTTGCAAATGTTTTATGCTCTAGCAAAATTCGCACCCCATTTTTTTTTCTTTAGTTCAAAGCCCACATCAACACGGGGTGGGGAAAATCACGCCCTACGAAACGGGAAAAACTCACATCGATAGGGAAAAAACTTTTCTCCTTTTGTACTCCCGACATATACTACTGCGAATCTATTGACAAAAAATATAGGACATCACAGACCTGACTGCTTTCAAGGGGCTATATTTTTATCACCTGTACTTTGGTAGAAGATGTTCTTTTTTGTTCGCTAAAGAGGCGCAAAAAATGAAACGATTTCCGCTTGTTTACTGCAACTTAGCGCTTTTTTAAAAAACGTCTTTTAGTTTTTGTGTCGAAAGGGCGCTCTTACAATACGCTGTCATCTCTTACTATAGGATCCATTTAACTCCTAGGTCTTCCTATTATTCGAGATGAACTCTCATGGTACTTCCTGCTTGATATATTTTCGTGAATTTTTTTTACTTATTTTGTAGAAGGATTCTGAAGAAATTGTTTGTGTATTTTGTGAAGCAAAGCAAATATTCGAAAAAACATTACATTCGTTATTGAAAGTAGTTTTTCACATGTTAATGTATTATTTTTTTTTTTCGTTACTTCGAGGGGGGGGGGGGGGGGATCTAATAGACGCAAACTTTCAAATAAAAGTTTCCGATATTTAATTAAGACTAATTTCGTATTTAACCCATTATGCGTAGTATGTCTAAATAATAGTGAAGTGTCTGCCCAAAATATGGAGAGAATGAATATACACCCGGGACAAGAGTATTGCAGATCCAACAAATCACTTGTTGGATTAAATTAAAGCAGAAAATTTTGTTGAGTCAGGCAAAATTTTGTTGGATCAACAGTACTTTTTTTTTTAAATTGTTGATCCAATAACAATTTTTTTGGCTAAAAAAAATGTGTATGAGTATGGATCAGTAAGACTTTTATTAGGTCAAATTTGTTTTATTTTTTTCTCAGTAAAAACAAGATAATTTCATTTCACATTTAGCTAGATAACATGATATTACAGTTCGGCATCATCGCATTCTCAAAGAAGAAGGGGTGGGGGGGAATCACAAAACGTAAATGAACAGGCAGCAAGCTGCCGGAACACTTCAGTGACTTGAAAATTGTTTTATGTTATTTGAAGAAATTTCCGTCTTTTCACCGGAGTATTTCTGGAAATTTTGAGCTTAGGTTTGTGATTATTTCGTGCTTTTAGAAAAAAAAAAAGAGGTACATAAAAATTTTGTTTCAAATACAAAAAAGTATACTAAGCTTCATAGTTCCCGAAACAGCGCTGTGATTTGACGAAAATGTAGCTTTGTATTGGAGGATTTCAGGTAATTTTTACGTTAGATTGGGGAATTTTCTGTAATTTTTTATAATTTTTTTTTTCTTTTGGAAGGGGAGGAGAGGGGGGGGGGGACTGGGCAAAACAAAAATGAAATTTTGTGTTTTAACAAAATATAACTGTTCAATTCACGTTTTTTTTTTTTTTTTTTTTTTTTTTTTTTTGAGAGTGCGATTGATTCATACACATATTCACATTTATTTTGAATGCAACGGATAATATTTTTTGCTCTGAATTCAAAATTAGGCATCTATCCATATACACTGATGTCCAAAATTAAGGACCAATCACAAAATGCTAATTTTCAAGTACGCGAATACTCAAAAGGAAATAATATAATTCGAATAATTACTAACTCTACAGAACAGCTAGTCCATATAACATCTCATTCATGTCACACATGGTCACAAGTTTCACAGTCACTACGGCGAAGCAAAAAATAGGAAATTCCACACGTCTCATTATGAGTCTCAAATGGTCACTATATGTGACTCCACTGAGACGTCAATGTGACTGCTGCTTTATGATGAGTCACCAGGTGCCTTTACGATGTAGTTACATTGTGACTCTCATGTGACTGTCATCTGCAGACTCAATTTCAAAGTCATCGTGGACGGTGTGATAAGTTACCAAATAATGTCACATAAAAGTCACATGATGACTTTCAGGTGACAGAGAGACTACTGTGAAGTTACCATTGTGCTCTTTTGTGAAAAGTGACCATATGACTGTAATCTGAGATTATTTGGTGGCTTATCATAATGCAACGTTCATGATGACTTTGAAATTGAGTCTAAAATGACAGTCACATGAGAGTCACAATGTAACTACATTGTAAAGTCACCTGGTGACTCATGACAAATCAGCAGTCACATTGACGTCTCAGTGGAGTCACATATAGTGACCATTTGAGACTCATAATGAGACGTGTGGAATTTTATATTTTTTGTTTCACCGTAGTGACTGTGCCACTTGTGACCATGTGTGACATGAATGAGATTCTATATGGACTAGCTGTGCTGTAGAGATAGTAATTATTTGAATTATATTATTTCCTTTTGAGTATTCGCTTACTTAAAAATTAGCATTTTGTGACTGGTCCTTAATTTTTTACACCAGTGTATAAATAAATACAAAGGGGTTTTTCGATCTCAAATTTCCTTCCCGTTCTGGTAATTTTTAAAGGTAACTCAATGTCATACAAAAATTAACCAAGGGTATAGTCATGATTAAATTACTGCTTTATATTGGGAAGAAGCTTCTACCTAGCTATACAGTTTCATGATGCAACCATTCAATTTTTTAAAATTTCTGTCTAGCCAGTCTCATAATTGACGAATATTTAATTTTACTAGGTCCTACCCGAGAAAAACACATTGATTAGTGGTGAAGGATTGAGATTTTCTAATATTTCAGAAAAATGATCACTGTAACTATATATTCTATTTATTACATAAACTAATGGGCTTAATAAAAAAAAAAAAAAAAAAAAAAAAAAAAAAAAAAAAAAAAAAATTACAATACCAGAATGTTGCACACAGTTTTGTCATATTCCATATGTACTTTAAAATGAAAATTATTTTACAGTTTTTGAAAAGATATGTGGTATTTTACGTTATATTAGATTTAAAGTATTTATAAATCATGGTGTTGTAGGACTATTCGTGTTGAAGGAAATTAAAAATTATGTAAAATAAATAAATAAATAAACACGTGACCTTTCGTATCCTTCGAAGTGTTTCAAACATTGATTAATTTAGAAATTTAAATATTCTGGACATTTTTTATTTCATCCAATTTCCCCAAATACGTGGTTCTCCCCCCAACTCCCCAACTCTATTTAATGAAAGTAAATTGAGCTGTTTTTCCCTGCCAGTATACTTTGGCTTTCAACATGTAGAATGCTCGTCGATTATATTGACAATTATGTATAACAGAAAAATAGTTATAGACAATTTTTTGATTCAGATTAGCATTTATGGAGAGAGGCCCAAGCGGCTGTTTACTTCTTGAGGTCTCTAAAAGTAAACTCCAAAAATCTCTCTGTGTATCAGACATGTCTTATTTTTCTCAAATGTTTTTCTACCCTTTCCTATCCTTCCGCATCACTTGAGACGCATTGAAGTGCATGAAATGTGGGGAGGAACCAGACTTGAATCTGAATAAGTAGGTGTTTGGTCCGCACCTGGCCAATGATATTACAACGGCTCAGCCTACTTCTTTAGCAGTTTTTCTTTATTCTAATTGACGATTATCTTGAGAATTGCACTTGATTAGACCCTGTTGCTTCAGACAATGATTACATAATGGTTGTTATTGAATAATTTAAGACTAAGTAGCAATTATGATGTTTGATTTTGCGGGAAAGACGGTGTTTTGTCAAAAATACCAATAATTTTCGCAATGCGAATTCTTCTTCCGAAATGGGAAGCATTTTATTTTAGTTTTTCATGTTTGAGTTTATATCCATTATTTATTAAAGCTTTCGCTTCTATATTGTATTTTATTAATGTACAGAAGAAATGAAAACAGTTTTGATCAAAATGACTCCACTAGGCTTTTAAAATATTGTTTTCATGTAATGAGTATATTAGAAGCCACGTGAAATTATTATTATAATTATTGTTGTTTTTTTTTTCATCTTTAATAAAAGTTCTGTATAGTTACAAAAATGCATTAACAATCGTATTGCTTTGTCATAAAGTGCTTTTAACCTAGCTTGTATGTTTATTTTATGTGCAGTTAGAATCATAATTTATAAAGTCGTCCACAAGTACATTTTTTTAAATTATTTTTTTTTTGTTTTAGGGCCATATAAATGGATAAACGTATTGAAAGAAAATGAATGGTAGGGACTGTAAACAAAACCATACCAAAAATTTCCATAAGACAATGGGATTTAGGCGTAAATGTTAAGACTATTTCTTTGACTCTTTGCGTCTTATAAATGTGTCATTTTTTAATAATTACGGGGAAAAAATCTAGCTTATTATAAAAAACATACAAAACAAGCATAAAATTTATTTTAATGCTGGTAACATTTTTCAGTTGGGTTTGGGGCCAAGTAGTGAGTCATCTGGTACATTGATTTTGTTAAGTACAATTTCCTATCAATAAAATATAGGAACTCAAATACATAAATTAAAGTCCAGAGAAAATATTATGTTCCCACGATTTAATCACAAATATTCAAGTTAAAGTTTTGTGCACTTTTCAATTCATTTATTTCATAGAGGTTTTTTATTATTATTATAATTATAAAAAGGTGGAAGGGAAAGGCAGTGCACGTTATGAAGTAAAATGACAAATTAATAATAATAATAATTAAAGAAATCCTGAAATTGCATTAAATTAAGAATGTAATTTTAGCAATTTAACTCTCGCACGTTGGAAGAAATAAGTTTTAAAAAATTCGAAAAGTATAAAAAATATTTTTTAAAGAATGTAACGAAAGAAGGTGTTCAAAAGTTCAGTCAAAGACGTTGGAATATCGTCAGATACATGTATCAGTTTTTATTTTTAGATCGATTAAATAGAATTTCTGTACAGATTTCATCAATCGCAATTTATTTCAATGCACACTGCAAATGAAAATGTCTGAAATTCAGACATTTAAGTGTCTGAAACGCAGTGTTCAATTTTCAGACGTTTTAAAATGTCTTAAAATTTTCAGACACTTCTTGCGTCTGAATTTCAGACACTTAAGTGTCTGAAAGAAGAGTGTTCAATTTTAAGACGTTTTAAAGTGTCTTAAATTTTTCAGACACTTCTTACGTCTGAATTTCAGACATTTCAAATGTCTTAATTGAGGCCATCTTTGAGCCTTTTTTTTTTTTTTTTTCCCCTAGCCAATATGAAGCCATCTTTGACCACTTTTCTTTCTAAGCCATATACGCAGCCATGTTTGACCACATTGAATCCTTTTTTATAAATGGGAATAATTTGTTACCATACAGCAGAGCTGATTGCAGCGTGGGAAAACTGGGATGCTTCTCTGCCCCCTGATTTTAAGGTACCCCAAATTGGGTATGAAATTTTCATAAAGCTGATATTTTAAATCAGTTTTGACCTTATGAGGATTGTAATCAGTATTTTGTAGTTTTAGAATAGGATAATATATACATATTTTTTTTCACCTAAATATGTATTTATGTGTTATCATATATGTCCTACGGCATCAAAAATGCTTATTACTTTTAGTGAGAACTTCAAATTGCTGCTAGTCCAAAGACCTAGTATTCATTCACCCCCTCCCCCCATTGCCTACATATACTGTTACAAAAAAAAAATTAAGCCTATTCTATGCCGTCAAATACATATTTGGATAAATATACCATTTTCTTTAGCCTAATCATGTTCTAAAAGTGCAAAATATTTATTAAAATAAGTGTAAGATCAAACCAAATTTAAAATATCAGCTTTATGGAAATTTCGTACCAAATTTAGAGGCTCGTACAGCTAAAGGCCCATAGAAACAGCCCAGTTTGCCCATGCTGCAATCAGCTCTGCTTTATGGTAACAAATTACTCCCATTTATAAAAAATGATTCACTTCTTCAGAAAGAATCCCATCCCTGCTATGTTGTGCAATTTTTTCCCATTTAAATAAGATATTCCCAGTAAATTAGTTTAAGCATTTTTATTTCTGTGTTAAATAAAATCTAACACTGGATTCCCCCAAATTTACAGTATATGAGTATTATATTATAATATTTATTAATCAATATTTATTATTAACCAATATTATGAATTTCTAGAGTAGAATAAGGTTAAAAACAAAATATATTTGTCTTAATACAGTAAAACCTGTCAATAGCGGGTACCTCGGAACCGTGGAATTTGTCGACGTTCGGAGGTGTCTGCTTTTCTGAGGTGTAAGTGTATAAAAATTTTGCATATTTTCAATAAAAAATGTGTTTCCTAAATAGTGGCGTCCTTTATTTAGGAGTGTCCGTTATGGAGATTTTACTGCAAAGCCTTCATACGAACAGTTGTCTTTAGCGAACACTCACCTTTATCAATATACAGTAAAACCTCCCTAAAGCGACCACTTCCGTTCCAATAAAAATTGGTCGCTCCGAAAGGTGGTCTCTTAATGGAGGTCATATTAAAATCTAGATTTTAATTGTTGAAAAAATGTAACAATTAATGTTACTAAAATTATATTTTTGAAATTAAGAAAACATATGAAAATTTAAGTATCAAAACAAAAGTTAATTACATAAGTTAATTACTGCAGAGTTTAAAAAATGAATACATTGACGTTTGCTTTGCTTTTATGGTTTTATCTACTATAAATTTTATTTCCAAGTCCTTTCGAAATTCAGTAAATAAATTCTTTTTTTTTTTTTTTTTTTTTTTTTTGGTCTGGAACAAATTAAGACGATTCCATTACTTTATCTGTTCCTTTGAGCGTTTCCTGACAGAATAGGGCAGGGGAGTTTATTGACCGTCATCCTTAATTTGTCATCAGAATTAAATTCATTGCCTAAAAAGGAACAAAGCGGTTTAAACACTTAAAAGTTACCGGAATAAATAAAAATTCTAAACTTAGTTTAGAAGTTTGATAAATAATGCGCTCTCCGGAATTATTATTCTAATAAAACCTTTTTCAAGCGACCCGGAAAAAACGGAATTTGTTTCATTTTCTTCAAAGAAATGGGTCGTTAATGGAGGGAGTTCAACTGGGGTGGTCTCTGAATAGAGGTAAAATTAGTATTGAGCCTATGGGAATAAATTTCGTTCCATGAAAAAAATGGTCGTTCAGGGAGGTGGTCGCAGAGGGAAGTTTCACTGTATGTAGACAACCTCATAAAAGCTAACACAATCGAATGGCAGACAGATTCAGCGTTCTGAAGGTGCCCGCGATTAAGAGTTTTTATTGTATTTAAAATTTTTTGTACTTAACTTTTAATCTTATTCTACTTTTTAAGTTCAAAATACTGATTATAACCAATATACAATGTCCAAACATATTTAACGTATAAGCTTTAAAAAAATTGCATATCGAATTTGGGGCAGCAAAAATCGTAGGTGATGGTGGTGGGGGCGGAGGTGGGGGACATGCCAAAGTTTACCCGTGCTTTCATCAAGTCCTTCTAGAAAAATCCCAACTCTGCATTGTTATTCGATAAATATAGAATAATTCAGCTTTAAGTGCAAAATCTAGTAGTTATGCTCAAGTAAATATAGTATAAAATTCTATCTTTTTACTGATATTCATTTTAAATTTCAGATTTCTTTTTTACTAAAAATAATCAAAAAATCAATATTATAATTGATTTCAAATGAAATATAGCTGTATATATTTACCGTATTTTTACAATTATGTTAACAGCACATAATTGCATGAATTTAAGAATCTACAAATAATCATGACTAATACAGAGATAAGGCGAGAACATTTTCTAAATCGTTAAATAAAAAGATTTATTGGCGACGCCAACAAAATTTTCTCCGCTTGTACGTCTATAGATTTCAGACGATTTCTGATGAGTCTTCAAATTGTGGTGTGAATCACCGGGCTTGAAAATGAAAACATCTGAAGTTGACTACTTTCAGTATAGCAAATAGAATAGTTCTAAAATGCTCGGAAACAACAAAAGTATATAGCAGAAGGAAAAAACAGATTCCATGACCGGATTTAATGAGTTTTATCAGTCAAAACAGTTTAAAATAAATAAATGAACACAAGTAATTCGCTGTATGTATGCGGGAATTAATGATATGGGTAAATGGAAGGATTTTCGAACTATATTCTTTTAAATAACTTAAAATTTATCGCGGTGTATAAAATATGACACGCAAGAAAACGTCATCAGACATGAAAAGCATACATAATAAATAAAAGCATACATAATAAATAAAAATTAAATAAGGATGTTTACTATAAAGAGTTGGGAATTTCAGTACATATCACATATTAAACCTATGGGAAATGTAAAACCGATGTGAACGTTACAAATGCTGTCGCATTAAATGCTTATAAAAATATTGTATTCATAAATAAAACCCATATAAAAGGTACTCCGGTGTAATAATTACTCTAAAAAAAACACTGTTAAGATAGTCTTGATGGTAGTTAAGAAATTATTAGCCAATCAACAGGTGCTGTCACTGCTATTTTTAAAGTAATGGCGTGCGAGTATACAGAGAAAGAAGGCTTAGGATGGTGTATCTCAGTAGATTCAGTAACCACTAATGCACCATGCAGACATGCCAAAACTTATTTTAAGGATAACATTGGATGGAAAATAATGCAGAAACATGATTGCAGATGATTTGAATAGTAGATATTTAAATTTTAGCAAAATAAAATTTTAACATGGAAATACCATAGGCAAAATGATTTGAACATATTTTGGCATAACTCAGGAACTAATAAAGCTATAGACTCGTGTGAGGTATCCATTTAAAGATAAAACATGTACAGAGAATTTTAAATACATAGTTAAGACCCCACTTACCTGGAAAAAGGTCTGATTATTCCAAACACACATTCGCCCAGAGGACGTCCGGATTGGAGGCTACTTTAGTATCCGTTAGTTAGGCGGAGTTTTATATTTAAAAAATAAAATCCCCTTGCACATCCGGCTAGCTCTGTTAAAAGAACGGAAAATTTCCATCCTGAAAACATAGCCCGCCAGACAACAGTTCTCTTTACAAATTTGACGAGATGAAGAACACTATATTAGTGTTATAGATAAATATTAATACGGAGTACCACTATGTCGATAGAAATTAAATCCCGGAACTTCACATTCCGCAAAAAACAATCAAGTCAAAATAAATTATTAGTTAAAATGTACGCGTACATAAAAAACAAACATTCAGTTTGAATTACAAACGAACATCGAGTTCGAAAGGAAGACGCATGCGCAACTGAGAGTGCCCCCTGGTGAATGCGGAGCGGAGTTACAAAGTGTCTTAAAATTAGACACTTACAGATTTTTTAGACACATTTCTCAGTTCGTTTACACCATGATCATAGTAAGACACTTATATGTTTTAAATTAAGACATCTATCATGACTGAATTTTCAGATTCAGATACTTAAGTGTCTTAAATTCCTTTTCAGTCACATATATGTCTTAATTTAAGATGCCTCTATTTGCAGTGCAGGTCTTCTCTCCCCGCCAGAATATAAATAAAAAATATTAATAAATTAATTAGTTTTTTAAAAATGCAGAGCTTTTAATTCTTTAAATATGTGATATAGTAAAATAAATGCAAAAACATATACTATATTTACAACATTGCTATATTTTATAGTCATTATTATTTCTTAAATTATCTTTTGTAATGTGCAGTCTCTACGAAACAGGTTCTTCTTCTTCTTCTTCAAAAAAAAAGTATATATACAGGGTGGTCATATAAAAACTTTGCCGATATATGGAACTCTAGCGGCCGGTCCGTTTAACCGATCGAGATGAGATTTCAGATATAGTTATTCAGAGGTATGAGCTCGGGATTCTATGAACGGCAACAAATTGGCGCTCACAGTTACGGTTATAGGTACAGAAACTCGAAATTTTCGAATGGCAACGCCCATTTTTTTTCATCGCAAAATACTCAGCGCATGCGAAAACCCTAAATAGCGCACGAACTTTTACGTGTATCGCAAAAAATGGATGCGTTATGCACGCACAAAAAACAGCTCAGCGAACGGCCAAAAAAAAAAAACACGAGCGGGGCACACGTAGGAAATTTGCATATGACAGAGGCAAGACAACAATCACAGAACGCCGTTCGACAGATAATCAGCGTAGAAAACGGATTCTTGCCTCTGTCATATGCAAATTTTCCCCTTGCGCCTCGATCGTGTTGTTTCTGGCCGTTCGCTGAGCTGTTTTTTGTACGAGCATAACGCGTCCGTTTATTGCGATACACGTACCGTTCCAGCGCTATTTAGGATTTTCGTATGCGCTGAGCATTTTGCAATGAAATAAAATGGGCGTTGCCATTCGAAAATTTCGAGTTTCTGTACCTATAACCGTAACCGTGAGCGCCAATTTGTTGCCGTTCACAGAATCCCGAGCTCATACCTCTGAATAACTATGTCTGAAATCTCATCTCGATCGGTTAAACGGAACGGCCGCTAGAGTTCCATATATCGGCAAAGTTTTTTTATGACCACCCTGTATATATCGCATTGCAAAGTGCTATGTAAAACATAAAATTATGCCGATTTTCATGTTACCGCGTTTCACATTGTTTTCTATGAATTTTCCCCACATTCTATCCCATATTTTTATTTAAAACTAATCTCCAATTTACTGCACCAATTTATAGCACATTTTTGTTATGCTTGAATATTTGTATTCTTGGAATGTCGGATCTCAGACGAAGGTAAAAAAAAAAAAAAAATTTTGAATGACTGGTGATAAACAAGGCAGAAACTAATAAACATAATTTGTATGCACAATTTAATTTCGATATAATAATTCTTGTAACTTACGTTCACATGAAAGATACGAATATACTTAAATATTATATATATAATATGTATATATTTGAAAATCTTTTAAAGGACCAATTGAATTATATATTTTTCCGTACAGGTGAAAATGCACTCACTACACTGAAAAAAGGCAGTGTGCGGTTTATCAATCAAATTATCTCTAAAAACCAAGGGGGGGGGGGGGGGGGTATGCTTGAAATATTGTAATTAAAAAATACTTATTCAATAATCATTTTTTATAACTCCTTAAAACGTTTAGGGGAATTTAAGGGAAATTTAAGGGAAACTTTAAAATTTATTCAGATGAAGGCTGATGGAAGCAAAATTTATTTTTACTTTTAATTCTGTTATATTCAATTTCTTCTTTTCAAAAACTTCTCGCAGATAAGGAATTCGCCGACGTAAAGAAAGAATTTAAATACCTCACATGGAGTTGTTTAAAAAATTAAAGTTTAAAAGGAGTTTTGAATTAAAAATTTATCAACTGAATTATTTCGCTACAGTTTGAAATAATGTAAAGCGAAAGGTATTTTACAAAGTTTGCATTATTTAATAGAATATTTCAGGAGTAGAACAAATTATTTGTACCTGAAAGTTTTAAATACAAATTTTCAGTTTTCATTTTACTAAAATTACCTTACGGAACAAATCTAGTAAATTTAGATTAATTGTTAGAGTTACTATTTAACTACTACTAAGTGCAGTAAACAAGTTAATACAATGTATCTAATTAATTTTTAATATGTGATATAAATAATACTGAGTATTTTTTATATTAACAACAATATATAGATGCAATCCTAATATTTTTATCATGCAGCAAATTAAATATATATATATTATAAACGCATTAAAATGATACACAAATGAGTACAAATCATATCCTCTTAGAGGAATGCACGCATATTTTTAATTAATACTTATTGTTCAAAATATTAATTTATTAGTTAACTCAATATTAATTCTGCAATTTTATTTTTTTTTTTTAAATTGGATTTACTTTTTTGCTTTAAAAATTTCCTTTAATCAACTAATTAGTGTATGTGTGAGTAATATTATTGACATTTAGAGTGCCATAAAATTATTAACTAATTATTGTGATGAGTGTTTCAGAAAAATATCTTTGTATAAACCTTTCAGGGGCAAGTAATTGTGTTTCTGTAACATCGAATCGACACCCGAAATTTCGAAAAATTTTATTTCAAAATAAGGAAAAGCAATTCTACAACTTCTTTCCACCAAAGTTATAAAATTAAAATTAAAATTAAATGTTTCTGGTTCAAACCTTGATTAAAATTAGGTGGTATATAATATATCCCACTGCCCCTCAAGGGGTTAATAAAGAGTAATTTTTTTTTATTCAAGTAATTTTGTAAATGGTTCATTCTTCACTGAGGTCCGAATTTCAAGTCAAAAATTGTCATTGTATTTTTCGAGAAAATTTTACATTTTCGAGATTTTAGAGACTGTTTTGCATACTTTAACACGCATGTATGTGTAACGATCACACGAATATTTCTAATATAAATATTTTAATTTCCCCCCAAAATAATAACAAGAGTAGTCGAAAACCACACAACAAATAAAGTGGTTTGAAATATGTGTGCTCATATTATAGACAATTTAACTTAAGTAAAGCTACTCTATATAACATAACTTTACACAGAAAAAAAAAAACAAATATGGAAAAAAACTAATTTTGCATTAATACATGACATATTTGTCATTTTATTGTTAAATTAGCTCAAATAAACTATTTATATACCTGAAATTTCATACGAAAATTATTTTAAATACATGCTGACAAAAGTAAGTTACATTATTGAATAAAATTTCTGGTGATAAATATGTATATTTAAAATAATGTATAAAACTCACTTGCATTGCTACATAACCACGGAAATGAGATTTTTCGTACATGTACCCGAAAGAACTCCATTCGGTTGTTCTGTCAGTAACGTTACAGGTCGAAATAAATGATTATATATGATTACGAGTATCTTTTTGCTAAAATCGGTAAATTGTCATTCACCGAAAGCATGTGAAAGATGACATGGGAATGACAACTATATATATAGGTAAAACTAGGGATGTTTGACATTACTGCCTTTATTTCATTTTTTTAATACATTTTTTGCTGATAAGAATAGGACGGAAGCATATCATAATCATTTTCTAACAGCTAATATCGTTTTTCAGCCTCTTTTCTGAATTTATAAAAAATAAATTGGAATTCGTAATCCCCTCTCCCCCTCTCCACCTCCCCCCCCCCCACCCCCAAAAATAAAAATAAAATATAAGTTTTCCATTTGCCAACCGTAAACGCCTAATGCTTGTTGTAAATAAAGTTAAAGAAAATACTTTTTCTTTATAATAGTACTTAGTGTACTTCATTAAATAATCTAAAATACACGATAGTAAATTAGAACTTGGTATAGCTATTGCCCTGTGTTTTTATACTTTTATTCTCAAAACATCAGTTGCGGGATGCTTGACCCACTGCGGGGATCTTTAATCTTGATAAAATTTTCCGTTGTTCCTCTGATGTAATTAAACTCATTTTAATAATTGAATTTTACATTATAAAAAAAAAATCAGTAATTAATAGCATATGTATTACAGATATTAATAGAAATGAGTGTCTTCTTAAGAAACCCCGACCGCGATAACCAGTTATGAATTTTAAAAGAGCAGTTTTAAATTTAAAAAAATTGGACTTCTTTGGTTATAAAAAATATTGATTAATTTGAAAATTGTGAATGTGAGATATTAATATATTGCGATTCATTAAATTTATCCAGTAGCCAGATCAAATAAAGATTTTTCGCACCATAGTAAAAGAGAATATATAAATACCGTACAGATATAAGTTAATTTTCATTCAAAAAAAAAAAAAAAATCTGGTGAGAACATGCAATTTTTATTTATTTAGTGGGTCAGCGTTACCTCAAGTGAGAAGGTTTGACCTAGTTTACAGAGTTATGACAAATATGTATATATTTTTAAAGCATTTAATGCCTTTTGAATATTTTGATACTGTAAAAAGTTAAAAAATATAATAAGCTATTTATGTATGACTAGCTAAGATGCTATTGTATCTCAAACACAAATTACGAGCATTTTAGTAAGAAGTGAGCCAAATATCCCCTGTCTCCCTATAAAAAAAAAAAAAAAAAAAAAAACCCTTCATTTTGAAGTCATTATTTAAAAAATAATAACATCAGGAGGGAGATAATATGAGCAAGAACACTTTTTGGGATGTCTTGGAGGAAGCAGGC
Source organism: Maratus speciosus (assembly GCA_963932465.1). Taxonomy (NCBI): domain Eukaryota; kingdom Metazoa; phylum Arthropoda; class Arachnida; order Araneae; family Salticidae; genus Maratus; species Maratus speciosus. The sequence continues at coordinate 379,782,960 of OZ010796.1, forward strand.
TGCACCTTTAGGTATGTTAAAAATTGGTGTTACATAAAAAATGGCTTTTACACTGTCAGAACTAAAAGAACGCATTTGTGCAGAATTCAGAACCATTGACAGAGTGATGCTACAAGATGTTTGGGACCAACTGGATCACAGGTTGGACATATGCCATGTAACAAGAGGTTCACACATTGAACATTTGTAGCAGAAAAATACTTGGTACATTTCTCTTTAAATTCATGTATCACTTATTGTAATATGTGCAATAGTTTCGAAAATATGATTTTTTTTTAAATCGGGTCCATCATTTGTAATAGCCCTGTATTATGGGATCAGACCAGCTGGTGTTTATAAAATTTAAGTATGCTAGTACGAAGCTGTTGAACTGTGTAACCTCTGACTGAAAAACCTAGAAACCTTTTTGTGATCTAACTACAAAACTTTAAACTATTACTTTACTAGCTTCGAGAAGACTGCATATCTGCGGTTTTGCCTCTCCCATCTCCTACTTCTACACTGTACATGTATTTATTCTGCGGACTTCAGCTACGAATAGACTATGACCTTTCTTTTATGTATTCCTTTTTTAGAACTCTTTTTGCTGTGTTTGAATGATGTCGTGTGTTATAGGTTCCGAGAAGAATTTATTCTCTCGGTGGAACTTCTGTAAGATATTATACAATAACCAAGAAGAATTTCTTTAAAAAATATTGATTGAATATAAAAGTCATCACTTCAACCATCCATGACACGAAAATTACAATTTGACAAATTATAAATAATATTATTTTATTTTACACTCTAGATAAGCACAATGAAATATGCTACAACGTTGCAGTTGCAAATATCTTTCCGTTCTAAAGAAAACAGGATTGGGGTCTCACAGCGCTACTGAGTACAGGTAAGAGATATCTTTTCCAGTTTTATTTCATCGTGATGATAATTTAAAAATAAAGAAAAAATATGCATACATAAGTCTAAATTAGAAATATTATTTGTAACAGATTATGATCAACTGACAGTGCTAAATTGTTATTTAAAGTGTGCAAGTTATTATTTGAAGTGTGTATATATAAATATTTTACTACACTTATATATTTTTTCTTGCGTAAACAAAATGAAAGCGTAAGCATCATTAAAGGTCAATGTACTATTTGAATTTGTTTTACTGAATTCATTAAATTACTCATTGAATTATTGAAATATCTATATTATATAAGATTTTGTCATTTATATAAATAAAATGAGTATTTTTAAAGACACGGACATCGAGAAATTAAATTCCAACACTATGACGTATGGAAATTCCGTGTAGAAAATTACCTACAAAAAGAAGACCTTTACGATGCAATAATAAATGAACCCCCAAATCTCGTCAATGCCGATTTTACTACTAAAAATCGTAAAGCTAAAGCAATCATAAATTTGCTAATTGACGATAATCAAATCATACATACTTAAAATCTAGAAACTGCACGAGAAGTATGGAATGCACTTAAGAATGTGCATTAGAGAACAAATTTGAGTAATAAGTTATATTTGTTACTATAATCTAGAAGGTTAGCCGAAAACGGCAACATGATAGATCATTTAACTCACATTTATCAACTTCGCGATAAATTAACCGCCATTGGCGAAAATATAAATGATGAACACCTGGCGACTCTACTGCTTTGTTCGTTACCTGCAAGCTATGATACATTAATATGTGCTCTTGAGACAAGAAATAATGACGAAATAACACCAAATTTTATTCGAGGAAAATTGATCGACGAATACAATAAACGAAACAATAATGTTGAAAATTCGAACAATTTTTCTGCCTTAAAAGTGAAATATTCGCAACAGAGAATAAATAAGTTCTGTAAATATTGCAAGAAGAATTCTCACACAATTGATGAATGTTGGAAGTTAAAGAATAAAAACAATGAAAAATCAAAACCAAAAAATTTTGGAGATAAACATTGTCGGAGTTTCCTCTTAGTCCGCACAACTTCGAAGAAAATCCTTATTAATTATATGCTGCCACCACCGATATGATTACGTGATATCGGTCAAGCACTGAGAGGATTGTTTAAATGAAAACCAACGCTTTTAATTAACCAAATTAACAGTTTATTTACACACTATTTACACAACAACAAAACACTATTTACACTTACAAACTCGGATATAGATGATCCGGTTCAACATTAAATTGAATACAGTAAATGCTGGCTGTGTACTGTTAAACTACGTTAAACCACTCTCACTCTACACACGTTAAATTAGCTTTCCGGAGATCAATCTCGATTTCCCAACACATATGTGCTCTAAGCCTAAGCTCTCCGAGCCTCACTCAATCCTACGCTCTATCTCTAAGAGCGTGACTATATTGCGCAGTGTTACTCACACGAGTCTTGTCTAGTTTACTCACAGTGACTATCTTGCGCTTGGCGCTCTCGGCTTCAACTGAACCCTACGCTCTAACTCTCAGAGATCTCCCCAGAAGCACACGTCCACTTTGCACGCTACGCTCCAAAACTGACTATCTCAGCAGAAGAGACTGCCTTTCAGCAACCCCTTGCTACTTCTCAACGTAACCCCTCAGGGTTCCCTGCTCGCATTCCAAGCTCCTTTTCTCGTTCGTTGGAATGTCTTTGTCTCTCCATCTTCAACAGACATCTCAAAAGGTTGGGCCCCCCTTTCCAACTATCTTTTTCCCCTTTCATTCCATCTATACATTTTCCCCGGCTTAGATCCAGTTTTAGACAAGGAAAGGATGTTATTTTGAAATTCCAGTACACAGGCCATACAATATATCATATATTAAGACAAAAATAATATAGAACCCCAGTTCTAATAGCAGATATTTCTCAGAACCTGACAAACATAATAATCTGCCTAACAGGTCAGCTGTATGCTTTCAAGACAACGTAGGTGCAAATGTTTCTAGAACCAAAAATTTCGATTGGGAAAAACATGCGGATGAAAACTTAACATTTTTCGTTGGTAATAATTCGAAAGATCCCTGGGATGTCGATTCAGGGTCTTCAATCCACATTTACAATGACAAAAGTAAATTTCCTGATTTCAATTATGATACATCTAATGTAACTATTGCGAACGGTCAAGAATATATTCTGACGGTTATGGATCAGTAAAATTAAATACTGTTATGTCAGATAATACGAGTAAAACCATAACATTAAAAATATTTTATATGTTCCAGAGATAGAAACAAATTTAATTTCCATAAAACAAGCCACCGAAAATGGTTGCGTACACTGCAAATAGAAGCGTCTTAAATTTAGACACATATGTGACTGAAAAATAATTTTAGACACTTAAGTGTCTTAATCTGAAAATTCAGACATTATAGATGTCTTAATTTAAGATACATAAGTGTCTTACCATGACCATGGTGTAAACGAACTGAGAATAATGCCTAAAATATCCGCAAACGTCTTATTTTAAGACACTTCATTGCTTTAAACGTGTCTTAATTTAAGACGTTTTGATTCTTCCGACGCAATAACCACCAGGGGGCACTAGCACTCCCAGTTGCGCATGCGTTTTAGATGTCTTCGTTCGAAGTGGTATACGTTGTAATTCAAACAAAGTTTGTTTTTATGTACGCGTGTATTTTAATTCGTTTTTTGCGAAATGTGAAGTACTGTGATTTTAATTCGTATTAACTTGGATTATTTATTTATTGAATACATACATCTGACGTGTGTGCTCGACATCAAATGTCTCTTAGAAGCTGTCGTCGATACAAGGGCGGGATAGACACAGAACAGAAGTAGACGACGGTTGAAGATTACACCCGGAAATTCTACAAAGCGTGTGCAATGGGCTTAGTGTTAACTCGTATGAATTTATATCAATAATATTGTGTTATTCATCTTCGTCCTGTCGAAACTGGCAAAAAAAAAGAAACTTTTGTCTGGCGGGTCCTGTTTTTAGGATGAAACATCTCATTCTTTAAATATGGCTAGTCGGATGTATTATGGGATTACCTTTTAAACTGATGAAAGTCTTTCTCCCTCACTGTGGTTGTGGTAGTTTTTAAAATTTCAAATCGAGGAATATTTCTTACCTCTTGCAAACAGCGATTGAAGTAAGTGTTATAATTTCTTTATAGTACTAAAATTATTGTCTTTTATGATTTTATTTATTGTACTAAACAAAATCTTACATGAAATTTAATTAGTTTTGAATCTTTTTGAAAAAAAAAAAAAAAAAAAAAAAAAAAAAAAACACTAATTCTAGAAGTATATATTTTTAAATTTATGACGTTGTCTTTTATTACAAATTATGTATTATTTATTCTCATCTTTTTTCTCAAATTTAAAGTAACAACATTACTAAAAAACAGACATATTTAAAAGTTAAGTTCATTCTCTTGTTTTGTTTTGTTTTCAATATGGCAGTTCTTAGTTTCAATTTCAATGGCTAATGCTTATCTCATACTCGACCACAAGGAAATAGAAAAAAAAACTTTCAAAGAACTCCCAAAGTTTTCTTACTTCCTAGCTAGGGATTACAATCCCCGATTGAGATCCCGGGATCCCGCTTTAATTTTAACCCCGAAAATCCCGGAATTTTTACTGGAAAATTCCGGGATTTTCGGGATTGTCTTTTTTTTTTCCCATTGAACAGTATTCAGCTGAAATTTAAAAATATATTTATAAACTTTCGCTTTTGGAAAAAAAAATCAATTGATTTTCATGAAATTTATATATAATTGAAAATGAATGTTTATCTCATGTATTTCTTAGATATATTTCTAAAGCTATTAAATCTTTTAATGTGTGAAAACTTTTGATTTGGAAACATAGAAGTAAGCCAGTCAGGAAAAAGGAAATCATTTGTTTATTTAGATTTTGCTGCATGCGTGGATTCGAAGGTCATTTTCCAATTAGACTTCACTGATAAGCATCGCAAGTTTGTATCATAGTGATGTCATGTGCTAACTTTTTCTTTTTTTTGGCTTTATTTTGCTTTAAAGATGACTTGTTTAGTACCTCATAGGAATGATAACAATAAGCCCATGTGGCAATATAAATTTTTTTAAAATTTAATTTTTAAATGATAAGGATTTTTATTTTTTTCGGGGAGGGGGGGGGGGGTGGATCTTGTATGAAATTTTCGTAAAGTTGATACCTTAAATCTTGCACTGATTATAATGAAAGTTTTGAACTTTTAGAGTAGGACAAGATTAAAAAACACAAAATATAAATAAACAAAATACCGAAGTAATTTTTTTCTCAATATTAACCCTTTGCACTCGAGGACTCCGGAGCGGAGCCATTTAAAATTTGTCTTCAAACTCGAGGTCTCCGCTACGGAGACAATGCAAATAATTTTGTGATACCATGTAATCTTGGCTTTTCTAGACAGGTATCACAAAATTATTTGCATTGTCTCCGTAGCGGAGCCCTCGACTTTGAAGACAAATTTTAAATGGCTCCGCTCTGGAGCCCTCGAGTGCAAAGGGTAAAGTAGAACATTTATTTATTTATTCATAGTTAAATAGCTCTTGTGATTATCATCTGATATATATGTAAAATTGCCTATGTGGCAATATAAATTTTTAAAAAATCTATTTTTAAATTATATGAAGTAGAGTAGGACAAGATTTTAAGAAATATATGTATTTATCCATGTACTTTAAAAGCCCTCAATAGCCCTTGCCGCTGAATTTGCCCGATAATTGGAGATGTCTGCTTTTGTGAGGTAAAAATATACAAATATGTATGCCATGCGGTTTAAAAAAGTATTCGCTAAATAGATGTTTCAGAATAGCTATTCGGGAATGTCCATTAACCTCCACAACGGATACTCCTGAATACCGGACATCTCAATTAAGATAACAATAATGCAGGGTTGCATTTTTTGCAAAAGAACTTCTTGATTAAAGAATGGGCATACTGGGTTGTGCCCCGCCCCCCTACGATTTTAGTGCCCACAAATTTGATGTGCAATATTTGTAAAGTTTATATTTTAAATCTGTTTCGAAATTCCACTGATTATAATCAATATTTTGAACTTTTAAAGTAAAATAAGATTAAAAATAAAACAAATTAAAAAAATCTAATATTTAGATAAATATTTTTTGTTCTACTCCTGAAGTTCAAAATATTGATTATAATCAGTAAAATGTCGTAAAAGATTTAAATTATCAGCTTAACAAAAATTGCGTACCAAAATTGGGTGCACCAGAAAAATCAGGTTGTAGGGGGGGGGGGGGGACCCCAGCCAAATATTTTTCCAGGATTCAACGTGGTCAAACATGGCTACGTATGATGCTTACAAAAAAAATGGATGCTATTAAGACGTTTGAAGTGTCTGAAATTCAGACACGAAAAGTGTCTGAAAAAATTCAGACATTTTAAAATGTCTGAAAACTGAACACTCCGTTTCAGACACTTAAGTGTTTGATTTTCAGACATTTTAATTTACAGTGTAGCTATATTCGAAAATAAAATGTGTAAAATATTTCACGAAAGCGTAACATACCTTGAGCGTTATGTGAATAACAATTTGTATGAAAGTAAGGTGAAACCTGATTCAATTCAAAATGTACATATGATAAATCACTGCGAAAAGAAAAATTGATTACATAAGTGGCACGTAAGGTTAGGTCACAGAAATATTAACCACATAAAAGAATTACTTGATAAAAATATGGCATCAGGGATTCAAATTGATAACTGTAAGCACTGAAATGAATGTGAAGTTTGCCTTGCGACTAAATTTACCGATAATCCTTACCCCAAAACCGCTAGTTTTAGAGCTACACTGTAAAAAAAAATCTTAAAACAACAGAAAAAAATCTTCGAATCCCGACAGTAAAAATTACGTTAACAGTCTTCTTATGTCATTCCATCCTCATATCGTTTATTTTCATGTTAAACAACAAAAAATTCTGTTTTCTTTGCCATCAGTTTCCACTGCGACAGGATAATGTGTTGGATGACAGAAAAACGGGAGGTCATCCCCTATGACGTCTAGAAGGTCATTTAGAATGACCAATAAGCATTGGTTATCCCACCCCACGCTAAGACGTATCTTCTAACTTGAAATATTTGAGTGTCTTGTCTGTGTACTGTTGAAAATGGCAGTTCGTTTAATAAAGCAGTTCATCTAATTGAAAAAGAATAATACATAAAGAAATTTTAACAGAAAATTAAGAATCATTTTCACAATTCGAACCCGCGACACACACCTTTGACATCAGAACCGCTTTCTTCAATGATTAGGATTTACAGTTGGAATACTAGAAAACAAACATAGCAAAAGGTATGTTTTCATCCTTCTTTTAAATATGTAACAATGTTTTTCCGAAACGTAACAATATGTATGAAAAATACTTCCTATTTGCTAAAAATCTTAATTAAGCAATACTATTTATTATTATTATTATTATTTCATAATGTATGATTTACTTAAATTATTAGTATTATTTTATACTTCATTTATTTATGCACATTAGTAACTTAGTTGATCTAATTCTGTTAATAGCTGGAGATTATTTTTTGATCGGTTGCTTATTTTAAGTTAAATAAATAATCTTAAGTTTATGATTAGTTTACAAATCTTGAATTTTTACTTAGCTGTAGAATGATTACTTATTATATTTAACTTTTTTATGACTAAGAGTTTAATTTTACTTCATATGTATTAGTTCCAGAAATTTTGATTGAGATTTTAAATTTATTTTGTCATCAATTGACATACGTGATTAGTTTTGCAGTGATAGTTTTAATAATAAACACGGAGTAGCTGCATTAATTATTATAGTTATAGATAACTGATATTTTCGTTTAACATTAACCAGAATAATATTTATTAGATCTGACGCTGTTCATATATTTTTATTGTTTAAATTTATCACATTTCCTACTATTTACTATGTTGTTTAAAATGGAGTGGTTGATATTTTGTTTAATCGTTCGTTCCATATGTTGATTCTGAAGAAATGCTTTTTTTTTTTTTTCTTTTTTTTCTTTTTTTTTTTTTTTTAGTACAATCTTAGAGTTACTTGTAGTGGTTAAGTTAAAATTTGTAAATTTTATTCACTCTATTTAATGAAATAAATTTTGAGCTACAACTGTGTGAATTATTTTGAAAATAATTCCTATTTAAGCTTTAACCATTCATTTTATAGAATCAGCAAGTTTAATTTTGTTTAACATTTTAATTTAAATTATATTGTAATATTTTTTCTTATTTAGTTGATGATCATTTACTTTATACGGAAAAACATTGTAAATTGTTAAGAAGGATGAAAACTCA